>JAYKAV010000445.1:2257708-2317012 GCA_035582835.1 Phoebastria nigripes
GCGCAGGGCAGGCCGTGCCGCGCCGGGCTTAAAGGGGCCGCGGCGCCCTGTGGGGCACGCTGCCCCGCATAGTCCACGCCGTGCAAAGCGGGGCAGCTCTGCACCTTCCCTGTGCAGCCTGGGGACAGGTGCCCACCGCACCCCCGCGCTGTGCAGAGCGGGGCACACAGGCTGCACCCACGCAGCTGCACCGGCGCAGCAGCACTCTGTCCAGTCCTTGCGGGCAGCGACCGGCATGAAATGCTGACTCTTAACAGCTCGTTACACGGGCATCACGCTGCAACGCACGGCTCTGCGAGGGAATGACACTCTGGCGTGCTCTAACAGGCCCAACAGCCCTCCCTGCCAGTGCAGCGGTACTCCTGCACAGCACTGGTTTGTACYGCTGTAGGCACAGCACACCCCTCACTGCACAGCCTCCTGACATAGCACAGGGCACACACACACACAGCAGGCCCTTTGTCACACAAAATACAGCTAGAGAGAAGTAATGCACAGTAACCTGCACCATGGTGCAATGACCAGGGCCACAGCATGGCCCTTGCCCTGCCAAGCAGTGAAACACACAAACATGCACAACTATGTGCTGCCCACCCCTGACCTCCCGAGACAGTGACACAAGACCTCACGCACACCTTGCCACACCACACAGCAACTTGCAGGCACTCGCAAGCACCATATCTACTCTGCACCATACAGCAACACACACAGAAACACATCAGCCCGATACAGCAACAGCCCATACCCTTCAACATGCGGTATGGCAAAGCCACACAACCTGCACAATGGGATGTCGGGCTCTGCAGCACTCCCCAGACACCCACTACTCTGCAAGGTACATTTTTCTGTACCACATCGTATCGACTAGTGCCCCTGCATCTTACCTACCACCAGATCACGTATAACATAGTGCAAATACATGAGACAGCCCGATACCATTACAATCATAAGATCAATCTACACATGGAGATGTGTACAACTGAAAATCACCACAAAGCAAAGAAAAGGCAGTATAAAAATACCTCTAAACCGCAGCATGACATCATACAGCACAAGGGGACTATTGCTGCAGTACAAATAAATGCCCCACCGACTCAGATTAGCGTTCAAAAAGGCAGTCCACACCCTGTGCTGTATAACATAACCAAATGATAGTACCAGAGAAGTTGCAGTGGAAATGGGCCAAAACGGCCTAAGCTGGAGGTTAAAAATAGTGAAGTTTTGGGATGAGATGGGGATAGAGCCACATAAACTCCAGCAAATGGAAAGTTTATACTGGTTCCTTAGGAGCACGCACAGACCCTGCGGGACTGCTGCAGTGGTAAACAATTCCTCCTTTCCTTTTCAAATCCGGATGTGTCTGCCACCAGCCCGCAGCATTTCAGAGCAAATCACAGGGAAATAATCTATTGAACCATATATAGAACTGCTTTCCCTGGGTATGTACATGTGTTTGCATGTGCAAGTGCACAAATGTGCATCCCATATGCTTTGAACCAGAAAAAAAAGACTTTTTTTTTCACTCCAGAGCAAAGAAGCAATGCAAAGGAACAGGAATACTCTGTTTCTTCAGGAAACACCGTGGATAAGGTAGCACAGCTTGCAGGCCAGAAACACTCCCAGGGCGGGTAGGGCAGTGCTGGATGTGCTAGGGGCAGCTGAAAGGTTCCCTGGACTCAGCCTGTGTGGCCATCCCAGACCCACCGCTGGGTCCCTGCTGGCTCAGCCCCAAGCCAGCTCACCGCTGGCTCGCAGCAGCGGAGCAGGGCCCAATGGTTTCTCGTGGGTCAGCGCCACTGTAAAGCATTCATCGCACTAAATCATTATTCCTCCCAACTGCTGGAGGAACCAGCAGGTCAGCTCGGCTACAGAAATGATTCACATGAAAAATAATCAAGGAGGGGAAAAGGGAAGAATTGGTATAACTCCTAGCGATTCCGTAAGCTGAGTTTGTAAGGAGGGAGCAGCAGGGGTACCTGGGGCAGGGAGGCAACAACTCCTCACACCTTTCTTTGCTCTTGAGAAAGGATAAGGGGGAGCAGTCCCACACAGCAGCCTCAGAGCTGAGTCAGTGGGAGCGGGAGGCAGGAGGAGTTCAAGGCACCCCTCTGTCTCAGCTGCTGACACACTGGTGGGAAGCCTGGGTCCCTGTGACTATATGGCTTTGGCTACAGAGTATAGGGGGTTTTAGGTTAATAATTGACTGTGAACATAAAGGCTTCTCTCTCTGTTTCTCTCTCCCTTTCCCCCTCTCTCTGTTTATGAGCAAGGTCTGACACATTCAGGAAAAAACGTGGTATGATTTTTTTTTTCCTCAAGTTCTGAAAAGTGCGGGTGATGCACACTGTAACTGGAGTTGGATGGAGCTTGTTGACAGAGGTAGTGTCTTGTGTTAGACCAACTGATATGTCTGGAAAAAATTAAAACAAGTTTGGCCCCAACTCCATACCTGAAGCATAAGCAGCAGGTTTCAAAGTGTCTATGGTTATACTATAAGGACCTATAAGTTATTTCAGAAAGGAAGAAAATAAAAGATTTTTTGTGCGCTAAGTATCTTACAGAAACTGAGACTGTGTTTAATTATCACACATCAACAAGGGGGAGGGAGGAAAGGTTGCAGAGGAATCACCAGTGTGTTTACTCTCTGATAGTGTTTGTTTGAAAGTTATGCATGGTATTGCAAATAAGACATTATTGTGTTCTGGGTGCACTACACATTTGTTTATGCTGAAACAGTCTGAAAGTCTTTGAAGCCAGCTGGTAACAATTAACACCTACATATCAAGGTTTTACCTGTAACTATCTCTGGGACTTCAGTCTGCACAACTTTCTGAAAAGAAACGCTTTGCTTTATCAGAGAGCTGGCCATGATATTTTTCTTCTTGGGGCGGGGAGCAAGAAGGACGCAGCACTTTTTTCCAAAAGTAAGTTCCTCCAATGCAGCTAACAGTGTGGCAAGAAAAGCTGTCATACTGGCACAGCTGAGAAGCCAAGTATGGGAGGACACAGAAGTGTTTTATGGGAATTCCAGTTCAACACTCTTGGTCCTCTCATACTTCTTAAGAAACTACAGCCTGAGTTGCAATAGGGTAAAAGAGAGCTGAAGGTAATTTTTACTTACCAGGTCTCTACATCATTTGTTCCTGCATGGGATCATCAGGGATTATGAGAAAAAAATGCTTTCCTGGAAAAAAAAATACCCCACGAACCTTTGAGAGCTGAAGGCTTCCAAACCCCAAAGCAGCTGCAGAGTCACATACACCTCTTTTTGTTGGGCACACAAAACTTCTAAGAACTGGGTCATCAATATCATCCTTATGCCCACTTTAAACTTACTTAGAGTAAAACACAACAACTTTTAAAACTGACTAATAATGAGGTCTTGTTTTTATTATACTGTTGTGCATTGAAGAGAGGCTGCCTGCTTGGTGTCTAAACCATATTTCATTCTAAGGAGATCATCATCCAGCTAACGCTGTAAGCAGCGTAAACTGGCTTTGCCGCCCAGAGGAGGACTTCTGCTCCCTCCCTGCCCCAGCTGTTTGTTCCCATCCGTTCCTGTTCGTGTGCCAGCACGCACAGTTGTACGTCTGTGCGATGAGATGCTGTGGAAATTAATTTTTCTGCCAGATTAACTTTCAGCCAAATCAGTTCTGCAGAAACCAGAAAATCAGGAGAAATCAGAACTCAGTTCCGTAATGGGGTTTAAAGCCTGTGCTGGCCCAAGGGAGGGCATGGCACAGCAAGACGGCAGCCTTTTTCTTTTGGTTTATACCGGCTTACAGTGCTTGGCAGGCAGCCTAGTTATAAGAGTTTCAAACATAAATACATATACATATCCATGAGGTAATATTCATAACATTCATGTATCAGTTTCATGAGAGGGGATGAGCAAATTTAACAGCTCATTGTCACAGAAGGCTACTACTGTTGTCTTCCTCCCCTYCCATTGCCCTTTCCCACCTGATGCTTCTTGGATATCTCCATGAGCCATTTCAGCTCATCAGTCTGGTAGAAAACTAACACAGAAAAAAGGAAGGGATTGTTTTCTGCTTTGTTGGCAAGCTAAGGCTGCTCAGGGAAGGGTCTGACACATCCCAGAGCAGGCTAGAGAGCTAGAGCAGGGCCACACAGCTGGGAGCAGGAAGGGGAATGGACAAGACCTCCACTTTCATAGAATCATAGAATCGTTTAGGTTAGAAAAGACCTTCAAGATCATCACGTCCAACCATTAACCTAACACTGCCAAGCCCACCACTAAACCATGTCCCTAAGCACCACATCTACATGTCTTTTAAATACCTCCAGGGATGGGACTCAACCGCTTCCCTGGGCAGCCTGTTCCAATGCTTGACAGCCCTTTCGGTGAAGAAGTTTTTCCTAATATCCAATCTAAACCTCCCCTGGCGCAACTTGGGGCCGTTTCCTCTTGCCCTGTCGCTTGTTACCTGGGAGAAGAGACTGACACCCACCTCGCTACAACCTCCTTTCAGGTAGTTGTAGAGCGCGATAAGGTCTCCCCTCAGCCTCCTTTTCTCCAGGCTAAACAACCCCAGTTCCCTCAGCCGCCCCTCATAAGACTTGTGCTCTAGACCCTTCACCAGCTTCGTTGCCCTTCTTTGGACAYGCTCCAGCAACTCAATGTCTTTCTTGTAGTGAGGGGCCCAAGGCTGAACACAGTATTCGAGGTGCGGCCTCACCAGTGCCGAGTACAGGGGGATGATCCCTTCCCTAGTCCTGCTGGCCACGCTATTTCTGATACAAGCCAGGATGCTGTTGGCCTTCTTGGCCACCTGGGCACACTGCCGGCTCATATTCAGCCAGCTGTCGACCAACACCCCCAGGTCCTTTTCCATTGGGCAGCTTTGCAGCCACTCTTCCCCAAGCCTGTAGCGTTGCATGGGGTTGTTGTGACTCAAGTGCAGGACCCGACACAGCCTCATTAAATCTCATACAATTGGCCTCGGCCCGTTGATCCAGCCTGTCCAGATCCCTCTGCAGAGCCTTCCTACCCTCAAGCAGATGAATGCTCCCACCCAACTTGGTGTCACCTGCAAACTTACTGAGGGTGCACTCGATCCCCTTGTCCAGATCATTGATAAAGATATTAAACAGAACTGGCCCCAATACTGAGCCCATCAACCGCAATAAGCTGTTGTATTAGCATATTTGCCCAAACGACTGCCTTTTAGCGTATCTATTGCACTTTTCATGTTGTTTTGTACTCTGGCATCCCCTCTGGCTCCTCTCCACACAGGCTGTCAGGACCATCCACTCAGCTCCTGAGTTCCTGAGCACCAAATCAGAAACTCTGCAGACCCAACACAAGGTGCTGACCAGGTATAAGCTCACTTTATACCATCATCATCACTTGTGCTAGATCAGCCCTCCGCATAAAAGCACAGGGTTTCCATCTCATCTGCGCTGTTTTGTAGGACAGCAATGTGGTCACATCTCCATGCCTTACCTAGGTAAGTGCCTTACCAAGCAGTACCTTGGTACTGCTAGGAGTCTCCTGCTGTACAGATACTGTACCAGTAATGGAGCCACAGTAACATCCCTGCCCTCCCTCCTGCCCTTTCCCCCAGTGGTATCGCATTAGCACAGCACCAGCAAGAGGACTAGAATTTAAGACTTCTGAATTCATATTTTCTAAGCTGAATGGCTCTTACAGTTTCTCTGTTATAACTGGAAATTGCAATAAGGATAATCAGTACTTTGCTTTTATATCTGTGAGGCTTTATCTAAAGATCCCAAAACAGTCAGCAAATGTCAGTGAAGATTTGCAAGTATTGTGCCAGCAGACATGGACTGGTTAAGCAACTTGCCTAAAAACACAAAGCAATTTTTCCTAGTTTTGCTGCTAGCAAGACAACACAAGTTTTGACCTTTAATTTTTGGCTCTGAGCAGTGCCTCTTTCCTACACTATCACCCGTTAGGCATTTAACTATTTGACATCAGTAGCCAGGGCTGCCAAAGAAGATGCTCTTAGAGCACTATTGGCTCAGCCTCTTTTCTACCCTTAATAAACCATGTAAAAGGAATACAGTCAATCTGAGTTCAGGTACATTCCAAAAGTCCTAAAAGAGCATTAAGAGGTTATTATTACAGGTATATTTTGTTCCTGGGCTTCAGACTGGAATGGATTTGGGGATAAAGTTGAACCAGATGAAAAGAAAAGAAAAAACTTTATCATTTAAATCTCATAATCCCTGGAGATCTGATTTGTGATTTTTCAAACTTTTTTTTCTGTTAACACAGTAAAATATATTTGTTTGCTATTTACTGAATGTTGTTACCAGTAAACCCTTCAATTACTAAAGGCAAAAAAGGTCATAATTCCTGCTGTTTATATTTTGCATTCCTCTCAGCTTGGGTAATGAAAATCAATAAAACCACTTTCACTGCCAAGTCTCAGTGGTACAATGTTGGTGAATAAAGGGAAAGCAAACTAACAAACATTCTTGGGAACAGCAGCAGAATTTTTAAAAATACAATATAAAAAAATCTGTTTAYAATCTATATAAAATCAGATTCTTGCAAAAGTTTAATTTGAACATAATATAAAGTTGAAATAATAAATAAAGGAATTGTGAGATAGACTTGCAAAGCAAGATGATTCTCAGTTTCCATTCATGATGCCACCCTTAGTTCACCTTGGATCTTCTTTCTGCTCATATATTGATTTAGGTCAACAAAGAATTTTTTTAATATCTATGTTCTACAAGGATCTGAAAGAAGAGTGTGCTTGAATAGCCAGTACTATACCCCCTGTAATATCAAAATAAAAGTGTGGAACCAGATGGGAGAAATCCAGTTTCAGTTAGTCTAGGTGGAATCACATCTCTCCTTTCCCCTTCAGATGAGAAAGGGTCCCTTCTCCTTGCTGCCATTCCAGGAAAGTAAGGGAGGGCTGGCAGAGCCCCCTCATCAGCTGGGGCAGCCAGCCGGGCTGTAACAACCTATGCTGTAACAACGTATGCAGTAACAACCTATGCATCCTTCTAGGTTCTGCTGGCATCAGGTGTACCTGTCAATATATGCATGCCTGCAAAAGAGAAGGCTGAGTGCACAAGAGCTGAACACTGAGGGCCAAACCCCACCCTGCAGCATGGAAAGGAATGTTTTGCTCACAATCGGATAATGATTTGTTTACAGTTAATTAAGCATAAGAGCTGTTGATAACAAGCTCTGTTTACAGTGTGGGCAGGAGATGGCTCTGTCTAAATAGGTCCAAAGGATATTAACATTCTTAAAAGTTTGGCAGGTGCAGAAATTAGTCCCTCAAAAAAAGCAAAGGTATGTTCAGAGAAATCCAGAGGGGAAGGAAAATCTAAATAGAGCCCCAGGGCAGATTTATGTATAAAAGTTACATGTTTAAAGATTTCTTTAAAATGGTCCTCAGCCACAAATTTATGTAAACACCTTAGTGATACAATCGCTAGGACTTGCAGAAAGAGAGAGAAAGAAAAGCCTTTTGAAGCTAACTTAAAAGCAGAGGTGGATATAATCCCAGATTTCTTTTTTATTTCTGTTTACATATCTCAGAAAATCTTACTGTTGTTTTCACTTTGACTGCTAAGGCCTGCTTCACTCCAATCTCAACCTCATTTTGTATGAAGGGTGATTTTGTGGTCCATGACCAACACTAAGGTTCCATTTATCACTTTGTCAGAGTTTCATTCTTGTTCCATCTGTGGTGAACCTTGGCCAGGATCAACCTCCGTGCCAGGATGGCAGGATGTTTCCCCAGGACATCCAGGAAGGGAACAAGGTGCCCTTTTGCTCTGCAACAGCACGGAAAGACATAGCACTTTGTAGAAGAGATGTCTTGTGTTAGCGAGTGTTATCAGGCAGTGGGATGGTAGAGAGCCTGCCCAGCCCTGGGCTCTCCCTGATTCTCGATAGTAAGGCTAAACTATGAACTGGAGGTTTCTTTATTAACTCTGTGATAATGTCGGCTGTGTACTATCGCCTGGGATTTGGTCTGAGCCACCCCTCTGTGATGATCTTGCCCATCTCCAGGTAGCTCAATGTACAAACAGGGTATATGGTAAATTGAGGTTATGCAGAAGCATATAGGCTGCCCTGAAAACCAGTCAGGCTTAACTTTTTCCTCACTGGGATTTTTGGACAAAAATCTTTAGCAGTTGTACATGAGGAATTCTCCTCTTGAGCTAGAGAGGAAAATGAAGGTCCTGCCATTCTGCTACACCACTGACCAAGGAGATTCAGGTTAAGATCCTGGGGTCTGTCAAATTGGTTCTAACACAGAGCATTGTGTGTTAAACACATATTTTAGAGCGCGTGTCCATGGGATGCTCTCATGCCATGTGACAGCTTTGCAGTGGTGATTTGCCCTCCTGACCATGAGGCTGGACACTCACGCTTCCTCAGGAGAGCGCTGCTAGCTGCTGAAGATGGCCTGCAGCTGCTGCACAGCAGAGTGCTACATTTGCTTACTGATCTGAGCAACTGGGATGTTACACTGACTCTGTGTTCTTCCCACCCTAAGGCTACTCCTGTAGCAATGCAATTTATTCATCTCGCCTTGCTCAAAGCTGTGCCTAAAGGCACAATGTGGCCTGTGATTATCTGAGAGAAAAAAGCAAGTTTTCAAGGGCCACCACTGGTTTCTGTTTAATAGTATGTCATTTCCAGATTCTGTTTACTTCTAGCTTTCAGCACTGATTTCTTTTACTTTGGGTTTCATTAGTTGTTCTGTTCACAGCCATTGTTTGTGGCTGCTAACAGCAACATCTGTATTTGCCATAACCTGGCCAGTACATATACTTTTAATTAATATATGTGATTTTAAAATGTCTATTTTAGCACAAAATCCATGAAAAGACCATTTACATCACAGCTGAAGGTGCAGGTTTTTATAAAGATTCTCACCAATTCTCAGTTTTCTGTTTACTTTCTTTTGCCTTCTCCCTTTCTTCCTTTCAGGCTATTTTATACTGTCCAGTAATATGAGCTACAGATGCTAAAAGTTTTTACCCATTCATTCCCCAAAGCTGAAGGATTTGCTCTAAACGTGGAAAAGCTGTGGGCTCCCAGGCCAGAGCAGCCTGGGGGGAACTCAAAGAGAGAGGAAATTTTGGTCCCTGAGATCACAAATCAATCTCTTGCAACACGGCAAGGAGGAGAGAGGACTCAGTGGAAAGAGATGCTGTGCCTGCTGCCAGCTGCATTACCTTCAGCAGCTGAAGGAGGAGGGTGTGTAAGTGGCTGTTCCCCTCCCTTGACCACAAAGGATTTACTTAAAATGGATGCCAGAAGGAGGATTAGAGCGGAGCCCTCCTCCTCTCCTTTGTTCAGGAGGAGGAAGGGAGCATAAACCCTTGGCTGTGGGAGTCTGGGCTCACCTAGTAGTCCCAGTCTACTCTTATTTGCCTTCCCCTCCTACTCTGCCATTGCTATTGAAAAGGATTGCTTGATGTTCCAGGAATGGTATTGTGCTTTGCAGGAATATCAGAGTCTCTAGACTGCTCCATAAATTGTACTCTGCTTAGGTAGACGGTGCCTACAAAGCTATCTGGGTCAGGCATGCTAGGCACCCTGCCTTTCCTTTAATGTTTTACCATGGACACTCCCTCACATGATCCTTTTTCCAGATGGTCCCTAATCCTTATACATATCCCAAATCCTCCAGCTATGATTCCTTGATCTCCTGAATAACAGATATTTTTCTTTAGTGTATACAGTACATAGCGTGCTTTCTGCTTCTACAGCACTTCACAGTATTTCCCAACAGTATTTCAAAATCTTCATTCTTTTCCACTGTATTCCAGCTTTCACACCTAAGGCAACGGCTGAACACCAGTGAGCCAAGCCAACGGCCTATCAGTGTGACTTGTGGTAACTGATACACACCTTTCCTTCCAAGAAGCAATTCATTCATGCAGATGTTTTCTCCAGATGTTTCTGGAATAATCCCAAATTCATTGAGGGGGAAATCTAAACAACAGCAATGTTCTCACTCTCTACCATCATAATCAGCTTCTGCTGATGAAACCTCAGGTTCCCATTCATTTTCTTACCCCCGCCCCCCCCCCCCTTCTTTTTACTCCAGTGCAGAACTCCTACAGCCCAAGCACTCCCAATCCCTTCACTACCAGGTATGGAAAGGGTGGCCTCCACGCATCAACAGGGATTTGAGCTGCCTCTGAAGTGTGGGAATCTGCTTCCTCTGGCTCCAGTTGGGCCACGGTAACCAGCACGGACATGCCTTTCTGACTCTGCAGTGCAGTACAGTCCTCTGAGCTCCTCACCCTCAGCTGGGGCCCCAGCTGAGGTGGCAGCCTATTATCATTAGGATGAGTAATAAAACGAGTACTACGGAGATAGTTGGTGCTCTCAGGACAGGTTTTGGATGGAACATGGCCAGTAGGCAGAAGAGGCCTTTTCCAGCCATCATATTCAGTGTTTTGAACAACAGATTAACCTTCCTATTAAAATTTTTCCCTGATTTTCTCTAGGGCTGGGATTTGTCCCTGAGCGTGTACAACTACTCAGCATTCTGGCTGCAAAGTGTATTTTGTTGCTATTTGTGTGGTATGCAATATCCTGTCTTTTGTATTCTCACCTCCTTCCCCTTTCTTTCCAAGGTGCCCAATAACGTATTCTCCTAACAAGTGTATAATTATTTAGTTATTGCACTGTTTTATGATTGCATTGTTGGTAATTGCTCAATATTGCAAGTGATTTATTAGTAATTGCAGAGTTTTTCAGATCTGTCTTCAGTAGGAGAGCAAATAGCACCTTGCATCAATAGACTGCAAAGTCTTCAAGAGGGATTTTTCTTTAATGATCTTTTTTTAACTGTCTTTCCTACTGCAGCCCTGAGGGCCGGAGTTTCTTTCTCTCTTTAAACAATAGCTCGAAGTTTCACTCCTGCCCTGCAGTGGAAAAATACATTACATCAGTCTTTGAATAGGGTTTTATTCTGTAGTCCAGCTATCACCTTCTTGTAGTTTCATCTACTTCTAATGGGATTTTACTCTGGTGATATATATTCAGACTGCATAACTCCTCAGCGACTCAAATTCTTCTTAGAGCTTTTTGACAATAATTAAACTGCAAGCAGTTTTCAGATATTCCTGTCACTTAGGCCTTCTCATACTGACTTCAGTGGGGATTCACAGGTGCAACAGACAAGAATTCGACTTCCCTCTTATTAATATATGCCTTCTGGTCACACCTTGCCAGCCTTTGTGTAAAACCCTCAGACATTTTATCATGCCCTTCCTCCTAAGGGATTTCTCAGTTTTCCACCAGCTACAGCAACAAGCTCAGGCCACCTAAGCTTGGCTGTGTGGCAAACAGGAAAAGATATTCCAGCTCCTCTCCCAGTGCCTGGCACTGTGGCCCGAGTTTCCTCTGCCTGCCACTTACTGCTGTGGCTTCTCCCTGCCACGAGTGCCTGCTGGGAACCCAGCTCTGACTTTCCCCGTGTGAACACAGAGCTAGCAGGCAAGACAAACTCTCTCACCTGCTCAACAGTTTACACTCAGCCTCTCCTTGGTTACATCCACCCTAACCCCACCTCCCCCTCTCCCGAGCCTTTCAGCATGAGCTGGCGGCTAGTACAGACAATGCTGAAGAGGCCACCCAAGCCAGCCACATCCCTGAACAGCCACGTGTTTTATGGAAGATGTGAGGAGCATAGGGACACAGTGTAATGTTCCATCTCCAGTGGATATGCCATGCTTAATGGACATGCAATGCCCAGGGCTTGATTTAAACCTGCAACACAGACTCCTGGCCATGCAGGCAAGAATACTATTTTGAAGGTTCTGAGCTGGACAGAAGAAATTAACCCTTCACTAATCAGATGGCTGTGCAGCAGTACTATATTTCTCCTGATTAGTAAGTGTGGTTGGCTTCAGCAAAGCACATAAGCACAGGGGTGGGCAAAAGGGGAGAAACCTCAGCCATGTCTGGTAGGTACCTGAGGACTTAAAATAAACAGTTCACTTTTCTGACCTATTGGGCACCAGTCCATAGCCTGACATCTATCTGTAGCTGCACATTGAGGGCTTTCTGGAGTTATTGCACCCATAGGACTAGCAAGTACCTAATACACCAGCTACATAATCCCACAGCTGTAAATAAATAGATCCAAGACATAAATACTTCTACCAACAGCTTTCTCCCTTGTTCAGTAACAAACTGATCTTTCCTTCACTAGGGAAGAAAATCGTTTCCTACTGAAGTCACTGGCTTCAAATGGGAACCGGCTTTGTCATGGACTCTTCCAAAACTTGCTTTGCAGAGGTTCCCACGCTGCTAACTCACCGCATGGCTGCCGGGGACAAACCTGCCCTAAGTCAGCTTCTGCAAGGCTTAAGGCAGCCAGCTCAAGTGCTGTCACACAACAGAGGACGCGGGGGACCAAAACCAGACACTTGGGAAGAGAGGGAAAAATAAAGAAAACAGAACAACACTCCACAAAGCAAACCTACCATCCATTTTATTAAATGTTACATTTGAGGCAAACAAAATTTTACCTTTGCTATCATTTAATCAGGATGAGAAAGGGAAATCTGAAATTTGGGGGTAAAGTGCAAGTAACGTTCTTGTTAGCTACATGCAAAGCCAAAGAGATTTTCAGAAAATAAACCAAGATTGTATCTGTTTAGACAACGTAAAGTATTTACCGAGTGCTGGATCTGTTTAAAAAACAGAAGAAACAACCCTTATGGTTCTAGTCAATGCAAAGCTAATGCCAGAGGCCATAATACTGACATTTAAAATAAGACATACTGTTTAATAATAAATAATATTTTTCAGTTGTAATTATTTTGCCCCAACATGTTTACACACATTGCAGAGATCAATAAGGATCAAAAATAAAATCTTACACATGATTTAGTTTTATTATATTTAAGCAGTAATTAAGGGACATGGCAATTTAAGCAAATACTGTTTAATGTTATCCATTAACATCATGCTCCTTAGTTTCTCTTCTTTAATCTTACATGGTAGGAGCATGGTTTTCAGAAACCTCAAAGCCAGCTACCCTGGCCAAAGTTTGGGAAGTACCAGTGCATATCTGCCACTTCCCCAAAGTAGCTAAATTTGGTTTTCCTTGAGGCTTGAAAATCTCAGTGATTTCTCCCTGTGATGAGAACATTACCCTGAAAAACTCAGCAGTGAAAGCCTACACACACTATCCTTTGCTGTTATCTGTGCACATATTTACAAACACAGAGGGGAAGTTTTCATGCTGGCATTGAGAACAGCTTCTCACCCCTCCAGAACTCGTATTAAATAGATGGCAAAATGCTCTTTTTGCCCTCTGCTAGGCTTTGGGAATGAAATACACCCACTAATTCCATAAGGAAAAAAGCAAACAAACAAACAAACACATGCTGATTTCTTTTGCTTGCTGTTTCAACAGCTCATTCGTATTTTTAAAAATAGATTATGATCTGGTCATACTAATTTTGTTTGTATTTGGATTCATCATTAAATACCTTTGAACACTGAGTAATCATTATTAATCCTATGAAATAATGTTATTGGTGTTTTTAGATGCTTCTCAATTAATGCAACAAAGCGTGAGATTTCTTATTTTTACTGTAACTGGCCCATGAAATCTTTCACTCTTTCTGAGTGAAATCTGACTCACTGATTTCTATAGTATGGATTTTTCATTATAAGGTTGACAATTAGTTTTTCACAGTTTCCTGCAGCAGTTACAATTTTGGCCCTGAAGTTAATTTTATGGCCACATGAAAGTCTGTTCCTGCAAGGTCTGTGTGCTTTTGGCAAGGGGCTGAACATCTCCCTGCTTAGCAGGAAGATTAGGGCTTTTACAAGGTACTGTAGAATCTAGGAGTCATTTGGGGAGAAGTTTTAATGGTGTTTTGCAGTAGCTCCAAGGGAAGGCATCCCAGCACCACTGGTGGGCAGGGGCTGGTAGGAGCTGACAGAGAAAGGTGCGCCCAAGAGCTGCCACCATCTTTGCAATGCCCCGCTGCTACTCAAAGAGCCTCCGCACCCCGGGTTTTGAATCAAAACTGCTTCTTCCAGCAGCCAAATTACCTTCTTATCACTCTGCCCCCCAGTTTGATTTCCCAATCCATGAAGGCAAAGTGCGAGACGGGCCCTGGGCCACAGGCAGGCCAGGTCTGAGGCAGTGCCACCTGCACCGTCCAGATCCACAGCACACAGCCACAAAGGTTTCATCCCAAGTAGCAAGTGGGGTACGTGCCTGACTGCCAACACCCTCTGCCTCCTCTCCTCAGCACGGCTAAAATCACACAGCCTCCCAGCTCCCAGGCTGCCTCTGGAATGCTTGTAATTAGAAACATCTTTTAGCTTCAAAACTGACTCCTGCAGGGTGGAAACCACTGGCAGAGACAAACAGAGACAAACCCTCTGTTGCCATTTCGAGAGTCAGGAACACCCTCCAGCCAAGAGTGAGCTTCTCCGGCAGCCTCCAGCCAGCTGCAGGGCTCAGGTAATGATTTGCATTCATGTGAGTGCAGCAAGGACGGGAGTTAAGGCAGCAGAGACACAAGCAGGGCTTTCTGCACTTCCCCCCACAGGATTTTAAGGAGGCTGACTTGGTTTTGTTCGAACTTTCCAAGCTGACAGCGAGAGATCAGCTTGGGAGAGCCCCAAAGCATGGAAAATTCCAGCTCCGTTTGCAGTTTTATTCAAGTTCAGGCTATTTGGGAGCATGGGCTTCTTTTTTCACTGAAAATTTTGCAACTTCAGTTACAACAGCTGTTACCAGGCAACCAACATAAATGAGAACAGTTTGAGCCAATGAAGTAGACAGTTTATTCGAGTTGCTTGGTGCCCAAATACCATAATAATGAGAACAGCGTTAAATGAATAAATAAATAATACAGGAGAGGCAAGGAGTCAGAGCAAGGAATGGGTAAAACAAAGCAAGCCTGACTGCAAGAGGTGATACAAGGTAGGAAAGCAAAAGCTCGTGTATAACATAGCAGGAACAGGAAGGGCAGGAGGCATGAAGGTCAGAAAGCAGCAAAAAAACTTGGCAAGGAATGAGAGCCCCGAGAAGCTTGCTTTGCTAAGCCAAGCCGTGTATGGCACCCTGGGGCAGTGGTCCTTTGTCCCAGCTTTCTCCTCTGCTTTTCCTCTATTTTCTGAGACAGCAGCACTGCAAATGTGTTCAACTCTGCTGTGAGAAAGTTTATCTGGAGCATATGACAAGGGCAACAGATATTAGAGCTGAAGCCTTGCCCTGCTGTCATGACCAGTGTGGTACATATTGCCCATTACCTGATGTTGGAGCAGCTGCAACACTGCGGAGTCCCCTCTCCCAGCCATTTTCCTCAGGATTGGGATCTCATGTTGCCTGATGGCTGTGGTGAGAATGGTGTGATGGGAGAAACGCTTAGGGTTACAGCTATGGGATGGACATATCAGAGACAGGTACAATTTAATATTGAGGCTACTGTTATTTGAACACTGTGTCATGCTTTGGATGCCCACACTTCAAAACGGCTCTTAAAAACTGTAGAGACTTTAGAAGAGAGCTCGGAAGAACTTCTGCAATACAAAACCTGCGTTGTAGTCAGAGACCACCTAAACTCATTACACTGAAGAGGCTGGACCATGGTGGTCTAGCACCTATGTCGCAAAGACATAGAAGAGACAGCTCTTTAATTGAGCTGGAAAAAAGTATAATAGGATCCAGTGGGCAGAAGCTTCATACCAGGTTACCCATGAAATACCAATAAAATAAAATCATGATTTCTCCATTAAACTTCAGCTCTCCTAATGGAATACATTACAGTAAAGTCAGTTTTGTGTAAGAAACCCGTAGGTGTTGTATTAGGAGGTCTCTCATGCGGTGCATCACCATAGGGAGTACACTTCAGAGACTGATGACATGATTTAATTATGCCAATGTGTCACTGTGTTCTCCGAATTACCTGAACAGGGTATTAATGCTCTGCCTCCCTGCATAGGAAGTTATGCATGGGAAATGGCACAGTTCAGAGCACAAGGGCAACTGCAAACAAACATTTTTAGCAGTGCTGCATAGAAAAAGGGTGTTGATGAGCAGTGATTAAGCACACAAACAGTCAGAATGTAATGATTAGAGATTTAGGAGCAGTACTTAAAAAGAACGAAAAGAGACATTTTATATTTTGGGTGCTGCAAAATGTGAAAGATAAAGAAATTCTCTATGAAATTTTTTCAGGTTTTTAATGTCTGCTGCAACAACTGAAACGTGCTATGGAAGTGGTTCAGATTTTTCTAATTTTACAATATTACAGGGAAATATTTTTTTTTTAGTCATTAAGATTTTTGAGGTAATCTTGTGATGTCAGTCAGATAACTTACGCTCCTTTGAATTTTTTGTTGAAATTTGAATTGACTCATCTGGATTTGTAATACAATATTTTGAATAATTTAAAACCACCCACTTGAAGATTTTAAATCAGGCTACTTTCTTTTTATAAAGAATTTGCAGATTAATGGCTGACACACTACAAGCTTTAACAGACTTCTTAGTGCTTTTCCTCATAGGATGCTCTGTTCTCAAGAGATCCTTGGGAAGAAGAGCTTAACCACAAAGTTGTCCTGACATACATGGGTTGTGAACAATTTGGGGCCTGAAGCTTAGAGAGTCTCTGAAACAAAGGTACTACTACCAATTTGATATTTTTATTGAAGTTACTAAAGAAAACCATGTGAGAAAAGTAGTACTGGTCAGCACTCTGCAGTCTCAGGAGCTGTAACCTCATTGTTAAGTTTTGAAGGGAATTTTCTATTCAGATATGTCCATTTCCATAGCAGGGAGTTCAGTGCTGTAATCATCTGCCCCATCTGCGCTCCCTTCAGATCCATTATAGCATTTAGAACCATGTCTTCTTTTATTACTTCTTGCATTTCTGGTAGAGGCAAAAGCTTATGAAACCACAGCAATAGCTTTGAAAAGAAGTATTCTTCTGCAACTGATGTATATAGTATTCCTGATCCAGTGGGTATATTTGAAATATTGTAAGGTTACTTTCTTTCCTTGAGTTAGTCACAGTTTTATGGTCCTAACCTCACAGCTAATGTAAACTTCTCCCTGGGAAGCTCAACTTAAGATAAAACTGCGAATGGGCAAAACTGAATCTCATGATACTTAATACCATGCGTGAAGCCCAGCAGATGGAGTCAACTTACACACAAACATTTCAGTTTTTATTAAAGAAACAAGCAAGCAAGATCTGCAAGTGTTAGGGCCAGAGACTTCTTAAGTCACGTGTTTTTACTGTTGCTGTAAAGGCTCAGAATCCAAAAGCACATATTTCCTTTTTTTAATTTGAATTTTAGGACATTTTCCATTTCTCAGGATCATCTTGCTCCACTTCAGAGTTGTAGCATTCTTTTGCTTGGCTGGGGGCTTTCTGGCTTGCTTTTTTTTCTTTTTTTTTTTTTTAACTTGTGCATCCGTTTCAAGAGAGTCATCATTTCAAGAAAGTCAGACAAAATAATGAGTTAGTATAGTAAGTGGAGATTTATAAATAAACTGATCTATTTATGCATGCCTAGATGACAGCTAAAGGCTTTGCTGTGGACAGCATAACGGAACACCACCAGCAGCAGTGCACTTGCATTTGCCTCCTCTCTGCCAATAGTTGGAATCAGCCTGTGCCAAGCTACATGGCCCTCCTCATCCTTCTTCAGCTTTGGTCCTAGAGTAAAAGTCAATGAGAGTCACTTCTCTTTCACTGTAATGTAAATAAGGCTCAGTTCGTCAGAAATGAAGCAAAACCGCTCACCCCCTTTCCACTAGCAGTTCCCAGAAGGGCTGCACCTATAAAGGACACTGCTCCTGTGGGCAAGGACCCTTCCACCTCTGCTCTTCTGGCCTTGCTTAGCTCTCCTGCCTCAACTCTAAACAGCACAGGCCCTGGGCCCAATCTTCCTACAGGCTTTGCTCTAGCCAAGTTCTCATTAGCTTCAGCAAGGACATCAGAAACTGCTCTGCTGTAACAAAAATCAGCAGCTTTGTTTTTGGAGGCCTCTTGACTTTGAAGCTAATTGTTGCAACTCTGTTTCCCCTCCATAGCATACTCCAGTTTAAAAGAAAGAAAAGCAGGCTGCCTCAGAAAACCATGCATTATTGACCTCAGTGCTGTCTGCGTGGTCTCTCTGTTCATGGCTGTACAGCATTACTGCAGCAGAGAGAGCGCCAAGGCCCACTGCGCGAGGTGGTAACCAGCCACGGTAAGGGTTGTGACTGAACTCTGCCTGCGCTCCCACCTTGTCAGATGAACCATATTTGCACATGTTGTTTTCTTGGGTGTTTGCACACAAATGAGAGTAGAGCATCTAAGCATGAGCCCAGCACAATTAACATTTATACAAATTCAGTGCCTCTCTCGCTTCCGTCTGTGGGGCATGCTTCCAGGTTCCCTCAGAGCCAACAAACAAAGCAGTCCACGAGTAAAAAAGATTGCTCATGTGCATTTCTACAAGTGTGGGAATGGGATGCATATGCCCCAAGGTCAGACTGAAACTTCTGAGGAACAGTTAGGAATGCATCCCACAGCCAGCTGACACCCACAGGCTTAGCCAAAAGAACTTTCTTTGGTGCACTGGTGGATTTTCGGCTTGTTGGAGAATTCCATGCAAGCGCAGCGATCCTTTTCCAAATTCAGCCTTGATTCTGCACCCTCTGCACTGCAACACGCTTACACCGCTCTGAAAGGCTGACAGCGCTTGTCCTGCATTTCCCCAAAGATTAGAATGTCATCACTTGTGGTTAAGAGCTTCGGGGACATGTTGAATTACTTTTCTGATATTATCTTTACGTTTTTCAAGAGCTTAGCATATTCCAAACATTAATCTTCTGTGCTGTCTTAAGGCAACATGACCAGAAAATGCTTTGTCAGCTAAGGTTGTGACAAAAATGCCAGGCATTACTTTAAAAATAAATAAATAAAAAGGAATCACCCCCTCTAAAAGCCTTGTTTGCCGTATACATTTGATGAACCTGTTTGCTAGTTCAGCCACAACACTTTGCAGTCTTTACAGACATCTAGCAGAAGCCATTGCAGTCTAAGCACCAGACCATTTGCAGAAGTGACTCATTCTCACTGAAACAGGGCATCTATGGTAAATTTACGAAGATAGACACATGAAACACCGTTTCCAAAGAATCCTCCTGTGCAGGTTGCCCTGTCTTGCAATACACAGGGGTTAGCTTTCAGGAGCGGGGAGCACTCCAGAGGGACTGATGGCAGCGGTGGGTCCTCAGTGCCTCTGAAATTCAGGCCGCACCTTGCTGCTGCCTACCCGACATGGGCTCAAGCAGCCACCGCTCTGCAGAGCACCTCTAAGAGCAGTGCCAGGTCAGCGACAGCTGGACTGGCAGGGGGACCACCCCACACAGCAAAGGCAAGGAGACAAAATTGTGAGCATGTATTAAGTGAAACCACCCTGTGTCTCAGCTCCTGTTTGAGTGTGGAGCTGCAGCACTGGCAACAGAGGAGTAGGCACCCAAAAGATTTCACAGCTGGTATTCCTGGGGCAATAGGCTCTTACAGGGGGACAGCAGAAGGCTGGGACTTCTTAAATTACCCCAGTATAAATGCCAGGCCAAGCCTCAGCAGGAGTGGCCCAAATGCGCATCTTGCTCCCACTGTGTTTAGTGCTTCATATATCAACAGAGATATTGACAGTTCCTAAATCCTTCACACTGGGGACAGCAAACATGGGGCATATGCTCAGCCAAGCAGAAAGAAGCAATCCTGAAGATTAACAGCCAAATGTGGCAGTCCTTCAACACCCATACTCTATCAAAACTCCCATCAAAATCAATACAGGTTTTAAATGGGGGACTCAATCATACTGTTGCTCAGAGTAAGGGGGCAGCTTATTATCACACTCCTGGAGCAGACCGGAGTTGCTGTAAAGGCCCTGATGCCAGTTATTACCTATAGGTGTGAAGCTCATGCATGTCAAACTCTTATGCATGCACACTCAGCTCTATACTGGCCTCACTCAGAGTAAAAGCTCAGTATCATAAGCCCAAGTGCTTACAGGCTTGTCCTAAGGGGCAGAGTGCAGGAACCATCCCTTTTGTCTGTCTTGGGTGTAAGACATAAGACTTTGTTTGATATAGCTGTACCAGTTGGGTTTGCCCATGCTCACAAACAAAAAGAGGATGTAGCAGTGCTCGGGTGTGGCTTTTCCCACTATGCTGCTATCTGCAGTCCCGGAAAGTGATGCTCAAGACGGATGGGGCTTCGTGCTTCCCAGTGCATCCATGCAAAGCACCATGTGACTTAGTTCCAAGGAAGGAAATGCAGGATCAAGGCCCTCCTCCCTTCCCTATGCTTCACAGGTCATTTTCCACGTTTTCTCAGGTAAGATGGATTTCCTCTGAATGGCATGTAACAAAATGCTCTTTTCAGAGACTGTGTTAATGCACAGTGAATGGGGGTTACCGTCATAGACAGTGATTGCCACAGAAATGGTCACAAAAGCAGCATTTCAATGGGAAAAGCAAAAGAGACTTGTTGCAGAACAAGCCCAGGGAGATCAGTGCAGTCAGCACAGAAGATCCTAGAAGAGCAGCTGTACCTAGTGAGAAGGGAAAAGCTACAGCATTTTTCCAGAGATGCACACCAGAATCTCATATCCCTACTCCTCTAAATCACCTGGGTAAGAAACTGTTAATTTAATATCCAAAGTTTTGGGTTAGAATAATGTAATTCAGTGGAAAATACCTGGCTTGGGGTATAAACCCTGTGAGTGAAGTGCAATTGCAGGGGGCAATTTCCAATAAGAAAATGATTTGTGCAATTTTGCTAGTATCACATTCAAACCTGAAGTAACCCAGACAATGTCAGGTGTTAAGCCAAATGCAGGGGTGTTTTCACTTAAACCTTGACTCTGAACACCTCCTGGAAAGAGAATATAGCCAGAAAGGCAACCATCTGCTAATGTGCACAGGTAGCTTTGAAAGTGAAATCAGGAGAAAAAGGTAGACAGTAAACAGAGGAAACGTCAGAAAAGTGAGTAGCACAAGCAAGAGTGACACCCACCTCCCGAGAATGCATCTGTTCCCTCTCATGTGCAGGGTGTACATTCTTCTAGGAGGTTTGCAGTTCCCACATCCTGCCTTTATATGCTTTAATGTTTTAGCAGCTGAGTGACCCCACAGGCATCTCTGCCAAGAATACAAAGCAAGACACTGGGCATCCCCTCCCTCCCTCCCTGCTAGGGACTCGGTGTGTCTAGGACACCTGCTATTCCCAAGGATAAGGTGGAATCACTCGGCAAACACCAGCTGTGATATAACTTTGCTTTCATGTTTTCTTTAACGTCCCTGAAACACACAGTGCAGGCCTTGCCTCAACAACAGAGTAAAAGCATAGGCATTCAGCATGTGTATTTTAGAGGCTGGGGTTTTGGCCTCCAGGGCCTTGCTTAGCTGATGATAATCCACTTGACAGGGTGATTTTTTCCCTAAATGATTCAGTGTATCACATCCCTTTTGTCCTGCTTATTCAAGGAGAAACCTAACTGAAACGAATAGCTTGTGGGGTGAGCACAGAACAACTGGGTTTGGTTCCCTCACAAGGTAAGTGACCTTGCACAGGGCACGCAGCCCTGCAAGAAGGTTGTTGGCAGCTGTGCTTACTTTACCCAACATGGCAGCGCCCTGCCTTTCTTTCAGGCTGACTGTGTGGCCAATTACAGTATTGCCGCCCTCTGCCCTGGTGAGCAAAGGTTGAGACATGCACTCCCCAGCCCTGCTAGCGTGATTCCACACGTGCATGCATCGGGATGCAGATAGAGCCACATGGATACACCTAGCGGCTTTCAGTGCAAATGGTGCAGGGGGTAGGCTGTAAACAGCTGGAGTAGTTCATATACCCTACTGCCTGCTGTTTGGCTGTGTCTAGAGAAGAAAGAACACATAGCTGGCTCCAGGGCAGCAGGTGAGCTACTCACACTGTCCAGATTCAGCCCAGGAACCCTGGATTTGTCACTCCTGAGCTGGTGCATTTCTCACAGCGAGCCCTGCGCCTTGATGTCTGCGCAGATTAAACCTTTTGCAAAACTAACGTTTCAAGAAAAAACACATTCCCCTCCTTCCTGCCCCCTCCCAAAAGACCAATGCAGAAATACTTGTGCTGAGCAGCTTTAAGTGTAAAGGTATGTGCCCCTAGGCGGCCTCATCCAGCACTAAGCAACTCAGCCATTTTGAAGCCTGAGGCTCTGGGATCCCAGCTTTGGCACTCTATTTTTGCAAACACTGGTTTCTAGGCTGTGTTTAATAATTCCTGTTAGATGTATCTCCACAGGTGACCCAGATTCGGAAAGCCTCTTTGTTTCAGATTGTTATGCACATATTTAAAGATTGGCTTAATGGCTTTCTCAGATCAGGGCCACATCAAACAGTTTTGTTACTGAAGAAGGAATGATTGCCTGCATTTGAAGTAGTTGTGCACGTCACACAAGGCTTGTCAACAAGGTGCAAATTCATCTAGGGATTCTCTTGGTTTCTGATTAGCCACTTTAAATGTACATCTGACATAGCCAGCATTTTTTTTTGGCTTTTAAAAATCCCTGTTAGAGCAGGCATGCAACATTGAAGGCTTCAGCCTGTCTCATGTGATTCCTCATCCCTCGACAGCGGCAGGATGAAGGGGCAACACAGCATCCTCTTTGTGTGGCAGCTTGCTCCTCGCAGCCACGGAGTCCCCAGTTTTGTCACATTTCCTACAGTTTTAGACAACTGTGCCAGACTGAAGCGTCAACTACAAGAACTGGAGGAGGGTTAGCTGTGTGCTGTTGCCTTACTATAAATGTAAAGTTGAATCTGGATATTTTACATTCAGTTTATTCCTTGAACTAAACGGATGGTTCTTCCTCTCACCTCATATTCCTTCTGACTATTTTCCACTGTTATACAGTGGACTTGTTACATAGTGATACCGCTGTGCTCCAGATTCTTTCCCTTCATATGATATTTCAATTAGACTTCTTACCTGGCCTTATGCCATTTCTTAACTGTTTGAAGGTGTGGGTAGGAGCCTTTACACATTCCCTAAAACAGTATATGTGAAAATCTAAACAGCTAATATTCATGCCAAAATATTGCTATACCCATTGCTCATCTTTCCAAGAGTGCACTAAGATAGCTACTAGATACACACTGGTGTGACAACTGGCTGCAGGGTGTGTTTTGGCAAAAAGGGTGATCTGTTAGTCGAGAAAGGAGCAGCAGAGAGTATCAGAACAGAGGGTTTTTACAATTCTGCTAACAAATTGTAAAGTAGCTGAAAGTGTAACTTCACCTTCACAACCTCCATTTATTTTTAGTTTTGCAAGTTAACATAAAGTGTGCCACAAATAATACCTGATGAGAGAAGAGGAAGAGAGGGGGAAGTCAGGATGAGGAAAGGATGCGGTTTCATTCTCCCTTTTTCAAAAGGATGCAAATGATGCAGAATGCATTCCCTTCTTTGCCAGAAAAGCTTGGACACCACAAGTCCCACATCCCAAGGAAGGAACTGCCATTGGAGGAGATCATTTGTCTGCATAGTCCTTTTTCCAGTCATATTTTTTATTATATTCAGTTGAACAAATACTCTCTGGGGCAAGCCCCAGGCACGTGCTCTAACCAAGAGCCTGTGGAATCATCCTCTACATGAAATACTTCAGCAGTCCCAGGTACAAAGTACAGCTGCAATCCCATGAGAAGGGACTGAGTTCCAAGTACTTATAGCCTAGTTAGAAAACTCACCTCAAAGAGGTTCCTGCTTGAAGTTTACCAGTTCTGAG
Source organism: Phoebastria nigripes (assembly GCA_035582835.1). Lineage (NCBI taxonomy): Eukaryota > Metazoa > Chordata > Aves > Procellariiformes > Diomedeidae > Phoebastria > Phoebastria nigripes. The sequence continues at coordinate 2,281,500 of JAYKAV010000445.1, forward strand.
TAGGACTTGAACCAGTATCTTGACATTCAGAGAAGTGTTCTTAGACACCGAGCTACTGAACGAGAGGAGAATAACACCACCACTGCATCCTCAAACAGGTTTCTGAATCTCAGTCTTTGTCTCCTCTATTTACAAATGTTTTTTTCTTAATCAAACTAAGCGAAATTTTGGGGAAGGGAAAAGAAGTAATTTTGTTAAGCAGGACAATAAGTCTGATCTAAACCAATTAAATAAAAATGGATAACAAAATTTTAAAAAAATCAATCATTCATTTGGCCCTAATCATGAAGACATTTTTTGAACTCATCATTTTCTGCAGTTCCAATAAATTTACAGGTGCAAATTCAACTGTCTAAATCAGCATCCTGATTCTTTGTCATGGCTACAGAGTTGCTGAGAATGCTGCAGCTTCTTTGGAAACTTGGATTAGATTCAGGGACTAAAATATGTGAATGCCAGTATATAACTAAGCCTGAAAATATTAGCCTACAGGAATAAACACTGTGTGCCTCTTTTTGAACATTTATTCAAAGCAAAGCCATTTTTCCATGTGCATCTTTTGGCTAACTCAGAATATTCCACAGTCAGAACCTGGGGGGGAACGTGTGGAGAGGGAGGAATGATTATGTTATGGCCATCCATATGAGTCTTGGGTTCAAAACCGCAATCACTTACACTTATTGATGCCAAGAAGCTTACAAAAGCCATTTCAGATTGTAACAATTCACTGCAAAATTGAAAACATACTCATTTGACTCCCCCCCACAACAAGATAATCAAATAAAAACTTCAAATGCAAAAGCATTAGAAAATGTGATACACAGCCTCTTGCAGTACCACGCATGAAATAATGCTAACCATCCCTGACCTACCCTCAAATATTTAACCCAGGCAAAACTGAGAATAACTGGGACATTTTGATCTATCTGTGGGCAGGTTTTAAACTTCAGACTGCAAAGTGAGTCTGTAAAGTTGTTCCTAAATAAACTATGGCATTGTATTGAATTGAGCCAAATGAGCATGAAGCTAGATGAACTCAGTATAGAATAACACCAACTGCTTGTTTAATAATTCTCTCCAGAATGCTGCAGTCAGGGAACAGTTTATACTAATCTATGGCTTTGGGATAATTTAATAATATTACTGCTATTTCTACTTCAAAGAGAGTATAGATTAAAAAAATAGTTTTATTTTGTTAAATCAGTTATTTTTCTGTAATTTACATGCACCTTCTCATTCTGTGAAGGAAATTTGAGTTAATATCATTCCCAAATTGTAACACATAAATCAGGATCTATTCCTGAGAGCAAGACCTAACACACTAATAAGTCTCTCTTCACCTAGAGGCATTCCTTCTCAGTTTTAATAACACAAAAAGGAATGACTACACAGCTACAGAGCAAGGAAGGAAACCTTATTGTACATATGAAAAACAGACAAAAGATACTTTAAGGAAAAACTAGTTAAAATGAAAATCTCATACTATTTTCTGCCATTTCACAGAACATGCCCTTAGCTGGCCTATGGAATAAAATAAATATGAATCCTATTTCGTATTATTATACAAGCTTTCATCTCAGGAACTCATAAAGAAGTTCAGCAGTGACACAATGTCTTTGTGGCATTGGTAAGTATTACTGTCCCCAGGAGGCAGAGGGTCACCTTGGGAACCAACCTGGGGCAAAGCATCTCCTGTATTGAAATGGCCCTGTCCAGAGACTTGGCTACAAAAGTGCTTTCACATGTCTAGCCATTTTTCTCCAATTTATGGCAAAATGAGAACACTCGATCAGCCATACAAAAACCCCAGCAAATATAATAATAATAATAATAATAATAATAATAATAATAATAATAATAATAGTCCCACCCTGAGGTAATCATAGTTTTCAACTGTTAGGTTATTTTTGCAACAGTTTTGTTTAAGCTTTTAACCATTTAACTGTAATTTATTATTTTTCTAAGAATTTAAAGATATGTCATGATCACTTCTTTCCAGCTGTCGTCTTAAAAAAACTCCAGTCTCGGTAATGGATATGGGCAGATCCAGGGTTAGGACCCCTTTTCCCCCTGTAGCCTGCAGCAGCTGCTGGCTCTCAAGGCCAGCCCCAGCCCCAGCCCCAGATGTGTGGACCCATGGCCAGGGGGAAGGAGCTCCGCACTGGGGCATGCAGCTTTACAGGAACCCCACACACACCTGGAGCAAGAGAACGGGTGGGTGAGTGAGCCAAAATGAGGGCATCACACAGGGAGTGGCAAGTCCTTTGGAGACACGCTGCTCCTGTATTTCATGTGTTGTCAGGGCTCTTAGAAGGGTTCCTCAATATCAACGAGAATTTTGCTGCAGGGACTACTAGAGAAGGTAAGAATTGACTCTAATTCACAGCCATGTTTTATTTTCAATGCTCTGAAAAGAAATTGTAGAGAGTCACACAGTATAACGCCAAGGAGACTTCAACAAACACCTAATCTGACCTCCCACACAATCAAACAATTCCTGCTGTGGGTACCTTCCCCCAGCAATACATGAACTGTGCAACTTTCATAACAAGAGCTATATAGTGCTTCTTTTCTTTCAAGAGAGCCTTAAGGTAGACAGATTATGGATGTAGGCCTCAGAAATCTCTACGAGGTAGTTCTTACTTAAGAAAAAGGTAAAGAAAAAATGCCACCGGGCAGATCAGCACTTTGTCACTGTTCACTATTAAATGAGGAAGGAGCAGGAAAGATCAAAATTGTCAAATCAGTCCCCTCCTAGTCCCAGGCAGATGCTTTCTAGCTTCCTTGAGCTTGGCAACCCTTGTATGGCTTGTTATGCTAATAGCTTTTAATTGAATTCTATCAGTGGCGATGCAAGCAAAGCCCTTACTGCATAGAATTGAGTTACCATGCTCTGCAGGTCTTTCAGATGTGACCAGATATTGTATCTTTTCCTGTTGTTCCCATCTGTAAACTTTAGGTTATCCATCAGTGCCAAAGCAGACAGGTCTTTRATGTAGTCTGTGTGGAATCAGATGTTTCTATTTCCTACTAGCCTCAAAGTGACCCTGTGGCCAATGGCAGGCAGGCTGCAGCTCACKCTGGAGAGCACTCTTTCATCTAGTAATGCCCACCACACAAAATACCAAACTAAAGTGTTGCTGATGTTCAACCAACTGCTTTCCCATGTTACGGCACAAAACAGGTCAAGTAATATCTCCCTGGGTATGCTAGTTCATTGCCTTTCTCTTCCCTCTACCTGCAAACACTGTGTGGGCACCAACATGCCTGATGCAAAAGACCCTCTTCTGTCTGTGAGAGCCTTCACTGACTAACCTACACTGCCTGCACCTCTCAGGCTCACACCTCAAACCTGTTCCAGGCCAAACTTCAAACTTCTCAGATGAGGAAATAGGGAGAACGTAAATCATGCATTACTTTGGCTCAGAGCATGTTCAAACTACTTTCATGTAGTTTGAACAGCAGGGCATGGGAAGGGCTGGGCATGCTGCAGGCTTGTCCACCAGCTGAGGCTTGTTTTTCCTTGTGGGTACTGACAAACTGTATATGAATTATTCTGGGTTCACTACAATAGAACACAGTATAGCATCCAGCATATTTGAGTTTATGTTGCAAACATCACCAGCTACATGTAATAAACTAGCAGTTAAAATGTTAAAGTACCAGGAAAGTCAGTGGGGGCTATTTTCTTAAGACAAGTTCACATTTTCCAGATTTCAGCTTCAGGCCTGTTTTTGAAAAGCTTGGCTTTCATTTCCTTGAAACCTTAGAATGTTGCAAGGCAGAAACAAAACAAAAACCTATAAAAATAATGAAACTAGAGATGGGGGCATATTTTACAGCACATGAACCATGAGCAAATAGTGTAAATGAGGGAAAAATAAGAGGCTACAGAGTGCTTATACAGTCAAACCAATGTTTTCCTGGGATCTGAAAAAAAACCCCTAATAATAAATGACAACTCCCATCCCACAGCAAAGCAATAATTTAAAACTAAATTTACATTGTAATTAGCCTTTCAAAAATGCAAAGAACTTCAATATAGATGTCCATTAATAATCTCACTTCTGTCGGGAAGCCTGTTCCACCCACACATACTACTTAATTAAACTCAGAGTTCCTCATTCATACAAACAGACAGTTATGAAGAACAGGTGGTTCCTAATTTGAAGATAATGGATAAGTGGATCTCAGTATAACTTCAGAGCCTCAGATTATCTCATTTAATGTTTTTCTTGTATCTTTGAAGATTTTATTTTAAGCTCAGTTTTGTTTTTCTCTTACAGCCATGACGTAGCATATCCATAACAGAATACAGTGCATGTTTGTATTTTAATAAAATGACACAGATCATGTTCAGAGCCATTAAAACTGCTTAAAATGAGCTCACCAGTTAACCTGTAATGTGCTGCATTTTTGATGTGACCTCAGGACTATTGTTCACTCACACACATACAGCAGATAAGAGGTTGGACATTTGGAAAGTGTTAAACCTTGCCTCCTCCTCTCCAGGCTTAAGAAACTTGAATTTCCAAAGACAGACTTGCTAGGATTGCCTTCTCACACAGCAACGAGCCTAAGAAATGTCTTTGAGGTGGATCTAAAGGAAAGACATGAGGACAGTTTCCTACCCTTATGTGGCCTGAATAACCCCTTCCCACACAGACTGGCCATTTGCAAGACAAGCTCCAGTTCCATCAAAAGCCTCTGTGCTGCAGATGATAAGCGTAGTGATGGGAAGGCTGGTGTACAGCAAGGGTCTCTAAGGCTGCTTGCAGCTGGAAAGTCCCCTGCTGGTCTGCAGGATATTGAGAACATCCTCAAAAGAAGTGGTAAAACTTCAGCTGGCTGGTGGGAGAGCTTTGTACTGTCAGAGGAGTCTGGAAAGAACAGAGGTGGCCAACAAACAAAGAAGTCCATAGTTTTTGTGCCGGGCTGCCAGACCTACACTCAGCCAGCACTCTGCTCTGTAGGGATACCCAGGTGGTGGGGAAAAAACCCATATAGCACACTCAGGATCACTCCCGGTGCTTTGATGGCTCCCTTGCATGTTGTCACAGTGTTGTGTGAAGGCAGGCAGCAAGCTCAGGCCTTGGGCTGCACAAGTGCTGCTGAGCCAGGCTCCATCTGAGCTGGCTCTGGACAGAATCACTGAGGATGCCCCTTAATTAATTAGGATTCAGTTTAATTAATTAACCGCATGCCAGGTTATCTGTGGGTTGATAATGTTCATGGGCTGCACAATGTTTATAGGGAGTTCTTTGCCTGGCAGTTTATATCTAGAGAGAGCACAGAGACCTGGCGAAACAGGCTAGATTAGAGGGAGTTTTCACTGCCACCTGCAAATTTTAAAGYACTTTATGTGGGGTTTCACTATCCTCAGCTGACAGCGCATGAAATGCTGGAAGAAAGCAAGGCAGGGAAGAGCTGTGTCTGGGACTCAGGTCTCCCGACACCCTATTTACCTGATAAAAATCGCTTTTCTTGAGCTGAGGCCTTTTTGTTGTGGAGAATTATTTCAGAATTTCTGGTGCTGCAGAAAGTCAAGTTGCATCTCTGTACAAGGGGATGGCAGTAATAATTTCTAAACTCATTGTATAGGATTTGGAGGTTCCCTTAGAAGGCCGAAAAATGAAAAGGAGAAAGGCTGAGACAGCTCCTGAACTTCACCCGGAAAGGCCTCACATTTGCCATTTCAGCTGTGCAAACTGCAATGACTAATTCAAAACAATGAAGCATTTAAAGACAGAGACTATCTATAGTAGAAACAAATGGGTCTTTTATACCTAATTCTAACAGCCATTTAAAGAGAAAATATAATCACAGTATAATCAATGGAGTGAGTAATATTTACTGGTCGAGTGATGAATGGCTCTCTCTGGAAGAAAGGATATTTTTATGTATGACTTCTGACAGCTAAGGTAGCTGTAAGATGCAGGCTGAAATAAATAGCTATTTCAAGAAAGCCGAATGATTCAAATAGTGCAGGCAAAGACACAGCAACTCACACCTCCACTAGCAGTTTATTCTCTAGCCTACTGTTTCTTTTGATAAACTCTGTTCTACCTCCCACTGTTACTGAGGCAACTTCTGTTTTTCAGTAAAACTTTATTACAAGGTTGCTTTTAAGCAGAAAGGACAAAGGTGTTACAGGTTACTGCCTACCAGCTGTCAGTGTGCATGATGGTAGTTTGAACTGAAACGAGTACACTAAGTTGCATTGCTTTGCTCGGCTTAGGCTAACTTCAGCATGGGCAGGACTAGACGTGCACACCCAACCATGCCTGTAGTTTAGCAACAGCAGGTGAAGATGTCATTACTCAGCTGTGTGTCAAAGCCAACTTTACAAGAGTTGCTGATTTTTATGTGATGAGACTATCCCTTATTTGCATTTATTCAGTGGAATATTCAGATAAAATAATTTGTCATATTGAATATAAAGGTGCTCAATCATGTAGCTGCATCTTGAGCAAGTGGAGAACAGATATACCATAGGAACCACATACACACGTGTGTGCGATATACTCTGATTGGGCCAGACTGGGACAAAAGGAGATGTTTTCTCTGACTGTGCTCTACCTGAATTAATCGAAAGGTTGTTGGAAGTTTTAAAGGCTGTTTTTTTCTTGGGAGGAAAGGCTGTACTCAGAGGTATTTTTCCTACATATTTATTCTACAAGCCCCTAGAAGCAGGCACTATCTGTTACATGTCAAGAATATTGAGGCCTTTACCACCAACAGAGTCCTGTGTCTAGTCCATGGCCTACACTCTACTTCTGTATCATCTATCTTTTTAAAAATCAAATAATCCTCATATTATACAGCAGTCAGAAGACAGATAAAAATGTAACAGCTAATGCTAGTATGGCAGATGTTGTGTATTCAAACTCCACCGTCAAACTGTAAGCGTATGGTAAAGCAATCGAGAGCAGATTGTCTCCTTTATCTTAAATTAGCTGTATGCCCATCAGGTGATCTCTGTTCTCTGCTCCTTTATTCCTACCCACACTGCTCTCTTCCTCCTAATAGTCAGCCTCGTGTTTTTCTCCCAGTTTTGTTCCTCCTGTTTGTGTAGCTGTACAACACAATAAGGCTAGCTGGAAAGCTCCAATTCAGTTAAGCAGAAATAAGCAAAATTAAACAAGAGGCTTGGGTTTGCAAGACCTCTTAAACCTGTAGTGCTGTTGTTTGTGGATGAAGACATGTCTGCCGCTATCACTCTCCCCTTTCTAAACAGAGCTTCGGCATTCCTCTGGAGTGCAAAAGCCTCATGTTCAAGTCCATGCTCTACAACTTTGGTGCAAGCAATAAGCCATTTATTTAAGGAAGTGAAGAGTTCAAAACCTGTGAGAATGGAAAAGGTGTTTATTTGTTTTTGGTTTTGGCCAGGTCTCCAAACAGTGCTACTAAAGACTCGGAGAAAAGTTCGTGCACTCAAAAGTTCATAAGCCCCCTCCCCATCAGCATATTGGTTTATTTAGTAGAAGACAGCACCTTTCACTGCAAGTCTTCTCACTCAAACAGCCAGTTTCTCCTGAACCTCTGGTATGACTGATCCCTCATGCATTTCATTGCTTTGCTGACTTTGACGCTGTTGAACACAAGCTATGAGGCTTCCTTGCTCTCCTGTACTTACATTCCTATTGATTCTTCCTTCTCATCATGTCTTTATATACATGTCTCCCTAAGGCCTATGTGCCCCAGTCCAACAAATGTCTGACTTCATGCTTAAACACTACCCTGAACAGAAATGCTTTCTTGAGTAGGGGCCTCATTTTGGAACAGCCCCAACTTCTAGTCCAACAGGCTCTTTTCTCTCCTCCAGAGCCCTCTTTCATCTAAGTGCTCATTTCATAAAGCTTTCTGCAATCAATTTCCTCCTCAATGTCATCTCCACTTCCCCCTTTATTTAAACTATTGCCCTTTTTTTTTGCTTCTGTCAGATTTAGAGTATAAGCACTGTGACCAACTCTGCATGCCTTGATGGCACTAATAATGTATCATTATATATAATGATGTAATCAGAGAAAGTTCAAGAGGCAGTTCAAGCATGGGGAGGCTGGAACCAGCCCATCTTCAGATCTGTAGAGCCTGCCATACAATTTGAGATAAAAGGAAAATATGTAAATAAACAGTTAAACTATGTGGGGAAAAAGCAAGGGGAAAGCCATGATATTAACTTTATATTAACACCATATATATTGCAGGAATAGAGAAGGGAAAGTGGATCTGAAGTTTCCAATTTCTCCAAGTAGCATTATATCACTGAAGATTTTGCATGAGACTATTGCATAATGGGAAAAGCTTGTGCTTGCAAGACACATTCCAGCAGCAGCCAGGAAGAAAGGCACATTGTGTAGCTTTCACCTTCCCTTGCCCAGATTCCCTGTTATTATTTTAGGAAGGCACAATTACAGGCTCACAATTTTCATAGATTTTTGAAAAATGTCCCATTGATTAGATTTTACAAACTGTCCAGAAAAGGAACTCCAGAATTAATGGCAGGCTGACACAGTCTATATTAGTTTGTTCACAAAACCTCTTTGTAACTGTCAGCATGTGGACCCCATGGCTGTAGGATACACTGTCAGTTTCTTAGAAAGATGGAAGAACGTCGCCAATTCATTTTTCTCTGTCAAACGTTTCATTTATTATTGAGTCTGTATGCACGTGAACATCTCTCTCCTGTGCCAGCACTACTGCAGCAATAACCATTTTTGTATTTCACTTGCCAGCTAGGTTTGCACTACCCTTGCTCTAGCACGAAGGAGACGTTCATGGCACTATGTGCTTAATGAATGAGCATAATTAGCTAGAAGATGTCTCAGCAGGCTGGTGAGGTGGCAGCACACTAAATTGCTATGTAAAATGTAAAGTTAAATGACTCCCACACCTGGAGCTGGTGATAAATAAGCTTGACACAATACAGTTGCTGGTCTCTTAACATGCCAATTTGATTTCCCTGTGCTATGGGCTGGAAGTTTGGAGAAGCCGCGTAGGTGCCCTACATCCTGCATCCCTGGGCTCTGGCTCATGTGCCTGTGGGCAGAGTTCCCTAAGCAATGGTAGGAGCCTGTAAGTATGTCAGTGACCCCAAATCTTTGATACAAGGTGCTCCCTTTCCCTGTAGCAGATTCTGGAGAGTGGAGCAGACATCAGGTCTTCAGCAATTCCAGCTTACAGTTTGGCAACTGAGAACAAACCTCCTTTTGCTGATGATTCAAGGTAAGAGGCTGCAGGGAGCAGTGGCAGCCTGGAGGCCACTTCACACTGCTAAACCTGCCACATCATAGGCAGTGACCTCTGGGTGGGAGAGGTGACTAGGGGAAGCCAGATGTACTAGAGTCCCTGTGGTGCTGATGACACTGGAAAATGAAGGTATAAAAAGAAAGAAGATGACTAAGAGCAAGAGAGGTACACCTCTACTAGCATAAATCTTGCTAGCAAAGGGAAGGCACCATTTTCTGCACTTGTGAACATTTCTGGGCTGCTGCACCATGCCATGCTACTGTCTGTGCCATGATTGTGCCTCCAGCACCTACAACTGCAGCTTTGTTTTGCTGGGTAAAGCTGAGCAACAGAAGATTGGTCTAACTGAAAAAGGTCAAAATGAAAAGCTGGGCAGGTACTTAGAAACATGAGAACTGGCAAAACAGACACTGGGATCTCTTCATTCTGGTTAAAGACAAAACAGAGCTGAACTGAAGCCGAGGCCTGGGCATCTCTGTGTTTCAATGAAGATCTGTATTTTGCCGGGTAGGACTGCACCTGAGTCATTGCAGGTTATTCAGCATGTGAAGGGATGTTCATATTACTTTAGGGCTGTCCAACCTGGACACTTTATTCTGGCCTAGAAAGTCCACATGAGGGAGTTACACCAACACGCCTACAAAAGAATAGCGTGGGTGGGCATGTTGGCTCACAGCTATGTCAGACCATTTCCCTGTGTTGCTGTGCCCCCAGCTATGCCATGGGGGAATGAGCTGGATTATACTTTGCGTCTTGCAGAGTCAATCACATCCACATTCCTGGGTCTTTGTTACGAATGATGTTGTAATAAGCATAAAGAATGCAGCTTGCAGTTTGAGATCCCAGGATGAATTTGCAGTGCTGACAGCTAGTGAAATCATCTCTTGATTTATAATCAGAGGAAATTTGATACAGGAGTCACTGCAAGAGGATAAATGTGTCATTTTTAGAGTCGCTTTGACTATAACCCCACTTTAATTGCAGAAAATACAAAATAAGTGCCAAATGGAAGTATGAGAAGCAATTTTTTTCTGTTCATTACTGACACAAAATAAGCCATGAGCTTATCCTTTCAGACTCTGTAAATTCAAAACACCCTCTACATTTTAAGCCCTATTTCCCTAGAATGAGAAGTAAAATATATCTGCATATTGTTACAGTTATAAGCTGTAGTAAAAATCTTTCTTTTCTGTAAGTAAGATTGATAGGCATTTTCCACTAAAATTTAATATCAAATGAGTATATAAATTATAATTTTTTATGTCTGCCATGCAGTAGGAGCTTGAATATTTTTAATCAGTATGGACATATTTCACATTGTTCAGGAGAGAAAAAAGAAGACCACAGCATCTAACAACAGTCTTACTAAATAGCAGTCCTTCCAACTATATCTTGGCAAGCAACTACAGCTTGCAGAAATCAAGTAACCATGGTGTCTAGTCATCTTTACATCCTCTGAGATCAAATGCAGTTTAAATAACCACCATTAAAACACCTTTATTTGGAAAAATAGTACAATTCAGGGAATATACCTTTCTTCCAAGACTTTTTTTTCTTTTTTTTTTACAAAAAACTGCTGCTTCCTACCTCTGCAAGGGAATTTAAACCACAGAAACTAGGTCTTTGGTAATAAACTTTAAGATACTATCTTGACTACTCAAGTTTTAGACTTGTTTGGATTTAGAAAATTGGAAGCGTATGGATCAATTAAGAATGAATTAAAGTGACATTCCAGCATGAAAGAGATGCTTGGAAACCAGTTGCAAAATAATCAGTTTAAAATGTCACAGAATTTTAAAATGGCTCATAAAAGTACCAGTGGTGAAACCTGGCCTTCAATGAAGTCAAAGAGATCTTTAAAACCAACTTCGGTTGGGGCCAGGTTTTCAACACCAAATATTTTGACTTCATAGTACATTTGCCCCAGCTTGAACAGCAGACATCCAGGGAAAGCAAAATCCTGGAGCTACTGATGCTTCAGCATGGTGTTAAAGGGTATAATCCATCTTTACAGTGGAACATTTAATGGAAACTATGAATAAGTGAATATGTGACTGCAGATCTCCACTCATCTCCATCTCATTTTGGCTGAGACACCAGAGTCCTGCCCTCCACCCTTCTGCCCTTCTATCTCTTCTCTTGGGACAGGATTCAGCAATCACAGGACTGTTGCCTCTTTAACAAGAAACTTTTTTCAGATGACTTGGAACCTCAACATTACAGAAAACCTACACTTCATATACACGTTTGTTCTCCAACATCCTCTGACCATCCCTTTCCTCCCCATTTTAACTCATCTTTCACAAGCTTGTTTTCAAGGAATCTCTGACCCTGAAAATATACACACATATTTGCACCTTAAGCATTGCAAATAGTCTCACTAAGGCCAAAACCATCAGTTAACCATGCATGCTCTTCCCTCCTCCCAACCCACCTCCTCTCCCCACTCGTCTCTACTCCACTTTTCTTCCTGACACTCTAATTGGGGGCTTTAAACTGTTAAGTCTTCAGGATATAAATTATATCATCTTGCGTGTTTGTACATTGCCAAGCACAAGAATAATAACTGCTCGCCTTTGCTGGCAATCCTATGACACCTTTTGTAAGAGGGTGGAAGCTCTGGAGGTCTAATTAAATTTCAGTGTGGGTGATCACATTCTGCTTTTCTAAATTCCTTCCGCTTATCTAAATTCTTCCTGTAGTTACAACCTGATAACAATATTTCTCTTCACTTCCCACTCCAGCATGCTGTGTAGTGTGACTATGCTTTTAAACAGCTGCTGCAGTCCTTCCCAGAGCTCCATTTCATTAGTGGCTAACACATCTTCTGTCTATATAGTTTGCAATGTGAAACACACATATCTGTGTGTCTGTATATGTGTGTGAGAGAGAGATGGAGTATTTTATTAATACGGATTTCTTTAAAACATGGAATAAGACACTGATTCTTAAACTATGCTCCACGGAGCACTTGTGGATGGCCCATTACGAGCTGGTATGTCACATGGTGCTCATTTGCTCCTTGTTTCCAGCTGCTAAATTGCACTGTGACACTGTTAAATATATGTTAAATACTTTCCTAATGTTACTTAAGCAAGTAAATTGCTTCCATTGCCTGAAGGAAATTCTTCAATTGCAAGCATGGGGGGAAAGGAAGGGAAAGGACGATCAGCAAGAATCTCTCTGGTTAATGTGATCCCTCTAGTTAATGTGATCCACGCCATAGCAGATTCCTCCTCTCAGACAGAAAAACTACCCTGCTCTAGCAACAGTTTAGGTGCTGTTCAGGGCCGGGTCCCACTAGCCAAGCTGTGTTTTGGGCCAGACCTTTGAAAAGTGCCAGTTCTTTGCTTTGCTTTTTATCAGACATCCAAAGCTTTTCAGGCACATAATCACAATTAAGTCTCTTCAGGGGAGTGGATCGAGATGGTTAGCCATAGACTGAGGTACACAAAGTGATGGGTCACCTGGAAACCTTGGGGTAGGGTGGAGTGGGATCTACAGTGACGCTCTACAAGGACAGAAGGCTCGCCATGTTAGAGCAGCCTGTGGAGCTGAAGTCAGAGGCTGTGCCCAGTGCCCAGAAAGTGAAGTATGATGTTGCAGCCTCTTGTATCACAATACTTAAGAATACATGTCTGTTTATTTAATGAATCTGAACATTTCCAAGAACTGCTGCCACAGTCCATGTGCCATTTCTTTTATTTTTCTGTCTCTCTCTCTCTTTTTTCTTTTTTTAACACAAACCAACAGAAAATAAAAAAGTAGACTTGCAATTCATGCTCTGCTTAGGTTGCTGTGACCCTAAGGATGACATGGAAAATGCCTACTAAAATTGTAGTAAGTGAAAGCACTTTCTACACACACATACCTTCTCCCCCTCCATTTATATAAGGACCAGTCAAAGGCAGAAAATAAGGGACTTATTGCTACTATCAAGCCTATCATCTTTGCCCCCAGCCAACTCCCAGTATCTACAGGGAGTTTCTACCATTGTGGACATAAGCCTATGCAAACAGCATGTTTGTTATACAACTCTACAAACGCACATGCACGTACACAGTTCAGCATGGTCATGCCATGGCAGCCAGACTGTGTGCTAGTGTGCCATGTGTGCTTGGGCAGCACACAGCAGATTTGGTTGCCTTTGGCAGGCGTGTGCCACTCTGCTTGCATTAGCATCGCAACATGTAATAGGCTTTTCAGAGTAGCTGTAGAAGTTGTTGGGTTTAGATTTCTGTTTCTAAGTGAGCAGTTGGGGTTTGTGTCCTGTTACAGAACAAGGACCACAGATCAGTAACACAAATATGTGAAGCTTGTACACTTCCACTCTCATTATGGTGTTTGTCACAAAGATGAATTAATGTTGTGCCGTTTTCAGTTCTCATTACAATCTTTGTCATGAGATGAAATATTAGACTCTTAAAGTCTCTATGAATCATAGCAGCATGCTCTACTATGTTGACCTTTTCAATATTCTGTGTTTGGACTGGCTGTCATTTCCTCTCCTCTTCCTCTGTAGCAGCCACACTGAACTTGTGGGCAGGCTGCACTGGGCTTACCAATGAAAATGCAGAATACTGATGACGTCAGCATTGCATAGGCATGTATTTTGAGCAATTCATTACAGAATTTGAATTCTAGTTACCATTCAAAAGAGGGGGACTGAAAAAATGGGCCCATGGAAAGCCTTACTTGCTGCTTCTGTAAAACACTCACACACATACACATGCTCAATGAAAAGAAAGTAACTCCTGAATAGTTGTAACGAAAAAGAAAAACAAGCCCCCATCTACCAGCCATTGTTTGAAAAAAGAAAAAATAGCTCACAAATCTGTTGTTAAATGGCCTGGAAATTGTCATCCAACTTCTTCCTTTATTTTCCAGTGCCGGGTGTGGAATTTCCTGCTTTCCTTACACTGATGATATCAACACCACACAGCCCAAAGGCTGGACTGGGGCATTGCAGAGTGGCTCTCCAGTGTTCTCTAATAGCTCCTAGTTGAAATCAGTTTATATCAGACTGTTTGTATGATACCCAGGATCTTTTAGGAGGACACTGGAAATTATTGCCTCCCTGAATTGTCACAGAGGACAAAGAGTTCAGATGAGAGTCAACATCATAGCTCAAGACACACTGCTAAAATGTCCATTTGTACCCCCATTTTCATTGCAAATGTGTGTTTCACCCCAGCTGTCAAGTGATAAGACAAATATGCAACTAAGGACCTGAAGCAGTCCTGCATCCCTCACAATTTTGTGCATGCTAAAGGGCATTTTAACTCAGGTGGACTGCTGAGGTCCTATGGACCAGTGCACTACTTGGACAAACCCAACCTGAGTGCAGGAACGTGACTAGCTCTGGGGGAGGCTGTGCTGCGCATCCCCAGGGCCACAGGCTGCGACACGCAGACAAGAGCCTGCCCAGAGAGGCTGAAGTACTCTGGCCGCACAGAGAAGGAGTGGGGCTGCGTCATTTCTGGTGCAGGGTTTAGTGGCGATCTTGGGCCCATCCTCATGTAGGAGGTGGGGGATAGCCACTGTCCCAGGGCTGTGAGAGAAAGACCAGACGTGACCCAACACAAGGAACTTTGGGATCTCAACTCTGTCTTAAAACACATCTGCACACAGTGTGCTGTTCCTATAGTTAAATATCATGCACGCTATGGATCTGAGACCCCTCTTAACTGCCTATGGTTTCTCGTCCATTTGTCACGTTTACAGAGATCAAAAGCCTTTAAAAAATAGGAAGATTTATTTATTGAACTTAAAATCTGTGAGCTTGCCAAAAACCTACTAGTTTAAAACATTCTGTGAAGTAAAAAGTTAAATGGGTTGGAAAATGTGTCATTTTAGTCCTTGTGAAGAATCATAACAGCAAGAAGGAAAGGGCCACATTGCATCTCCAAGAGCACGGAGCACAGGCTGGGGAGCACAGCTGACCTGAGTGCTGTTTAACCTATAAACGCCTTGGGCAGCCCACTGCCAGACCACTATCTCACATTTGCCCTCCCAGGAGGCCTTCTCCACTGCGGGCCTGTCAGAACCATATTTTTCTAGAGCTGAAATAAACTTCACACAACTTCCAGTAACAGGGACATCTCTTTCTACATGAGTGGCCTGAATCAGATCAAAAAGAACAAACTCTTCTTAGATTAATTGAAATCAGAGCTCAGAGTCTTCCCAGAAAGGCCACAAATCTGAAACAGAGACTGAGATGTCACCGAGGAGCTAAGTTAAAGGCCATACATGCTTTCAAAACAAAACCTTAGGATAAATATTTTGTTTTAATGCAATATCTTGCATATGAAAGCTCATGTGCCAATGTGAGCACAGTCTTTAGGACAGGCAGGTGGGTGATGCACTCATTTACACTTTGCATCCTCGGAGTGAAACTCACCCCTTACCCTCCTTCTCTCAGAGTTCAACAGAGGGTGCAGAAGAGCAGTTTCACGGTAGCAACCTTAGCATGCAATAACAGCCAGGCTGTCCTCTCCCCAAACTGGAAAGCACTCACCTGTGGGAAGACATACATATAAACCCACCCCCTCCTCTGGGGAAGGTCCATCCCTGCAAGCCACAGCTCCTTTTATGTGGATAATGGCTGCCTGCCACCGCCTCCATGCTCCTGCAAGCCTCCCACTCTAGCTGAGGGCAGAAAGTGAGAGATTGCTCCTTCCTGCAGGCTGTCACCCTCCCTCTGGGGTACAATCAGCAAACACAGTCTCACCCTAGGACCCAATGCTCATGGGATGGAAATTTTAAACTTATTTTCCTGACCTCAGTGGAGAACTGCCATTGAAGTCCCTCCTCCAGTCGGGATGCAGGGCTCTGACAAGAAGCTCTGGTACATCTGGAAGGGACCACCAGCCTCTGCCTCAACATTTCAGTTCTTGGTCCAGCAGCATCACACAGCCCTGACCCTGGTAGTCTGACAGCACATATTCCCTTCTGCCAACCCTACTATGAACTGCCATGGTGTAATAAGAAACAACTGGAAGATGATAACCTCTTAAACCAGGCAGCTGACCAACGTGAGTCACAGCATTTACTTCTTCCAGCTGAGACCTGCACACTGGTAGCAGAATGCAGAAACTGAATTAAACTGCAAAGCAATGCCATCAGATACCTACACAGAAGATGGGACTGCTGTTTCTAGGTGCAGGCCCAGCCAGTCACATTGGTTGCTCTCCGTGAAGTAGTTATGTCAATATAACTCCTCCTATGGATGAATTCATACAATTCAGAGGTTCCTTTCATGGGCAGTATCTTCCCCTTTCTCCTTAGGAAAGTGTTCCTGTGGAATAGGTACATTGATATACCCATATACTCCCCTAGCCAGAATCCTTACCCTACATATCTAATTCATATGTACGGACCGGGTTTAGAGAACATGGACATTTCTTGTGCTGGTCTCTGTGACCACTTCTGCCTCCCAAAGGGGTCACTGGCTGGACTCCTTAGCAGTCATTGCTATTCACAGGGCTGGGCTGAGAAGCTGGGGACACTGGTTTCTGAGAAGATACATTGACACACATGATAAAGTTAAATGCTTAAACAATACATCAACACTACATGTAGGAAAGCTGTCCCAGCCTCCAGCTGTGAAAGCAGAGCCAACCGCTGCTCCCTGGTAGCCCTAGAGGTTGGTTTACAGAAGTTCCCTTAACAGAGAAAAGGGCACCAACTTTCTTACCCACACACACAGATATAATAAAAGCTGAGATCCTCCTCCACCTACTACCAAGGGGCTCACACAAGGCCCCTCCAGCTCCACAGCAATGTTTTTATTTAAAATCCAAACACGCAGCTCAGTGCAGCGCTAGCTGTGAAATAATTCTTCCCCCTTAAGCAAGCTCCGTCAGTGTTTTCCCTGTTTTGTGGCAACAGACCTGAACATACAAACAACCTCATGGCACACTCTGGGTTGGTCAGCTCCAGTCAGTAAAAGCTCCCCTCCAAGAAGACACTACAGAAAGGAATACTTCTGGTTTAAAATCCTTGTAAGTGCTAGAGACATTTAAAGCATTAATCAGCAATTAATATGAATAAAAACCTCAATCTCTCACATCATTAATACTAATTATGCTTTATAGTTGCATTTTCTGAGTAAGATGACAGGCAACATGCATATGGAGGAGGCTGCTTGGCAGAGGTGCAGAAATGGGAGGCAGCTAAATTGAAGGAGAAAGCAGAGCGTCAGATATGTTTTAAAAGGCCCTTGGTTTCCTTGATCAGGGGAAGGTATTTCTAAAAAAGCTGGAATTGGGCCCACAGAAAGTTCAGGAGCTCAGGTGGAAGTGCCACTCAGTGTGGGTGTCTCAGGTGCTGGGCAGCCGCTCCTGACACGCAGTGGTCGGCGTTTGCTGTGGGACAGCTCCTGCGGCTGTGGGTGTTTGCCACCTGTGGGACTCAGACCCAGGGTGTCTCCAGTTGGATACCAAGCACCAGAGTAATTTTGGGAAAAGCTGAGTTCAGCTTTTGCCACAAGGAATGTGACACTGGTGACTCTGAGGACATCAGTGATGATGCTGAGGACAACTGAACGGAAACTGGGCCAATATTTTTGCACCCTACCTCTTTAGCAATGGATTTCCTGTCCTGCATTGTGAACTTCACCAAATACCACAAGTCCCTGTAGAAAGAGCTGCTGTCTTTCACTGGAAAGGTGGGGATTTTATCTCTCAGTATGTTTACATGTGAAATGATGAGTGGGACAAGGATTGCTGGAAAAATCAATTTGGCATTAATGTGCTTGCTGACAAGTTTGCTGTATCCAGAGAATCAGGAGACAATTTCTACCTAAAGCAAACAAAACGCACACTAAAGATTGCATTTACCCTATTTTCTCAGATCAGGACTATCACTAAGCACATACTGTCACACCTTAATGTTGTTATCTGCTCTCACTTTACACCTTGTACTTTCCATGTAGTCATTACGTACTGGTCTGGTGCACCACATGACATGCAACTTCGAAGTAAGGATGAGAAGGTCCAGGGCTTAAATCAATTATGATATGCATGAAACCTCAGCATACTAGTCAAAGGCAACCTGAACTATGCTTATGACAAATGCTTTCTGTTCGGATTCCCCATTGCTTCCTTTGGCCTGGCTCCAGCTCCTTGTCCTGTCAGGAGCAGACTTCATTCAGAAAAGCCAGCAAAAGCTGGAGAAGTCATTACACAGGTTGTCTCTGTCCTGCCTGCGCTGAATTATACTTGTGAGGCCACAGAGGCATTTGTCTTTATTTATTTTACTCCAACAGGGAAGCCAGTTCTGACCTGGATTAGCAGTGGCAGAGCATCTTAACTATAAACTCTTGAAAGATGGCCCTACACAAACATATTTCAAGTTCACATGTGGTCTCTGGCCTCCCCTTGTAAAGGAAAGATACTCTTTGCATCATTAATAAGTACTAAAGAACAACACAACAAGAAAGACTTTTTGCCAATCAATAAAACACAGCTAGCCCAGATAAGGGGGAAGGAGAAAGGGAGCTCATCACATCTTACTGTTGGCAAATACTGTGTTTAATAGCGATGACTTGAAGAACATCTCTTGTGCACACAGACTATGTCCTGTACTGGACTGTGCTTACCCCTCAGTGTTACCATAGAGCTGCCAGATCAGTGAAGAGACAGTGCCAGAGCAGCCTCACAAACTCAAACTGCAGTGCCCCGTGCTCAAGCCCCGCAAAGGCCATGCACAGAGCTCCCTTGCAGAAAGTAAAAGCCATCGTTCCACAGCACAGCTGCACTCTGCTGCTGACAGCGGCCCTGCAGAACACTGTGAGCATTTCAACCTCAGAGAAATTCTGTACATAGCTTTAGGCAATGGACATCATGCTGGCAAGAAGTAGCAAGGCTTCTTATTCTTGGCTCTGTCACTGACCTGCTGTGTGACCTCAGGCAAATCACTTCACTTCTCTATGCCTCTTCTACTTCCCGTCTTTCATCTGTCTTGTCTGACTGCAAGCTTTGGGAGGGGGATCGTCTCTTACGATGAGTATGCAGCACCAACCACAGGAGAGCTTTAATCTCTGTTGGGACTCTGAGGCACAGTACAAAACCTACAGCTATTCTGTAGTCCATACTGTCTACATTACCACTTTGCACAGAAGTGTTGCAGAGTGGTCAAAATGGGCCACTACTCCAAAATTTGCCATGTCAGCACTTCTCAGATCATCCAGCATGTACTCTGGCACTCTGTCTACAGAGTAGGCAAGACATGCTGCCTAGCAGACCTTCTATATTTTCATTTTGATTGTTGACTGTACATGMAAAGCGAGATTATGAACAGGGCTGCTTTGCCTTGAAGATATGCTTTGAATGTGCTTTCCTACAAGGGAACAGACATGCTGTAAGAAGGCTGTTTCTTCTACGTATGACCATGCAAAGTGCCAAAGAAAATGAACTTTTATGACCATATTTCTTAAAAATGACTGTTAACAAATGGATGAGGAACAGCCTTATTACTGTTAACATGATGAAAACATCCCACATTTACAAGGTACAGTACAGACACATAGGCCAAGGAAAAACCTGACTGGTAGATATCCTAATGGGACAGGTTTCACTGGCTGTAGAAGATGCACACTCACCACAAGTACAGGTCTGACCATAAATATCAGTGAATGGATGTCTCTGTGTGCGTGTGTGTGTATAGACAGAGAAGAAACAAGAGAGAGAACAAGACTGAAGACAATGTACCAAAAAAGAAGTCAAAAAGAGGGATGCCACAGGCAGAAGAATACAGTTGCTACTTGGACCTGTTGCTTCCCAGATTTTTTTAAATACATCATTCCTTGCAGAACCATTGTTAAAACCCCATAATCTTTAAGCATTCATCTATACTTAGCCTTTCTTCCAGTTTTCTAGAACAAAGAATGTGGTATGTCTCCTGAAAATACTCCTTTATGATCTGGAGCTGACTGAAAGCTGTCCTCGGGCAGCTTGGATCAGCCCCATGACACCTATAACACTCTCCCTGAAGAAACTTCCAGGAAGGCATAACTTTCTCCTCTGTTACGCATGCTTTGAGGAATTTCCATACGAAGTACCCGTGTTCAAACTGTAAAGCAGCTTTGGGCTTTGGTAAAACCTGTAAAGAAAAACTGTCAGCAAAGACAGCAGCTCATGTTATCACCCAGCACAATGCTCTGCACCGTTATCATTTTGCAAGATGTGCTGCTTCCCGTTGTCCCATTTGTGAAGGTGCTTTCTGGCTTTCCCTCTGTTGTGACAGCTTTTGTCTTTGCACCACTGGTGCAAAACTAAAGAGGTCCCTGAACGAGGGAGCAGTTTTGTTCTCCTGCAACAGAGAGATATGCCGGGCTTTTCAGCTGAAAAATAAAATATAGACATGTTTTTGAATCCCCTTTTGTTTTTCCTAAGTTTTACAACCTTACTTATCTGTAAATAAAATCATCATATATATTTTTTTTCATAGCACACTGCATAAATACAACTTCATGCATCTGGGAAGCTGACAGCTGCCCTATGAGATAGAGTGTGACAGTTTAAAATCAAGGAATCAATCACTGAGATATAGCGCCTGGATGCCGTTTCCACCAGGATGTATTGCAGGATCCAGGAGCTTGCTATTTGAGATATGCCATCATAACTCTGATAGATTAAAGCACCACATCCAGGAAACAATTGTGCAAGAAAAAAATGGTGTTATAGATCTGCCAGGTTACAGCACAGACTCCAGGAACCAACCAGGGGACGGCAGGGCTGTATCTCTGCTCCCAGAAGCCGCCAGAGCAGCCTGATGACAGTTCTGTTCTCAAACAGCCCCATTATGACCTAATTAGCATACATGAATTGCAGATTTAAAGCATTAAAGTGATGTACAAATCATTAATTTTTTGTCAAATCCATGTCAGCCTTGTGTATGCCTTCCTATTTTAATGTTGCATGACAGTGAAAAGAAGTCTAATCCTCTGTCTATAAAGAGGAGAGATTTGGTGTAGCTGATATAATGAGATCTATTAAAACACTGGATGTTTTGCAGCTTTGAGTGTATCTGCTCAGAGAAGAAAAAAAAAGCCACATTTGTCCCATTAGGGTTAATTGTGAAAGGATGTAAATATATTGAAAGCCCCAAGGGCAGTTCTACATGTTGTCTGTATGAAAGAGAAGATATAAAACTTGTTTTCCATCAAAACTTTTTTTTAGTTTTGCGACAAATAAAAAGAACCACATGCTTACACAAGATGGACCTGATTTTCAGAAGAGATGAGTGGCCACATCTCCTCTTGAAGTCAACAACAGCTCTGAGCGCTCAGAAAAATCAAGCCCTTACTTTGAAAACCAAGTCTGAGCCGTATTCTCAGGAATGGTATACAAAAAAATCAAACAGATATCAAAATCAAGCCCACATTGACTCCAACGCATGCAGAGAATTATTGCCAAAAGGGAGGATGACTACTTTAAAGTAGGGGACTTCCTAAACTATTTGTGCTTCACGGTGTCGCTGGGAATCCTTGATAGCACCTGCAGGCTGTGGTTGGCTGCCTCCCTGAGCCACCACAAACTCTTAGTTCATGTTTCGAGATGGGTCTCCATCTGTTCTGGACCCATGGGTTGAATACTTGCTTACTATCCCATTTCATATCCTCCCCTTGCTTTCCCTCCTTGGCTTTAAAAGAGCTCTTGCATCTTATGCTCCGAACAGATGATACAGCTTCTGTTCTGAGCTGAGAGCACTATTTGACACTGTTGGGCAAATGCTTCTGCCACCCGATTAAAGTGTCATCCAAGTCCCCTTTCAATGAGCCAATTATTCCTCCACAACAAGTGGCATTTCACAGGCATGACCAAACAGCACATTTCCACCAAAGAGGCTTGCATATTAGACTGACTGAAATCCAGATCCATGAACAGAGAGGTCTTCTTTGACTGTCTACTCCATCTCTCACACAGCCTGGCCTGAGGACTGATTGAATTCCAGGGAGTTGCACAGGAGGTAGGTAAGAGGAATAGTCTTGGCAGCTATGTTCAAGTATTTTATGCATCAAAAGATAATTATATTGGTGGCATAATTCCGACAAAGCACAGAACTCCAGATGCTGGCTGGGATTTTTGTAAAAGATAACATAATTAGGCACCGAGTTCCAATTTATTTTCCATGGGTACTGGAGCCCTCATCCCTACGCCCCTTTGAAATCGCCTACAATCCCAAACCAGCAGGTTTGGTCAAGGCGTGTGTGTGTGTCTTTGTTTTAGATCTGTGTGTTTCTGCAGTCTACAGCACTCCTGGGCAGATGATTTCTTTTACAGTTGACTAGAATGACTTTCCCAGCAGCAAATAATGATAAAGATGAGCAGTGTAGCTCATCTTTTCTGACAGGAGTTGAGCACAGAGATGGCTCTCCTCAGGCTAGCAAAAAAAGGATATAGAGGAATGAAAGTGCCATTAAGAAATGTGTTGAACTGAGAGGCAGCCTGTGTCAGCTCCACACCTGGACAGATGCTCAGCACTTACCTCTTGAGTGTTATTTCAGTAGCTCAGATGTCTGTCCACTGGCCTGCCATCCCTGCCTGACTTGTGTAGACAGCCTCAGGCTAGTTTCATTGTCCTTGTGTTCTGGAAAATAAAGAAACAAACCCATAATTTAAATATACCATTATCTTTCTGCATGGAAATGCTGGACATTTACAAAAAAGATGAGAATGGCTTCCAAGGGCACATCCCCATATTCATCTATGTGGCAATAACCCAAATCAGCTGCGTTCAGAGCCAGATCATTTTCCAACCACCATGGCAGCAGCCAAAGGAGATGTATGAGGATGAAGGAAGCTGGTGTAGGTTAAAGATAGCTTTGGGATTAGCATGCTGGACTGGGCTTAAGAAACAGAGACAGCAGACAATTTAATTAATTATTTTTGTCAATATTTTAGGCGTCCCAAAGAGAACAGGTCCATCTGTGGACTTGCGAAGAGCCTTGATGTGTTGATAAGGAATCAGCCATCAGCACATGGGGATCCCCACATTTTATTTAATTTTTTCTGATGTCTTAAAGCATGTGGTGTGTGTGTTACAGTGACACCTGGGCACACTCTTTCAGCGTAAGAGTATTAGCAGCTTTGGGGTAAGGAGGAAGAGAGCAGGTGGAAGACTACACTAGGAAACAGGAATGGGAGGGAAACCTTTGGATTTCATTTTCCCTTCCAATCTTGCCAGAATCTGGGGAGCCTCTGAATACAGTGCAACTCACCAACATCTTTCCACGTTTGCTGTGCAAGAAGGGTTATTAGAGAAATGGCTGGTAAAATAGGGAGCATTTTGGTAAGGGATGTGTTTTACAGAACAATGTTTAGAGCTTATTCAAAGTGAAAGATTTTATTTTGTATAGGAACACTCTCTGCCTGTGACATTGATGTGTTCCAGTTCATTTGCAGCCTGCACACTGGTACTGTGCTTTAAAGTGAAAGGAGAAAATGGAAATTGCACAAATTCAGAGACTGTAGGGAGAGCAGAGGCCATCTCTGAGCAGAGCCAGCACTCAGCAGTAGGCATAACTCCAAGAGCTGAAACTAAAGAAGTCTCAAGGTGCTTGTGAAATTAATCCCTGTGCGAAGGGCCAAGGCAACCAGGCAAATGCTTTTGCGAGAGCCTTCCTGTAGCCCTTGGGACTCTGGGAGCATGTAGGGCTTGTTCTGGCCTTCTTTCACAACCTGGAGTCCAGGGGAATACAGTTGCAGGTACTGTTTCCCTGAAGAGACAACAGCTTTAAAGTGGGTTGGCAGAATGCAAGTGAACTTCTAAGCCATGCAGACCCAGCTTTGGCCTTACTCCTGCTGCTAAGGACAAGCTGCTTGGCCTCCGCACAGCAGTGGTTTCATTGCTGCTTGCTGAATTCCCTGCCCTGCTCATCATTTTCTTCTCTGCACTTGCACACACAGAGAACCGTACAGGATCTAGCCATGTAACCTGACAGAGCAGCTGCAAAGCCTTTCAGCTGCTTGGATTTCAGGCCTGACCTGCACCTACTCCAAAATCTCTGTGCTAAGATGGCTCCTTGGCTGGTAGTTCCTGAGTTTAGGATCTCATGGAGCTATGGGAGCACGATCTGAACAAAAGGCCCACTAACGAAGCAGCAAAATCAGGCTCCAGGGACTTGTTTAATTTCATTAACTTGATAGTTGATGTAATACCTCCTGCAGTAATTGGTATGTTGATCTTGTCCCTGCGCTCTTGTATGAAAGAGGGGAGCGTAAGATTTCCATTTCATCCCAGGGCTCAGACGAGCTAGCCCTACACAGCACTCTGTTAGTGATCTTCAAAAGGCATTATTTATAAAAGTAGCTTTCTGGGACACTGTTCAATCCATGTCCATTATCCATGCAAATTCCTCAAGCTGTATCAGGTTAGATAGCTGCTGGTATCATAGCTGGAAAACCAACCAACCTGCAGAAATCTTTGCTTAGCTCTTTATTGAGCACAATGAGGTCAGGATTAGTCAGTCAAGGCATTGGATTAGTGCTATTGGTAGCCATGGCAATTTCCATTTGTGTGACAATCCATGTCACCTTTCCCATTAAAATTCAGCTTAAAATACCTATGAGAATCCCATAGTCCTCTCTGAATCCCAGGAATATCACATTGCATCATTCAAGCTAGAATAAATCCAAACACATCTGAAGCTTTATTCAAATAAGCTGAAACCACAGTAAGTCCAATTAAAGAAGAGAAGCATTAAAAGCCTGAGAAATAGGCTGTGCGCATTCTAATTCTGATCTGGGTCTTGCCGTGATTCATTACATTTCTAAGTCTTATAGTTCCTTTAAACAAATAAGGGAATTGTTCCTTCTGATTCCTCTTCACTCAGTAGTTAAGCCTGGAAGACCAAGCTTTCACCTGAACAGAGGTGAAAATTTTTGGCAAGGTCATCTCTGTGACTGCTAAAGATGCTGCACGCACCTGTTGAGGAACCGAAGGCTTGCTGTACAAGGCCGTACCACCGACCTTGGCAACCCAGCTTGCTTATATCCAATTCTGAGTTCCACGTTCAATTTTTCAGATATAAATCAGGGTTTTCTTCACCTCAAGCCTGTCGAGTTTTTCCTCATTTTGCATAGTCACCAACCAATTATTATAACTCTGCTGCCAGAATTACTGTTGTGGGGGTGGAATTTGGACAAACTGAGCTTGTTGACTGTAAACGGCTTAAGTATGGAAGTGGAATAGGAGATGACGTCCTTCTGCTCAGGCTCCAGTTATCCGCTCCCTGCTTACTGACCTCCAGCTGAAGGGCAGTAACAAGCAGCTGGAACATACTTACACCTTGAACTGCTGCAGCTGTTTGCAGCTGACCCTGCATGGCTGCATCCTTTTACAGCCAATGCCAGCTAGAGAAAAAAATTATAAACACTTGCTCCTGTGTTTCCCATTGGGAATTGCTGCCTTAACTCAGTGTGAAAGGCCTCTGCTTCTGAGTCCTGCCCAACCAAAAGATCTTTATTTTTAAATGCATCAAGTACCTCCTGCTAAAGCTCTACACACAGTAGCTTCATTAAAAGATTGGAAGCAAACTAATAGGATTGGCTTGATCAAAGTTTGTAATAAGCAAATATGGCAACAGGCATTTTTATTCCATTATTTTGTGTGTTGTAATATCCCAGTTTTCTACACTGGGTCTCTCTTAAGGAAGCAAGTGTTCAGCATGGCAAATTTTTCTGTGTGGAGGTGTACCCATTAAAATCTAAACTAAGGTTATACATTTGTTATCTGCCCCTGAGTTATACCTTAGGTCAGCAGAGTTCCCCTCTGCCTGAAAAATGAACTTTGCACACTGTTCCCTCCCGCTTCTGAAACACTTTTGTTCAGAAGGTGTTGGATTATAGTGTTTAGAAATGCAGTACATCCATAATAATAAAATAAAATAAAATAAAATAAAATAAAATAAAATAAAACCTGGCATAAAAAGATGTCTGTGCACATGAGTACTGAAATGACTTTACACCTGAGCTGGGTTCTCCTTTTTTCATGGCAAGGAATCAAAAGATGCTGAGGATCTGCAAATACTGCTGCGGCCACTCAGCCCTTTGGAAAACCACGCCACTTCTGCCTGGGCACCTGAAGGCCAGGAGCACCTCCAGCACCTCAGCCTGAAGCAAGTCAGGGTGTCCCGCTTCGAAAAAGCTGCAAGCGCCCCATGCCATTCCTAGAAACTATGGCAGATTTACTCCTAGATGTGAAATCACAAATAAATTTGTCAGGTTTTCAGAGGTGTCCATTTCAACACACAGCCCACTCACTTCTCATGCACAGCCTACACCTGCCACGCTGCAATTTGCTCGTGGTTTATGCCTTGAACTTCACTTTGCTGCCGCTGTGTCAATAGCCAACCTTCATTTCTACAATCTGAACATTTTCTCATGTTGTGCGATTGCACATAAAAACGTTCTCCTCTAGATCTTGTGCAAAAGATGGTTTCTATAGCTCCATTGCTAGAAAAGTCTTACGCTCAACTATAAGCTAAATAAAACAATTTTCTTGCTATCAAATATTTAAACCCACTATGCTGGCATGGACTCAAGGGGAGGGAATGAAATATGGCTGAGAAAAAAATGGGAAAACTGAAAATCTTTATCCTACAGATACTTCCATCAATAACTTAAATTATGCAGTTGTCCTCAAATAGATCAGGCTCACAAACAGCACACCTCTCAGATGCAGAGAGAAACTGATGAAAATACATTCATTTGAAAATATAATGTCTTTGTATATTCCCAGATATTTTCTGAAGCCTAGGACTGTCTGAACCACTGTGAGAGGTTAGAGAGCTGTGAATGGTTTTTCTTAAATTGCATGTGAGGTAGTGACGAAGTTGATATGTTATGTACTCAAATGAAAGGCTTTTTTGAAATTGAGCTCAAGTGAACTGCAAATTCGAATCAGCAGGGTGCCAGTGCCCTCTGTGCTTGCTGTCTGTGTCCTTAAGAACACAGAGTCAAAGACTTCCAGCAGAGACATACAAACATCATCTTCTCACTGCCTCCTGCACTAGCAAGGGATGGTGCCTAGTTGCAAAACCTGTGCGTGACTTCACAGGATGCCGGGACCCTCACCAGGAACCTCACCTCCCTCCTCCAATGCAGCCGCAGCTGCCGTCCACAGCCCTGGTGCACAGGACTGTCAACACCCAGCAGGCAGAGGGGCTGCACTGTGGTTCTGCAGCTAAATGTAGTTTGCAGGGAGTTCAGGGGCAGCTACCACCTGCAGCAAGGCCACAATGTGCTGGGTAACCTGACCGCCTGGTCTAGGAAGAAGCAGGCCAGCAGCCGTTGCTGGACCAGCAAAGGATTAAGAGGTACATGAAGGACTAGTGGGACTTGTCACCTTCTTTGGACCCCACCCCGAGCATCTCTCTTCTCTTTAAGGATGGAGGGTAGGTCTAGTGGCTCTTGACCATAGGAAAATTCTGACAGGTGACGTGCAGGGTTGGCTCACCTCTGTCCCCAGGTGCTGTTTAGGTATGTTTTAAAGGCTGTAAGCACAGCAGAGACCACACGAGGTGTGTCTACATGGTTAAATGCAGATTAATGAGGCCCACCTATGTCCATTCAGAAGCCACTGGGACACGTTAGCTCAAGTTTTCAAGCTGTTCAACAACCATGATGCCTGAGGGTTTTTTCTCTGCAGTGTGCCAACCAAGGGACAAAAAGAAAGAGCACCAAATATCATAAGTCTTCTGAAACAATTGCAAAGGCTGAGAATACGATGGGGGAATATAGATGCAACTCACAGAGACAGAGGTGAGGGGATGAAAGAAAACGCATGGTTTGCCTTCCAGCGTTTTGTCAGAGAAACTAATGTTGGACATACATACAAAATTGCACACTGCTTCTGAGTTTAGCTGTATGATTTGGTAGCTTTTTTTACTGATGCCATATGCACAGTCTGAAAAAGAAAGAACTGGCAAAGCTACAGGAACAGTGTTTATTTTTTGTGCGGGGGGGCATCCCTAGATATTTTTATTGAAGCTGGGTAAATTATGCTATTGTATACTGAAAATGGACAGGAGATTATATGCATGGTCTTAATTTGAAGTATCTGTGGAGGCTTTGTATTTACAGAAAACTTTAGTTACATCTTTAAGGAAAAATTAGTCTGTTTAAAAGGACATGAGAAGATCTCACCTTTCACCATTCGCAGACTGAACCTGTGCAGAGCCAGCTTCGCTGGCAAATACATTTTGGCTATTACACCCCTACTTTGGTGACACAAAACAGATACAAGAGTTTATGGCTGCTTTGTGTCACCAGAACAGTACAAGGGCCCTGCGCACAGGCCAGTGCACGGGTCGGTAAATCTGGCATTCAGTGCATACAAAATAATGCTTGGAAAATAATTTTACAAATGATAAACTATGCAAAACTCTCTTCTTCCTGGCATTATTAATATCTGTGTAGTTATCAGACTGCAAATACGTTTGAATCAAATGCAGCAGCACTTTATGAAAATAGAGTGTATATATCAATGTATATTGTGTGTAATTGGTGCCATTTGAAATGATGAAGTGCTACTAACTGATCTTCATAAAATAATACTTTGCATTTATATAGTGCCTTCCATCTGAGATCTCAGAGCACTTTGCAAACATTACTGAATTAACTCTCTCTGAGCCCTCCGAGTTAGCTGTTGCTCTCCTTAGTCTACAGATGTGGAAAGCAAAGGCAAAGAAAGATGAAGACCATTTGAGGAAACTGGGGTTCTAAGGGCAGGCACTTCCTGCCCTATAAAAAACCCCACAATCTTTCTTTTTTGAACAGAAGCTGTAAGCTTTCAGCACCTCTGAAAATCAAGCTACTTTAGTTGCTTGTTTGGATGCAAATGCCCAATTTAGCTTAAATGATTCCTTCAAAGTCCTCTAGGAAATGTGTAGGAGAATTGACAAAAAGGATCCATAAAGCTTGGCTCAGGGCCCTATGCTTGGCCTGAGAGACTATTCTCTGCATACCGCCTGACCACTCCTACCACAGCTTGTGAAACCTTGTTTTGTCTTCTCCTGCTTTCCCCCCTCCCCACAGTTTCCAGCAAAAAAAAATAAAAGCAAAAGACGTCTGCAGCTTGTCAGAGGAGTGCTGGATCCACTTCAAGGGCATAGGAACCCAGGATCTATGGCAACAAGACAAGGTAGACAGTCCCAACCTCAGCAGATTTCTGAGGAACTTCTGAAATCAGATCAAGTCAAATTAATTAATCTAGTCAAGTTAATTAATATGGCTAAAAATTCTCTCTGAAGAAATGATCACACTGATCTGGGATGGTCTGACAGAACAAGGCCAGACACCTGCTTGGCGGGTATGAGGATGGGTATAGGATGAGCAGCTGGAGGACAGCTGGAGTGGCACCAAGCCCTTAATCTGGGTAAAATGCAGCCAAGGCAGTACATTCAGCTTCACAAAGAAATTGGGACTTTGCCTTCAGGGCTGCATTCAGACAAACGTCAATATCCCGACTGGATGCCTCCTACTCCCTGTCATACAGTGCCTTACTCAGATCATTGGAGGTTTTTGAGAGGTGTCTCACTCTCTCATCAAACTGGGTCAAGGACATAAAGCGATGCTCAGACACCAGAATATAGTCCTGAGACTTCAAGGAGGCCTGTGGCTGGATTCTCCCCTCTTTCCTGGCACTTGTGTTGCCATGACTGCAGAGAGCTGATTCCCTCTACGTCCTACAAGAGGAGAGCTCTGTGCTGGGAGTTTGCACTCTCTGGCCAGGGCTTGAAGGCAGGCAGAGAGGCAAGCGGGCAGAGGAATGCTGATCGGGCCTCCAAAGGAAAGTGCCAGATACATCACTTGGTGAATGGCAGTTACTGCCAATTTGCAGTGCTGCACTTACACGTCAGCCTCAGCAGGGAATGATCCCCTCCTCACCAGGGTAAAGATAAATGATGCCGCTCCAGAGAGAGCGTGTACACTGACATGGGGAATCAAGGAATACAAGCCAATAAATAAAGTGAATTACAAAAAATAGTAGAGTAATATTACTTGACATGTTCCTTTCTACCCTGTACTAGGTACAGAGCCTGCCACTCCATTTTTTCATGGGACCTAATGCATTGATCTGTGTTCAGTCTCTGTTTAGTGATTTTGGCCTGTGTTTTTTCTCTATCTATCTCCCCTCTACTGTCTTTTTTTTTTAAAGACAATGSATTCTTTCCCTTGTTTCTCAATTTATTGTTTGAAAGAAATATTTACTAAGCAAATGTGAAATGCATCAGAATGCTTTGCAGAGCTGCCAAGAGGTCAAAGGTCTGGAATAAAAATGATGCTGAAACAATAATTAATTAGCTGACATTCTCTTAGAAAATTTGCTTTGGGAAAAGCTATGGTAAATCAAGACAACAGACAAAGTGACAGAAAAATGAGTAATGAGGGAAAGAGGGATAGGAAGAAAGAAAATCCGTATGGGTAGATTTATTCACTTTTGAAAATGATCTGATCTTTCTCAGCCATTGTCCTGGCCCCCAAACAAAAATCTTCTCCAATAAATAATTTCAAGCTGTTTTCAGTGACTAAACCACAAAATGTTCCATCCTGAATAAATTCTATTTACTGCATGCAAAACCGATTAACATACTTCCAACGCATTTATAGGACTTCTGGTCTGCAGAGGCCATCTGTTTAGGGGCATTTCTGGAATAGCAGTATCATCTCTACAGTAGGACTACCAAGAGGCCTGAAATCTCCGCCATACTCTATACACAGCTGTACAGTTGATTCAGGAGCTGCTTGGGCAAAAAAGAATTTGTGCGACTCGCTGGGCAAATATGTCATCTCTGTCTACATAGGGAACCCTCCTAAACCTTTTGTCCTAAATCACCTGTTACTTTATAACATGTTACCAAACCCTGTCTGGAAACAGCATGTGCTGAAGCTCTGTGGGAATGCATTTGCCTTCCACACTGCTTTCCTTGGAAACCTGCCTCACCTGTCTTCATACCCTGTGCACCCCTACTAGGACAGGCTGGCAGGTTCTTGTGATCCGTGAATGTACTGGGGGAAAAAAGAGAGAAATTGTGTTTGTCCTTTAACTATTCACTGAATTGGGATGAATTTGCCATGAACTCCCTGCAGACAGATCATGGATACAGAGGCTGTACATCTCAAGGCAGAAAAATGTCCAGACCTACTAAGGTTCCTGCCTCAGAGATCTGTCCAGATCTGTATGGTTTATATGGTGATCAACCAGGACTTAAGTGCACCAGAGGGAAGGGAAGTAAAGGATAGGACCATCAGTCCAAGTGCTGATCCCAGGATATTTTGAAAGTCCCTAACTGTGTATCCTCCACAATAGCACACTGTTCATTGCCCAGCCCTAAATTGGAAAGGAATGGGAGAAGAGTACAGCAGTCTTTTGATGGCAGTACCCTCTTCCATTGCTACTGCCCAAAGGCTGAACTACCAACCACCAACTGGTAAGAAACAGGCTGGCAGCACCCAGCAGTAGAGGATGAGTTTCCAAGTATTGGTGGATGCATGCTTGTCTGTGTCTAGGAAACTATTCAAGGTCATGTTTTCCCCCTGCCAAGGAAAGCAGAGGAGTCCCATGAATGGTCTGGCTCCAGCCTATTCAAATCCCCCAGCTTTCCTTGGAAGTGGAAAGCTCAGCAGCTGTTTAAGAGACCCTGAGGATGTCTGACCAACATGCTTAGTTATAAAATTCCTCCTATGCTTTGTGACAGCAAATAGATGTAATAAATACCATTCTGTGGAAGAAAAGCAAGGAATAGATACACTTGGACAACGCTCTGCATGGATATACAAAAACCTGCTGTGATTTGGAAGCTTAGATGTGCCCTAACATACCGCAATTATTAAGCCCCAGGTATTAGGGAAATCACATCTGTCTGTGTTGCACAGCTGAATTAGCTAGGCTGGTCTCATTATCCAATAAATAGGCAGCTTTCATGTATTTCTCAGATTTATATGTGTGGTGATACTTCTTAGAAGCAAGTTGTCAAAAGCATTTTTTTCAAAGGTGGTGTTTAGAGCTAATACAAAGTACACAGGGGAAAAAATAATCCAGATTTTGTAGGTCTAAAGGATGAGATTTGCAAAGCTGCCTCAGGACTTTCTGACATCCTGTTCCTATTCAGGATGAATGTATGAATTGGAAAATGCAGCAAGGGCTTGAACTTCTTTAGATTAGGGGGATGATCCCCCATCTTAGCTCAAAGAAGATTCCTGCAGAAGACAAGGGGAGTTCTGTATGGATTAGGGGTGCAGAACCGGGCTGACAGGTTGGTTGCATACAAGTGTTTTTAGGTTTTGATATCCTCCTTATGGCAATTGCAGTTCTTCTGTCTCTCTCCCCATTAGGATTCCCAAAAGAAGCCTATTTTCACCTGAGTAAATATTCTGCTCCTGTCTTCATTTTTACACATGAGCGTTCCACTTTGTGCTAGAAGCACGCTATGGTAGCAGTACTCTGGGGATGCTGCTCTAATAGATTCACAAGGTTGACTTGTTTAAGTGGGATTTCATTGTATTACACAGAGGATTTTTTCCTAAGGATGTGATTATTCCAGGACTGATCCTACTGCTGTGATATGACCACTTTTGGCACTGTGCATGCATGGCATGGGATTAGTCTTCTGGCACCGTATAAAATGACTTAGACATGTTGTCTTACTTATTAGCATGTGGTATTGCAGATCATTTTACAAAGGCAACAGCTGCAACCATTACTCCTACAGTTATGCCATAATTTGGTATGTCAAACACCTCTATATAGTGCAGCAAGAGGAACATTTATTCATCTCACTTGTCAATACATTTATTTCCGTCTTCTTATGCTTTTCCTTTTTGCAGTGGTAAAACAATCCACTTTCCCCATACAGCTAGCTTTCCTAGGAGCTGATGAGAGGATGCAAAAGGAAAGGTACTCAGGAGCTGTGGAGATTAGCACATTGCAAGACCCTATACAGAACAGATTCATACAAATTAACATTATGAGCACTATTGCTATCACTGCCATGACAAATAAGTCAGCTATTCTGTGTACAGCACAATCATTTACCACTGCCACATTTACCGCAATCATTTGCCACTGACTTCAGCTTCAGGGAGCCAGGATCTCTGAATATCCAGCTCTGCACAGAGGCTGGGGAAGGACTCAGCAGAGGCTGCATGCTCAGTCCCTCAGAGGGTACCCCTGCTCGCGGCTGGGATCCCCAGCCAGCTAGCTCTGAACCACGGCACATCACCCCTTGGAAAAGAGTGCACGAGCTCCAGCATATGCAAACCTTGACTTGCCCCAGGCAGGATGGCTGCCATTCAAATAGGAACAGTGTATTCAGACAAAAAGGGGGGCCTCTGGATCATAGGCCCCTCTTTGGAACTCCAAGTATGTTGGGTGAGTGCAGGGACACGAGCTAGTCACTTCTGGCATTTACACCCTGCCCTTAGCCTTTCTCACAGCACCTTCTGCCCCACAGCACAAACTACCCAGAATACAGGCTTGCTGAGTGAAGGATAACTAGCTGGTAAAAGAAGCCTGAGATGATACTTTTCTTCAGTTTCTCTTCAAGTAATAAAATGCATGTAGAGTCACAGGTTCAGTGTGGCCCAGATGGGCAGGGGGGCTAACACAAGATGATCTTATGGAATGGGAAGTGGATATAAAGCTTTCCTCTGCCCTTCTATAAACTCAGATTCCTGCAGGAGGTCGGAGGCAACCTTTCTGGGTGAGTTCATTCTGCCTCATCCCTCTGCAACAGGTTGGCTCCACCTCAGTCTCAGCATTTCACAGCCTTCTCCCCCGCTGACGATGACCAGCACACAAAGCTCAGCCAGATGAGCTTTCTGTGTGAGCGCACCTTAGCCTGCATTGGGAAAATGAGCTGGTCCCAGTGCAACACATGTTAAAGCCTTCACCAAGGCAGCCCATTTTGGCCTAAATGGGCAAGGAGCATTCATAGAAGACACCCACCAGCAGACCCAAGGAGGTGGACTGTGTCAGAGCAGTCATGAGGAGCAGCTGGGGTTGGCCCCAAGGTGGCTGCCACTAGAAGAGACTGTGTTTTCAAGCTATCCCTCCTGGGAAGGAAGCTGCCCTGAAGTCACACGTAGTGAACCCCTGCAAGAGACAAACACACTGTGACTTTGGAGCTGCTGTTGAGAGGAGAAGGATTCTGCCTTTAGCCCTCTCACAGTTAGCCCAGCATAAATCAGTACAAGCTGGCATTTTGCAGCAGTCCCGTCCCTTCGACCCCCCTCCTCCACATGACTTATCTAGTTGCTTTGAAAGAAGGAAGAAGAAGGAAGGGAGATGGGGGTGGCGGAAGGGGATCCAGACTGCAACCTGCAGCAGCTGACATTTTTATTGTCTTTTAATTAAATAAGCCTCAGACACAAGAGCACATGCAAATTCCCCTGTGTGCCCTCCTCCTCCTCTTCCTCTTAAAAACTCATTAAGGAAGAGGACCACAATCAAACCAGGAATGCAAGGTTGCCTCTCCGACTTTCAGGCTGTCCTCTGCACATCTTTGCCTGGACAAAAGGTCACTGCAGAACAATGCAAGATGGCTACAGCTGCTTTTCGTCCTGTCATCAAGAGGCAACAACAGAAATCCAGTATGAGTCCCATTTTCCTCTGCAGTCAATGTGCAAGTGGGGGGGAAGTGTGCAAGTGGGGGGGAATTAGTTTGTGCTTTCAGACATCCCGCTTTCTTTTCCAGTTTGATAACAGCCTAAAGTATCTCTGATCCCACAGACCCACTGGAAGCCGCAGCTGAAGTAAGAGGGACTGCATTTGTGTTGCAGTGTCCTCTGATGAATAGCAATGCCCAGCAGGGCAGCAAGGACAGAAGCTGATGCCCACCTTACTTACTTTTCTAGACTAGATCTGGACTGTAGGTAGGATCCTGGCTGCAAGAAGCATCTTACTCCAATGCTTCATGGACTGCTGTTTGCTTCAAGGCATTT
The DNA here is from genome assembly GCA_035582835.1 of Phoebastria nigripes. Classification (NCBI taxonomy): domain Eukaryota; kingdom Metazoa; phylum Chordata; class Aves; order Procellariiformes; family Diomedeidae; genus Phoebastria; species Phoebastria nigripes. The sequence goes on from JAYKAV010000445.1 coordinate 2,316,698, forward strand.
TTCTTGTAGGTTCAAGAGCCTCTAAGTGTCTAAAGGCCACCCCTTGCTCTACACACAAATAAATATGATCCCTAAGATCCACCTCTGCAAAAAGAGGAAAGTTTCATCCATTTAGACCCTGCAGAGGGCACACCCCTAACAGCTGTTAGTTACCTCCTCTTTGGAGGTAAGTTAGAGCAGTAGTTACGTTAAAATCAGGCCTGGGACCACAGTGATGCAAGTGTAAGCCCTTAGCTAATTTTGTGGTGAACATACTGTCGTGGTTTAACCCCAGCCAGCAACTAAGCACCACGCAGCCGCTCGCTCACTCCCCCC
>JAYKAV010000445.1:2319547-2424671 GCA_035582835.1 Phoebastria nigripes
AAAGTCCTTGACTAGTAGACTACTTAGCAACAACTAAAAACATCAGTGTGTTATCAACATTATTCTCATACTAAATCCAAAACATAGCACTATACCAACTACTAGGAAAAAAAAATTAACTCTATCCCAGCTGAAACCAGGACACATACACAAACACACGTGTGTGCATATTTGTGGTGCCTTTTATGCATCTTGGCTACTGTGACACACCTGGCTTGTAATCTTACCCACACTTTTGTCTCATGGAGGTTCTTGTGGGACTGGGCCAAGAGACTAACTTCATCCAGTCCCCTCTGTAGGCAATTCATACCAAGCCTGCTGTCTTTCAGCAGATGTTGCCCCTGCACAAGGGAAAACCTCTTACAGGAGAAGAACAGCCGGAGGTAGAATAGAAGGATGCTAGCACTGACCTCCAAGGGGCCCCAGCACAGTCGAGAGAAAGGCCTTGAAATGATCTGTGAGCATTTTTCTTTTCCCACCAGGGATCTCTGGGGAGAAGGCATGGGGTCGCTGCCTTGGCTCTGAGAGACACTCTCCTGCCTGCCCTCCGGAAGCACTTGAGGGCCAGGTGAATTTATTTGCTATTGCTTCGTTTTTCCTTGCAGATCTGACAGCTCATAATACTGCTGGTGCCTGACAGCCCCACTCTTCTCCAATTGATAAATAATCTCTTTCTGATTTGAGCAACCAAGGAACATCTTGAGCCTGTCACACTGGAGAAGATCCATCAGTCTCTTGTGCCACAAGTGAGGTGTTTGAAAAATGCTGTTTGTGCAACCATTCTGGGGTATTAATTCCTGGCATCCCACTTGTATTTTGATTGTTTCTCAAAGAACAACAACATATTTTAACTCTTTGCAAATGAAGCAGCGTTCTGTTGTTATGGTAACTCAAGTTCTAAAAATAATGTAAAGAAAAGACCACCTTTAATTGATATCACAAGAAGTTGTTATGGTAACTGGAATTTTAAAAGTAACTAGGTTAAACTCCATTTCTTTTTATCCAGAGCTTTGCATAAACAAATTCTGATTAAAATATCAGGTTTAATTTAATCAGTTAATTAATGTCACTAAATGTCATTTATCTTATAACTCTCATTTATATTCAGTGCAAAATTACCTAACTTGTTGAGTTCTAACTATTCAGCCATCAATCTGGTATTTTGGAATAGGATGACTGTACAATTTATTTTTGGTCATGGAGTGGTTAAAAGTGAATGCACTGCTTTTATATCATGTGAAGGGCCTAGTTTTTTCCTCAGTAGCACAGGTGTAATGCCATCAGGTAATCCTGCTATGAAAGTCAAGTGTGAGCTATATGAATGAAGGTGCATGCTCTGCTGACTTCTGTATCTCTCCAAAGCAAGCATCTCTCAAACCCTTCTCTACAGTCTGTCTCACTTCTCCTCTGCAGCGTCCAGACTTTCTGTCTCTGCACCCTCTCCTCCCAGGCTGTCTCACCTTTCTGTCCAAATCACTCTCTCCTCCCTCTTCTGTCAGAACTGGCAAATAATTTCCCACCCTAACCCCCTAAATTGGCAATGACATTTCCTCCACTGCGGGTGTATTCTCCTCTTTCAAGAGCTGCCTATCTCTCCATTGCACAGTCTCTGCCATTTGCATCAGTTATACCTCTTTGCTCACTCCTGTTCTCTTTGAACATCCCATATTGTCCCACGGGTGTTTCCAGTGCGCCCTGACTTACTGCAGCCAAGCCCAGCTCTCTGCCCATTCCTCTGGCAGGTTCCTTTGTAACTTTCTTTTACCTTTTCCACCAAATGTAATCTCCTTGTCCTTGCTATCCACAATCTGAACTGCATAGCTCCTGGTTAACTCTCAATTCTCTCCTCATTTTTTCACAGATTAATAGAGTGAAAGGCCAGGAAAGGTTCATTATGACCATTTAGCCTAACAGGCCACAGAATTTCATCCAGGAATTTCCGTGTTGAACCTATAACTTCTGTTTGAACGATTAGCGTGTCTTTTACAGAGGCACCTAGTCTTGATTAAAAGACTGCAACTAATGGAGAACCCACTACATCCCTAGATAGCTTGACCTAAATATTTAACCCTCCCCGTTAAAAATAAATGCATCATATCTTTCATCCAAATGTGGCTAGCCTCAGCTGACAGCCCTTGGACTTCTCTATGGACTTTAACATTTGAACAGTTCACCTCAAGGGAAAAAATTACTGTGGGTCAGCTCCCCTGTGGTAATCACCCCTATTCATGCTCTTACCTACAGCAAACTACAATAATGGTGAGATGATTTATTAGGGGAGCCTGTCTCCCAGGGTAAAAGGGGTAAACACGCACTTGCAGAGAGGGAACAAACAGCTCCTGCAGAGCATCTGGTATAAGGTAATCTATTTTTCCTGGTACCTTGTCTGTACGTCTTCCTTTCTGCTGCAGTTTCTTTCCCAGATGGAAGATTAGCATCAGAAATTTTCTCGTGATATTGATGCTTATACATCTCAGTCAAATTACTTCTCAACCTTCTTTTGGATAAGCTAGAAAAGACTTGTAAGAGCTTTTTAAGTCTCTCATTGCAAGGCAGAATTTCCAGGGCCGGGAATCATTCTTTCAGTTGTTTTTGCACTGCTTTTCCCGTTTTCTGCATCCTTTCTGGATGTCTGAGCATAAGCACTGGACACAGAATTCAGCAGATCCCTCAGCAATCCCATATCAAGAAGTGACGTCATTCCCTCCCGAGCCCTCCTAAATCCCTTTTGTTTACTTGCCCAAGGATTGCATCAGCCCCTGTAGCACCAGCTTCACACTAGGAATTCACATTTATTTGTTCATCCAAAATAGCCCCTACATCCTTTCCAGAATTTCTGCTTTCTAGTTCTCAGTCTGAAACTGAAAATATAACCTGCATTCTTGGTTTGTGTATATGTGACCTTCCCAGCAGCTGTATGTATACACCAGCTTTCTAAAAGAATCCAGCTTACGAAGCAATCCAGATCTTGCTGTAGGAATGCTCTGTCCTTATTAGCATCACTTATCATGCCAGAGATGTTTATTTAATCTGCAAAGTTTACCAGCAGTGCCACCTTCTTCCACCTCAGTTGTAACTTCTTTTGCATTTGCTTCCAAGCTTTCAACCTTGCCTCCTTCTCTGCACTTAAATCTCTAGCTTTCTAAACCACAGCTCCAAAGCAAGAATTTCCCAAAAGCCTCCCGAGCCTGCCTCCAGAGCAGTGCAAGCAAATCATAAGACTGAAGAATCCCCATTAAGAAAGAAATCCCAGAAATTACCGTTTAAGGGAAACACATGGAAAACTGCCCTAGTCAGCCACAGCATAACCCAGTGTACTGCATCCACTCTTTATTCAGTGCCTGGCTATTCTCTAAACTGAGTCAGGTCCCTGTGTTGCAAAGCTTCTTGCATACAGTTAATACTATCAGCATATTATTATAAATCATACTAAGAGCAAATGCACATGTAGTATATGGCTTGTAAGCACAAGCATGCAAACAGCTATGAATCAATCTATTTGCCTTTTTTGATGTACTGCAATCAATCCGTAAACCAATTGTGGAAAGGATTGTGTTTTGTTCTTATGAAATGGAAAATTCTCCAAGTGCAAGTGGTTTCATATCAAATGCTTCTCCAAAAATTAAGCTTTTAATTTAATCAACATGAGTTTTAAAAAAATCTTTCTCCATCACAGCTGCCAGCTAGAGAGAAACAGAATTTACTTTACATCTTAAAAAACACCCCAACCAAACAAAAACCTACCTTGTCTTCCCTTTAAATGTTTGATTGCCATTCATTACACAATTTGCTGTAGCTGTCCTGCTTAGCTCCCTCATTGAAATGGACATTTCTGAATTTTTGGCAACATCTCTGCTCCCAGCTAATGTTGGTTCTGATATTTTGCTTTCCCTGCATTTATGATCTTCAGCTGATATGAATGGTGTTACCTGCTTATACTGAGAGTAGAATATTATAACTGATGACATTCACTGAATAGCTGAGAGGAGGATGTTAACTGGAGTCCTACAAATTTACGCACCAAGGATTATTTATTGTTATTGTGGAGTTTATGGAGAAACCACATCTTTTGTGCCACTCTTAAAAACCRACCTAAAATCTTTAGTCACTGGATTTATGGGGAGGAGATTTCTTGTGTGAAACGACAGGGAAAGAGTCACCAAATATTACCGGTTAACACCGATGAGGAAACAGCTTTGGAAAATCACAGATCACCAGATTTACTCAGAGCTTCAGCTAAAGTCCCATATCTTCTACCACACACCCAGAGTGCCTATTATTAGAGGATCCCTAGGAGTTTAGAAAATGCAGATGATTTTTAATATTTTGTGTTTGAGGTGTACATAGCAAAGCAACTGATCAGAATGTGTAATCAATTTTCTAAACAGTTAATTAGGTTAACAGAACATATTCATCATTTAATATAGTCATGAGAGATGACTGGAATTAATCTTTTTCCTGTAGAAGCTTTTAAGAACCTTCCCCTTTATCTTTTTCAGAGAAGTTTCAAGTTTTTGGCAAAAAATCAACCCCTGAGTATTTGCATTCTAAAATACCTCTTTGGCATTTGTGGTTTAAATATCTCCCACTCCCTTCTTCTCTGTCCCTTTGGCACCATGGCTATATCCCAACTCTCACGGTATTCTGCCGCCAGCTTTCTTGCTGATCCTGCTGTGGGGACATGGCTCTGCTGCTGTTACAAGCACAAGGCGAGCTAGAGAACAACAGGTTTGGTGTGGGGTATCACATCACAATTCTAGAATAAAGACAGTTGGGACTTGCTCATATACTTCTTTTTGACAAATAACAGGAAATTTCTGTTGAAAGCAGATACCTTTCAGCTTTGCTTGAATGTAATTTTCTTTCATAAAGGCATTTTCAGGGCAGATTCGTGGAGGAGCTCTGGTAGTCATCACATAAAAATTTGATTAATGCTGTTAGAGCATAAGGTCTCCCTTCCTGGGGAACCCAAGCCACAGAAGTATGTGATGAGGTACATACGAACCTGACGCATGGGACTCCAGTACCCACAGAAGCAGTTTGCTGACCCAGTGCCCTGACTGAAATCTTTTACTTACAGGTATTAAGTGTCTGTCCATAGCCGAGTGCAGAAATAGTTACTACACATTTTTCCCAGTCCACGTGGGGAGAGGTTTGAAGCCCTGGCCTGGCCAGAGATTGTTACATCAGAAAAATATTTGGAAGCATAGATCCAACTGAATGAAACTGCAGCCGGCCCAAGCTTGTGTACAGCCACTGAAGTTACTAGGGGCACAACAGCTGGAGGACAGGCAGGGGAAGCCAGAAATTGCTCAGCTGAATCCTCTCCAGACCATGTTTGACACTTTATTTATCTTCTTCTTTTACAGGTCTCTCTTGCCAAGGAAGTGGGGGAGAGAAGTATAGCTCAAAGAGCTGTTTACTTCCCTGTTGAATGAACAATTTTGAATGAGCAAGATCAGTCTACAAGGATGAAAACGCAACCCTGTCTTGCTAAAACAAATAAAAAGATAAGAAATTAGTTTAGCTCTTCAAAAGTTTTTCTACCTCCAGGAGAAGCAATGGGGCTTAATTCCATCTGTCACTCACTCCCCTCTCAGGAGGGGACCCTCTATCAGCCACCACACCAAAAGCCTCCACATCAGACAAAGCCAATGTCTTCAGAAGTGACATGCATAGATGTCTGTGCAGCTGCAGCGTCCACAGCCAACCCACAGCCTCTACGCACTTTTCAAATCGGTGGGATGATGGCACAAAATCCCTTCTTCCCTGTGCCATCATCTGCTGTGCATTAGTGGGCACGTGGGGTAAGGACCAGCCAAGCTTCTGGCCTCTCTGCCTGTAATCCATTCCCTCTGGAAGGCCGAATCCACTCTGCAACCCCAACAGTGCCAGGCCTGCCTCTTGAACGTGTGGGCTGGGAGAAACCAGTGGGTACACTGGGAATGTGACTTACACTGGGACCCCAAAAGGTATTGAAAGTCCATACTATATTAGATATTGTAATACCTAATAATAATCCATGTGAATATTTTGCAACCAGGTGTCCAGATTATTCTTTCCCAAAACATCAAGGTTAAAAATATTCAATTCTGCTGTAATTGGGCTTCCAGATTCCCAGGGAACCAGTCAGTCCTCACCAAACATCGCAGCTCTAGTCAGGCCATTGTGCCCAGCAACAGATTTTAAATTCAGTTATATTCTGTTAAGAACACGCTTGTGAAGTTCAAGGCAGACAGAGTGCAGCTCCTGGGCATACACTAGAAGCATATGTGCTGGCTTCCCCAGGCCCAAAGCTATCCTAGGGCAAACATCTCCACAAAATGGACTCTAGAGTCCTTCCGGATTTGGGTTAAACCGATCTGTCTCTTCCTGGCAATTTCCAGCCAGCTCCCAACCCAATTGCATATGATGTCTGAAGAAAAACAACTCCTTGTATTTACAGGGAGTACTGTAAGCAAGAAAAGCATGAAGTTACATAAAGGATTTTCACTCCTTCAGAAATGAATAATGAGMAAGATGAGCTGCCCAACAGAAAGAATTGCCCTTGATTCAGTGGATTAATTTGCTTGATAGCATGAAATAAGACAATTTAAGGGAAATTAGAATTAATATAAAACATTTGTCTTCAGACACGGTTAAATAATAACATGGAAGAGTATGACAGTCAACAGCATGTACAGAGAGGTTTAGACTAATACTGCAGCCATCTTAAAAAAAAGGTTCGATGCCAAATATTGTGTCTATATTTTTTCTTATCACAACACAGTTGCTATATTGCTAGTGGGTAACTATACAACCTTGTTATAGAGAGGCAGACTGACAAACATACTTGCTTCTGCTTGCTATTTTACCTAATGTATTAGCAGCATTTGCTTTAGAGTAGCACCCAGGAAGACGTCATAGGCTGGCTCACTATTTTGCAAGGTGCTACACAAACACAGACTACAAAGACTGCCCTTGCCTTCAGAGAATTTACAGTCTGATGTGTCGTCTTGCTCTGCCAAGAAGTGCTACATCTGATGGGGAATGTCCACAGAACCTTTTCATTTTTTCTCAGCACGTTTCTTTGAAAATCCTGCTGCTGCTTTTTTCATTGTTGTATTATGAGGGACAAATCTCTGTGAGTCACAGGTCTCCTCTCCTTTTCCAAGTCACTTTTCTTTGTGCTTTGCACCTGCTCTGTCACTTGGTCAGGGGATGACACTCTCTGACTGGCTTGTATACACAGTGTGGTGGAAATAAAGCTCCAGGGTCTACAGTGATGTGCAAGTTCACATTCCCACGCATGGGTAGGTGACCTGAATCCATAACTAGCCCTGGCAGCAATGGGTGACAGATTGCCTTGAGCACAMTTTTACCACGGTACACAGTGCTACTAACACTGTAAGCTGCTCTTCGGCCACTGCGAGCGTGGCAGTACTGCCAGCATGGCCCCCTCCTGTGGAGATTAAGTCAGGAGATAAATCACCATGGGTGGGCTTTAATACACTGACTAAATTTTTAAAGTCCTCCTGCCTAGCAAGTGGATGTCCCTGGGCATATCACCTGCAATATTTATGTATGGATGGACATGCTCCCCATAAATATTATTGTTCACGGTTAAGTGGGTGAATGTTAGAAATAATAATAAAGAAATCTATATGAAAGGATGACTCAACTTAATCACATTCCTGACGTTTGGGACTTAGCACCTCAGTGAAATGGCTCTGTGATGGCTCACAGAGTGAGAAGGAATAAGAAAGAAAATATACTGCATTCCTCCTAGCTGTAGCTCATATCCAGCGCTTCAGCAGCAGGCGAGTTCCTGGCCATGCACTGCACCAAGGGCTGGGTTCAAGAAGGACTTACACCATGCCCAGAAGGGCTAACCTAGACAGTTCAGATGACTGTGGCAGTCAATGGATCAGGCCTTGAATGGGAAGAGATATCGTTTATGGCTCCTGTGATGAACATCTTGTTTGAACAGAGTTACAGAGAAAGCAGGGGGTGGTGCTCTGCCTGCAGCCCACATCCCCTGTGTTACGCATGGTGGTCTGGGGAAGCTGCTCAGAGGAGAGCTTGGCTCTTTCTGTTCCCCAAGCACTCCATAACTGCCACGACAGCACGTGTTACACAGCCCTTGAGAGCTGCCAGGGGCGACATCCTGCTTGGGAGCAGCCAGTCCTTCACAGCAGCCTGGACCATGACTCCAGGTGGCAGGGATTTCTCCTCACTCACCTGGCCTTCTACATGTTAAACACCTAGTGCCCTGGGGCTTACATCTCAGCTCAGCACTGTGGAAAGGGGGCAAGCCTCTTCTTCTGGGACTTAGAAAGGGGCAGAGAGTGTAAGTATACACCCCTCCCTCCACTGCTAAATGAAACCAGTTTCCAGCTCCATGCTAGTAAGACAGGGAGGCTGTGGAGGGATGCGACCCGGGCTTGGAGAGGGTTAAGAACAACCAACCTATGGCTGCTACTGGCTGTGCTTTGCTCTCCCAGCTGGGGGAACACAGTCAGCAAAGAGATTTTTAAACTTCATTTTCTCTGTCTACAGGTGCCTGTCTTCCAGTATTAGTCTAGGGAACTGCACACCAATTACCTCATATATTCACTGAAAGTGCAGTACAATACAACTTATTGTTATATAGTGTCCTTGATAGAAAGCCCCATGAAATGCTTGACAGTACTATTGGGTCCATAAAAGTGTGCATGGTCATGAATACATGTGAGGGTTCAGTCCCTTGCTCTTGATTCCTGTTCTCTGCTGGAAACCACTCTGTTGCAATTCTCTCAATTTCAACACTGAGAGGAGGTGGAGGAAGGGAATATCACAGCTCTGTGTCACTGTCTGCAAATGTACAAGGACACAGAAGGGCCATCCTGCTAGACGTGAGAAATGGACCCAGGGGACACACACAGACATGCAAATACAGAGTCATGAACACTGACCCACAGCTGACCACTGGTGACTGGTCTGACCCTTGGCACCATTAGGGCTACCAAAGTGAGGAGTTGTGTGCTTGTTGCTGCGGCAGAAGGGACGGGATTTTCCATGGCAGTGCTTTGGCTCAGCCACACGTCCTGTACACAAACAGCTTAATCTAATCTTTGCAGCACTYGGCAAATGAAGAGCATAATGTCATATCATGAATCACCTGTTTTCTCCAGCACTGGGCCCACAGAARAAAAGGGATTTTGCTTTCCAAAGTTCAAATTATTTGTAACCACTTGACTAAACCCATTTCTAAAAAACACAATAAAATGTCAGTGTTGTGGTTCTATCATGAGGCAGCTGGGGCTGGATTCAAACAGCCAACTGTGAGGCTGAAGACAAACTTAGCTGCCTAATGCAGCATCTATGCTCAAAAAATCCGTGAGATTCATGGTGTGCCTGACTTCCAGGGCTGCTAGTTTTGGAGTTTCTGTAGAGTCAGTGGAGAGGGACAGACAGGAAAACTAACGGGCCATTGGAGGATCCTGGGTGCATGGGGGACTGCTCCTCAGCACAGACAAAGCAGCCCACGAAGGAGAGGCTACCCCACTACCAGGGACTCATCCATGCCAGGGGACACCTACGGCAGGTAGGAGGTCAGGACAAGGCAGGGGAACATGTTGACCCTTCCCATGCAGTGACCAGCTCCGCTACCTCATCCTAGCCATAAAGTTTAAAGGGATCCAGCAGGTGACAGAGGGGCAGCTTCCACTCTGGGTCTTTTAGAAACCATTCAAGGCCCAAGGAAGAAGGTCAGCCAAAGTAGTTCTTTCTGTTGCAGTTAGCATGGCTGCAATAACACCCATGTGCTGCGGCTCAGAGTCAGGGATTTTCCTTAGGTTTGTAGGAATATTTTGCAGAAATGAGACAGGTGAATATTTTAGAAAAAGTACCCAAAGACTTTGATTTCTTCTTAATAGGCTGTTCTCCCTTACAACCCTTGAATTGTCTTTGCAATAACCAAGGCACAGACAAAAAAATCCCACATTTATTTAGGCATGATTTTCATTAAAGCCCTATAGAAATTCAAAAAAGAAAAAAAGAAAAGACAAGAAAGCTAGAACCTCAAATATTTGCCCATAACTAAACTTCACACATTATTATCCACAAAAATAGACAGTCATCTCTCAAATGTTTTAACAAGCAGTTGTTAATGAACTGTATTGCAGAGCACTGACAAATCTAAAGAAGAACGATCTGATGCCATTTAAAAAGAAATCACAATTCTCTTTGTTATGTGGTGCCCTGCCTAGTGCTGGGAGCCCCTGGTGCTAGGAGATGTCCAGAGAGAGGATCTGTCTTGAGGATCTTAAAAAAAAACCGGAACCCTGCAAAGCATTAGCTGTGCTTCAGTGACTGGGAGGTGGAGAAGGAAAGGGTTCGCTGAAACTATAGTTAAACTTTGATGTATTAGCATTTCCAGGGGACAAAAATGGGGTGAAAGTATTTTCAGGCTGACATTAAATATGAAACRTTGGCGAACAGAAGAGTGGAAGAAATTTTGCTTTGGGTTGAATGAAAATTTGGATTCAAGCAGTTTTGCTGATCTGTACATTGTGCAAATAAGATCAAAATAAAATGGAAGTTTGAAAATAAAAACGTCATGCTGACGACTGAAAATCAAAATGTTTCATTAGAAAAAAAGACCAAATAGAGATAATTTGCGTTTTGGGAATTTTTTTTTTTTTTTTTTTAAAATACAGCTAGTAAAATCAAGATTTATTTGAAAATTATCTTGGTGCCATGAGATCAGGTCATGTAATGCTCACCCAGGGACATGTGTGGTCCTGCGTGACTCCAGTCTAGGGCTGGTATCTCTGCAGCTGAGGGGATGGGAGACTAAGCATATCACTGTGCTCCTGGAGAGCCCTGCTTCTTCTGTACCCATCCAGCTTGGTCCTGCCCAGGCCCTGCAGAATGCCATAGCAGTGTTGTTTGAGTGGCTTGGGGATGGTTTGCTGAGTGATGGAGCCTTCTCACTTGTTTCTGTGGCTGCTGAGACTGGATTCAGCAGTTCTCAGCTGACCAACCCCCTCAACTTCAGCATGAAAAAAGCAAGGTTAGACTCTAATACCTACCCAGTGCCCTTTAATTTCACTCGCCTGGAGCTGATAATTGGAAAATGAATATTACACAGGCAGTAGAGGGTGGCTGCAGTGGGTTGGATATAATCAGCATCCCTGTGCATGTCCAAGTTAGTCTTGTCTTATTTTAATTCTGGTAGTATTTCTGTTTAGAGCCAGCTCATTACAGGAATCTCTTCAAAGGCTGGAGACTACATCCAAAATGAAAGTAGAAAAAAAATGGAAAAAAATGAGCATAATATGCTGGCTTTTCACCTCCCCCTGCTTCTTTCCCTACCAAATTAACAGCAAAGACCTTTTAAATCACCCCACATAGGCATCCTTGTTATCAAAACTGTCCTGCTGGTGAGAATCAGGCCCTGAGCGCAGTTGCATTGAGGTGACTCCCACTGCTGGATCGATAGCTGGCAGGGCTCCTCGGCAAAGGAGCTGACAGCAGCGTTGCAACCTGCTGCTTGGAGCACTCAGCATCCTAATTCTCTGCCGCATGCAACCATGGGCAGCCCCGAGAAAGGCGAATATGGGGGACAGCACAGTGGATTCCTCTCTTCCCCAATTTCTGGCTCCCCTTGTTTACATGTGCTGAGGTTCAACAGGCATTTCAAAATGTCAGGAAGCAGGAAAAGAAAAGGAAGGAGAGAGACTTATATCCTGCCTGTCTCTATTTTATAATATATTTATGTGGGAATGGGAGGGAGGACCCGGGGCATCACTTTGTATCTGGTTTGAAATACTACTTTTCTTTTCCCTAAACAGAAAGGCTTCAGAAGGAGAATGCTAAGCAGAACAGAAAAGTGACACACCATTTATCCAGGTTTTGTTAAGTAATGAGCTAGATTCCACAGTGATCAATCTCTCCCCTTCAATTAACAGCAATAAATTCCTCATAAAATATTCTAAACAATGCTGGACTTTCTTCTTACTTTACATTATTTATGCAGCATATTTGTTATTCTTGTCCTTAAAGCAACTTTATATATTGTGTCTTGTTCTCAGCCAGAAAAACAACTTGCCACTGCAGAATGATCTCAGCAGTATGTTATCTCTGCCTGTCTGATCCCTGCCGTCTAATGCACACACACACACTGCCCCTTTGAGGTGACATCCAGTCATGGCCACAGGGAAAAAAATCACAACTATTGAGATATGTTTTGATTGCAACGTGTTTATGTAATTTTGACCAGCTGTCTGGCTTACCAGAAAAGTCTGATATTTTTTATTTAGAACGAATGTCCATATTTTGATCTCAGATAAGCAGCGCAAATCTGGCATAGCTCCTTTGATTTCAATACTGATTTTTGCAATGGACATATCTGATGTCAGGTTCCTGACCCCAGCTCCTTTTCCTGAAAACTCTGTCACATAAAGATAAAGGATTGCAACTGCAGCCACCGTGCCTTTCCAGATGCTGCTGGACATGGCCACGCTTGGAATACAAGAAACCCCATAGCGACCAGAGGCAAATTGACATGTTGCCATCCACCTTAACAAATGWGTATGGAAATGATGAGAAAGGAAACAGCAGGCTAAGCCTATTACTTCAACTGCTACAACAGCCACCAACTCTATTACTGCTCTGCTCTGCACTTCCCTGCTCACTGGGGACGCTGCCTCAGCAAGGCAATAGACATCCTCATGGAAAGCACGACAGTGACAGCCTAGCCAGGCCTCGGTGACCTCAAGGGACGCTCTCTCGTGTCAAGTGCTTCTCTGTCTCCTGCCCTGATGGAATAATAAAGAAAATCTGTCTCATTCTTTTCATCAGCAGCTGCCTCTGCCCTCCCGAGCCAGGCTGGGTAGCACACAGACAGACAGGGGAGAAAGCGAAGAGCAGCAAATGCTTTCTTCTGTCCATCTGCCTGATCTGACAGTAATTTCTCTAGCTAGGATTTTACACTAAGCAAACCAATGTGTTTGTGTCTCCTCTGCAGGGCTGGAGGTGGGGGAATGCGCAGTAAGCTATGTGGGACACAAAGCCATCCTATAAGTGTGCTGGGAAATGAGGCATTTAATTTAAAATGGGCAGAACTAGGAGCTCCGGGCTGGCAAGAATTGTGAGCCACACCCCCAGCAAGAGCTAGCACAGCATCAAGTCATGGGATGGACTTAGCATTGACATTTCAGCCTGCCCTTTCACTCCCTGGCCAGGACAAAGCAGACATGCAGCAGAGGGCTGGGGCCACTCTTCATTGCAAAGAAAAGGACTCCACAAACATGACTTGCCCCTTTCCCCCATTTGCCCCTTTTTTTGACTCTTGATGACTCCAAATGTTAGGTGAAGCATCAATGCTTGCATGTTTTATGACTTTTGTCTGCGCTCTGAGCAAATTGATTGGCCTCCAAGGCAGCAGATCTTCAGGAGTGAGATGACCATTTCTCTGGGCTAGGGACCTCAAGCAGGAAGTGGTGTGAACTGAAATGGGGAGAATCTCCAGGGCCAAAGAGTGATCCATCATAAAGTTGTGATCCAAGAGCTGGAGAAAAAACATGGGTTTGGCCCTGCTATGGCTGGAGGGAGGACAGGTCTGTTGAGAGATGGGAGAGAGACTATGAACCAACTAGGAACAGAGAAGACCTGGCCCAACCTCTGCACAGGAAGCCAGGAGGTGGGCATGTAGGAAACTGGGGTGCAGTTTGTCCTGTTACGGCTGTCCACGCTGGGATTGGGGCCACTCTGAAATGGAAGGGAAAAGTACAACCCCAACAGGGTGGGGTTCAGGCCCTTTGGCAATGCAGGTCAATATCCTTGTTCTACGAATTAAAATAACGACCATTTTGCAAACCATTACTGGAATTGCTCTGCCTGGCTTCAGTGGGAGGAAGCAGGACTCATTAATTCCCATCTGACATTCCCTTTTATCTGGTGACCGGGGTCAACCTACAAGGGGAACACCCAGCCAGACATTAACAAAACAGGAGGTGTGTGCATGTGTTTGTACGGGAAGAGAGAGTTATAAAAATGCTACTTTCCCTTGGGGAGAAACTTGCTACATGAGATTTTAATGAGTAATTAGGTTCTTGGAGACTGTCCCTCTACACAAAATTAACCCACCAGTGCTAGAGATAAAGGTCAAAAGAGAAGTCCTCTCCACAAGCGCTCCCCTTCCCCAGTGGGGATAGTCATGTCCATCACGCCTGCAGCTGGATCAAACTGCAGACCAGTGTGGCTGAGGATGTCCAGAGCCTGGAGGTCAGCAGACCAGCCAGTGCCAAAATAGGTCCCTCTGTAACAAAAGCCTCCACCCCATCTTCCCTTATCCCATCACTCGTTTTGCTTTTCCGATTCTCCTCCCTTTAAACATGCCTTTCTTCCTGCAGAGATACACTGTAGRAGAAACCTTGTCCATACGCACACTCATCTTCAACAGAGGCCTGAGGTTTCTAAGGGAGATACGCAAACTGTTGCCATGCACAGCACTCAACAGACTTCACACTGACCTTGAGCAGTCCTTCATCAGGCCTGACCAGAGGCAGGAATGCTTCTTGGGCTGCTTTTTCTGAGTGCCAAGGATATGCCATTTGCATCTACCTGACTTTGCAGAAGAGGAAGAGCCCACCCTTCCCCTCAGGCTGCATCTGCATGTGCTTTCTAGAAAGCAGTGCAGTAGTGTGTCCACAATGGGTTTACTTGAGAAGGAAGATCTGCCACGCACTGGGCAGGGACTGAAAGAACCGAGTCACTGACCCAAGCCCCTACTTGCACAGGCAACACCACCGCACAGATCCCTCCACTAAATACATCAAGCCATTTTAAAATGACAAAATTGTTTTCCAGTACACATTGTAAGGATGCAGCATGTACTAATACACCAGCTACCATCCAAACTTTCTCCACTACAACAGCATCTGCAAAATTTTCATTGCGGCTTGCAAAGAAGTGACTGGATGCAAACAACCCTCAAAGCTCCCTGTGAGGCTGTGCTGGCCACACCCTGCTCCCTGGCCTTCCTTCTCCTCCTCCTGGGGAGAACAATGGGGCTTTGTCAGCACCAGGAGGAGTGAGCACTAGCAAAGCACAATGGCCTTTTTTATCCTAGCTTCAAGGCATTTGTGGTTGGAAAAAGAAACACATTCATCTTGTAAGAGTGAGGAATATCTATGTTAGAATTGGGCTTTGCCCAGAATTCTGTATTTGACCTCCAGGGAATAGATCTGAACATGGATCACAGTCAAAACATTTTAGCTTACTCCTCTCTTTTTGCTTCAGCTAATTTTGAGAGCCTGCGCTTGTTCCTTTACCTACATGTTAATTGCAGTGGTGATCTAACCTCTAACATCTTTAATGTCCTCCTTAGCTTGGGGAACCTATTCATGTCATCAGGAAGACAGGTGGAAGCACAGGCTTGCTTATTGCTTGTGAACAAACTCATCTTTAATCCTTGAGGTCCATTTAGCCAGGAAAGAGTTAACACCCACACCTCTCAGTGAACAAATTAGCCCATCCAGGAAAAAAAAAATCCCAGAAA
The DNA here is from genome assembly GCA_035582835.1 of Phoebastria nigripes. NCBI lineage: Eukaryota > Metazoa > Chordata > Aves > Procellariiformes > Diomedeidae > Phoebastria > Phoebastria nigripes. The sequence continues at coordinate 2,335,074 of JAYKAV010000445.1, forward strand.
ATTGGATGTCAGTAGATTACCCTTCTCCAGATCCATGGATTAGTGTGCTTGGAGAGGGTATCCAAGTGGAAAAGAATGTAATATCACTGTATGTGCAGGGAGAGCCTTCACCTCCACTCCAGCTCAATTACACATTTCTCTTATCACAGACATCACATGATGCCTACCTTCATGCCTTTCTTAGCTTAAGCCTATTATTGCATTTTTATAAATATTGGAAAGCCTCTTGAAATGGTGAAGTTTCTTGCCGCGATGGATCATATGTTGGCTAAATCATTTTGTTTCCTCAGTTCTCCCCCCTCTGCTCTTCCACATCACTTCCTTATTTGATTAGTTCCCTATATTAAGTGATCAAGACATTGCAACATCCATCCTCCCTTCAATTTCTCCATGACACACACACATACAGGTTTCCACCTACAGCTTAAGGCCAAACTCTTCCCTCAGATTCCCTTATGCCAGCCTAGAGCAAGTGCCACAGGCTCAAATACCTGAGGAGCCAAAGAAATTACTCTGGACTTTCTGTAGGCTAAGGGAAATTTTGGAGTGCAGAGAGAAACCAGGAACCAGCATAGCTGGTGCCAGCTGTGCCTTGAATGCCTGATGCTTCCCCACAGAAGAAATGGTGCAATCAAAGCCAGGGTGGCTGAATGACAATGTCTGCAGTGCCAGCTCTTTAAGTTATTGCAAGTCTTGCGGCAGTGTGACATTTCTTCTTAGAGCCCTGGCCTCGGGATCCAAGGGCTTATCTGACATTCTCTGCTTGCTCTTTCTGCTGCGGGCTTCCCCCCCCCCCCCCCCCCCCTTGCTTCCTTGCTTGCTTGCTTTTTTCCCTGTTTATCCTTCATAGTTATGGAAGAAAGCTTGAAAACAAGAACCAAACAGATCTAGTTTGAAAACCAGAGGGTGATTAACATTAGGAAGAGGATCTCCAGAAGATCGAGGGAGGTGACCCTTCCCCTCTCCTCAGCACTGGTGAGACCACAGCTGTGCTCAATTCTAGGCTCCCCAATACAGAGAGACATGGACATACTGGAGCGAGTCCAGCAAATGGACAAAAAGATGGCAGAGGAATCAGAGCATCTGCCATATGAGGAGCGGCTGAGAGAGCTGGGATTATTTAGCCTGGAGAAGAGAAGGCTCAGGGGGACCTCAGTGTGTATAAAGCTGTGTGGGGCTCAGTGTGTATAAACTCCTGAGGGGGGCAGGGAATATAGATCCAGACTCTTCCCAGCGGTGCCCAGTGGCAGGACAAGAGGCAGTGGGCACAAACTGAAATACAGGAAATTTCGTTTAAACATAAGAAAAAACTTTTTTTTCTGTGAAGGTGACTGAGCACTGCACCAGGCTGCCCAGAGAGGCTGTGGAGTCTGCATCCTTAGAGATACTCAAAACCTGACTGGATACGGCCCGGAGCGGCCTGCTCCAGCTGACCCTGCCTTCAGCAGCAGGTGGGACTGGGCAATCTCCAGAGATGCCTCCCAACCTCAGCCCTTCTGCGATGCTGTGATTCTCTAACAGAATGCCAGAATTGTGATTTTAAATGTTAATTTCTAGATTTAAAGTCATTTAAAATTCTGGGAGGGGAGCTGACTCATTCTTTTTCAGGGCCAATGTCAGCAATATTGTTATGTTTTCCTTGAGCTCCAATCCTTCCCCTTAAGTAGGGGCAAGCTCTGGGACCAGCCCTGGCCATACACTGCACAGTGTGTTAGACAATCACCTACAATGGCTTCTCATAGGTGAGATGTGAACATCACTTTAATCAAGCAAAAATGAAGCTGAAGCTTCAACATTGCAATATGCAGTGCCTGGGTAGTTTCCAGTGTGTGTCTTGTCTATTTGCTCATTTAAACAACCACACATGAAACTGAACCTAGAGGTGGAAAAGGGTGAAGATGTTAAGAGTTCTAGATGTGAATTTGTTTGAAGTTTGTTTCAGAGATTTGCAGGAGGATTTTCATCAGGCTAATCAACTTTTAAAGGTTTTACATTTCATTTTTGAAAGTCTGATAAGAGTAATCAGTAGCTGTATTTATTCCCCTTCATTCTTTCACCTGTTTGCTGTCAACAGAGATTAAAAACCCACAACTTCCTAGTATAAAAAAATGTAAAAGCAGTAATAAGCCCAATAGAATTATTGCAGAAAAACTCAGACTTTCCTCTTCCTTTTGACTAAAGCTGATCATCTCACACCACAGATATACAAACTCTTCAAAAGAGAAAGTGGTAGAAAGTGTTTTGAGATGTTTAGGTTCTTCGTAGTCCAATGCAGAGAGCTGAATATTCAAGTATCGTAATGAAATTGTGCAAGTTACAAATAATTGTGGAACTTAATCCTGTATTGGGTATTTGATTCCAAAGAGAGGGGATACTTTTCATTAAACAAGTATATAAACCTACAAAATCAGAAGTGTCTCCTGATTGATGATAGCTCAGTTTTCTGTGTACCTATTCTGAAACACTGCAAAGGGGTCTGATTTTGGGGAAATGATGAGGACTACTCCTCTGAAAAACTGCCTCTGAGTGATGCAACCCAAGTGCAAAGATCAGACTGATTCATCAGGTGGAGAATACCGTCCACAGTACAAGAAGCATTGCCAGGGGAATTGTCCCTTAAATCCTTTATCCACTGAATTATTGCAGAAGAATACTTCTCCCTCCAGACACATGCTGAGTTATAATTTGCTCATAGACTTGAAATTGCATTTGGAAAAAATATTCTAAAAAAGGGTAAGGATGGAAAATATTTTGGTTCTTGGAAGTTTGATACTGAGTGGACAGCTGTGATTATTCTACTCTTAGCAATTAACTATTGCTATACACTAGAACTGATTAAGGAAAATGTAAGTGCTCACGGAATGAAAATAAATTCAAATTTTCTTTTATTTATTTAATCTACTTTTTTGCGATATCTCAGCCATTTTTTTTCTTTATACTTGATCTCAAGTTTGAGTAACACGATCAAGCTGATCTGTCCTAAGACTTTTAAAGCATAAGGAATGCCTGTGCGCTAGGATACATTCTAATCTTGCTACAGGCACTACAGTATTTTACTGTGGAATTGAGTGGAGTATTTCGAAAAGAAAATGATGCCATCAGGTAAAGCCAACCAGGTTCTCAAGAAAGAAGCTCAGGTAGGCTGTCCTGCTCAGGTCCCTGTAGTCACCTTCCACTGAAGTCACAAGCTTCTTGGAAAAGAGGGCCATTTCTCAACATCTGCAACATACCAACTATGCTGTCGGTGCTCCGTAAAAAAATAATTAGAATAACAAATGGAATTGTTTCTAAATATAATGTTCCACAAAGCTTACAGAGATGCCATCTGCTCTGTAAGGTAGAAAGCTGGAGCCTATAAAAACTACCACGTATGCTTAATTTTACACCCTCAAGCAGCCCCAGGGACCGTTCTAGCGCATAAAATTGAGAAGATATGTAAACATTTGCAGAGCTACAGCTCCATAATTGGTAATTTTGCAGCTACTGTATTTTTCAAGGATCTGGAAAGAAGTTCTATGGCAAAAGGTACCTTGAGGGTCAACAGAAATAAGCTGTAGACAGCTCATCTCCCCTTTTATTCTACTGCTTGGCTTAATTTGACTGTCTCCGAAACTCACCCAGTTCGCAGTGGAAGGATGGCACATTCCCAGCACTTTGGCATCCAAGAGACAGCAGAACATATCTCACTCCTGCTCAGAGCTGGAAGTGAAAATAGAGTGCGAGGAATCCAAAAGGAAGTTGTTGAATGCATGGCAGATGTTGTTACATTTGGCCTAGCAGTACTCCATGTGGCAGTCACACGACTGGTGATCTTAGCCAGAGAGGTTAATAGGGATGGGCACTCCTATGTGAGGGTTTTCCTTCAAATGAGAGTGGAACAAATGTTATAAGTGAACCAATAACAGCAGGAACAAAAAAAAATTAAAATAAGGAGAAGGGAAGCTCAGAGCTAATGGCATGTCGGCTGGGAAAATAGCACATCAATAACCAAGAAGAGACATAAAACCAAGATGATAATTTCATGGGAAAGTGGGCTGCAAGAGGCATCTTAAGACCACCCTATGTACCTCCATCCCACTTCCCTGAGCTTTGGCTGGCACCCACATCTCCTACAGACAAATGCAGAGAGAGGAAGCGATACACACCATTATGAATCATGGATTTCTAGRCCATCATTTATAATCGGAGCTATGCCCGAGCAGAGTTGCATTACTCGCATATGGAAGATGATTTATGTGGGTTTTATATTGCAGTTGGGCTTTAATTATTCACTTGATTATCAATAAAAAATAAGCAGTGAGCAGTACAGAATGTTAACATGTCTGAAAGGGGCATGCAACCACTTGTGTTAAACAAATGTGCACATGCAGGGAAGCATTCCTGTCCTGTCAGTGCCAGGTATGAGGACAAATTCACAAGCAGGATTAGCACATTTCTTTTCTTTTTCTTCCCTATGCCCTCCCCACCCCTTTCACAAACAAAACCTGCCAACCTGTTCATCAGCTCTGTGATGGCAGACAAATGTTTCAGCAAAACATGTGCCAAATATCCATTGATATTGGCTGAAATTCAATATGATGAAATGAATTGATGCTGGCGTCCCATTTGGTGCAATGCAATATCTGATCGATAGCAAGTAATTGGACATCATTTTGTGTAGGATAGAAAGCTGGGGCTGTTACATCATTCTGAGTTATGGATCATATTAATCACTGCCTAACTGTTTCATCAATGTAATTTCTTTTCATCAACATGCTGTGGCATTTAGAACGTTGGACATAAAACCTCTATACTGTATTAACTTGAAATTAAAAGCTGTGCAGCCCAATGAAATGGAACATAGTTGCCATGAGTGTGAATAGTGTTCTCACATCACAGCGCAAAATTATACAATTGGCACCTTTAACAAGCAGAGCGAAGTGACAGGGAAGAAAAAATCAAATAGCAAGAACTCATCTGGACTGGGGGGGGATATGCACTCATACAAGCCTTACCTTCAGTTCCTCCTCCTTAATTGCGATCAATGCAAGACCAGCAGGGAGAGACATCCATGTTTCTTTTCAGCTTTTGCTAGTTCACAGGTGTTTGCAAGTTGTGAAACTACTGAGGATATATTAACAGGGCAGGTCTAGCAAAGGATAAGGTATGGTCTCTCCATTCCCCTTCCTAGCATGGAAATATGCGCACCTCTGTCAGTGATCACCGGGATTCATATTGCTTACTCTATGCTCTTTCCATTTTAGCTTCCTTCAAGCCTCTTTTTGTACTCCACTGGAGGCACATTGGTGGAGGTTGGTACCATTGCCTTCTATCAATCAGATGACTCAAAGTCACTTTTCCTCCATTACACACTAGCAGGAATCCTTGCTTAGCATTTGACGGCAAAGGAAAGTTTTAGGCAAGTCAGTCAGAGAACTAGTGCCATTGGCTCTGCTACAGCCAGAGGAGAGAGACAGCTTTGGTCAGACCACGGCACAGTCCTGCTCTGAGTGACCAAAAAGCTTTTTGTGGGGTAGACTTCAGACACCTGCTTGGACAACTAACTGCACAGTCTGGCACTCTACCACTGAACCCAAACCTCATACCACATACATACTGCTGTTTTCAGTAAGRTCATGGCAGAAAACTGGAAGTAATCCTCTACTCCCCAGTACAGACATTCACCCGGGCAAATTCCAGCTCTGTGATGGGGAAAGACACAGGCATACACATCCTCCCACACCCTGGTTTCCATGGGAAATAAACTGGTAAAAGTAAGTAAAATGGTGTTTAAGCCAGACCCCTGTCTTTCAGACCATAAGCACAGAGCACACAGTTTATGTCTTGCCCAAGAGACTGAATGACCCTGTCTAAGCCCATAGATAAAGTTGGCAGAGAACTGCCTCAAGTCTCCATTATTATTACACAGAAAAGCAATGGGACTGTGTCCTGCCTGAAGGGAGAGCAAGAAGGCAAGTCAACAGCAGAAAAAACCTGACAACCGGATCTTATTCTCAGAGCACCTGCATTTCCCACTGATATCAGAGCTGTGGGTGCCTGGCACTTCTTAAAATGTAACCAGCTTATTCATCCTGTCTTAGGCGAAAGCATTTTCTCTGTTTTCTGTTTGGTGTGAAGCCTGTTGGGAAAGACAGGATGAGAGTAGATAATAATAATAGTGTTTCAACATCTCCAGCTCATGGTCTCTTGCCGTATTTGGTGACTGTTTTCTTCAAGCTCCAAACTCTGGGTCTGAGGGAATCTTAGCTTTCTCTTAAAAAAATGCTGTCTGTTCCTTTTGATGGGGTAGGAAAGCTTGAAAACCTGTCATCCAACAGAACTGAAAAGTTATAAACCTAAAGAAAAGAACCTTAAGTGTGCATTATTCTTAAACATCTACATTTTTAACAGTGACCTCATGATTTTTTGGAAGGTCTTATTATCAGGTTTTGAGTGCTGGAAAAAATTGACCCTCACTAAGGTTTGCAGTTTGGATAGAGACAAAGTCCCAAAAGAAATATTTGTAAGTGCCACTGGTCAGAAAAAACTTGGATTATGGCAAAATGCTTTTATGGGAAATTTTCTGGACTTTGTCCTCCCAGCTGGAATTAGAAACACAAAAAACTCAATTCAGGGGTGGAGGCAAAAGGGAGACAGAAATTTCTTTTATTTCCACCCCTGCTAAAGAAAATACTTCCTTACATGATTGAATTTAAATATGTGCCAAGATCCAATTAGAACTTGACTTCATATTTCAAGTTTCTCAATAGGAATATGTTATTTATGTAGAGCCAAAGAAAATGGTTTGACTATACTTCTGCTTTCAGAGCTAAACAATGCTGGATCTCTAAAGAAACCCTGGGAGGAACTATGTGAGTCCACGTTGGTTTTGTTTTTAGCTAAAGAAGTCAGAACCTCATGTTAATGGCGAGTTGAGGCATTAATTTCCTTTGCCCTCAGTGGCAGACCTATACAGTATTGTATACAATAGGAACTGGTCTCCCATTGAAGATGCACCAGCAATTTCTTCACTGAATCTGTGCATGACACGTTTTAAAACTATTTCAAGATCAGACAGTGCCTGTGCAGACAAGAGCGCAGGGTTGTAGGGGGGAATACCACAGTTTCTTTTTTTCTCTGTGGCTGCTTGGGAGGTTTAAGCATTACTGACAAAATCTTCCAGTCTCCCCTCTCCCTGTTTCTGCTGCTGACATTGGCTGTTTGTACCTTTAATGGTATAGGCTAAATATATAAATGTGTGCCTATGGTTTGCGGTTTTTTATATATTGCACCATTAAAGATTAAAGTGATCCTGCAGCCACTCTTCAGGAAGTGCTCCTTCTGAGCTAAGTCCATTGCAGTCACTGTCACAGCACAAATCATCTGTGCACACACATGCACTTACATACACAGCGCTCTCTCCATTTTTCCACTTCCCATTGCTGCCAGTAGCACCAGTAACTCTATTGATATCTGATGGTGCATTGTAATGGAGAGCTAATCATGACCTGGGCAAAGTGGGAAGACCCCTCTACAAGCCTCATAGGAAGTCAACTGTGATTGCTTTGTAGCTCCACCTACTTGGTTCAAACTCCCCTTCACCCTCTGTCTCTGCTTCCTTTAATCTAAACCAAGAGCTATTCAGAGTGCAAAAACATTTGCTCTTTGTCTATGGAAAATAACTCCCCATAACTGTTTTGTCTGTTCTTGTCACTCAGATGATCAGCCACATCCTCTCTTCAGTGACAGCTCCCAACATGCACCTATTTTCTACTGCTCTGTTGTTTTACTCCTGCATTTGTAAGAATGACTTATTTTAGCAAGTAATTATACTAACAGCCATACAAAGCTAGGGCCACAAAAAGTAAAACCACTTACAGAAGGGAAATGAAGACACTGGGTTATCTTAAAAGGAGAGAGTCCACTACTCAATTCATTGATGCTAGCCTGCTGGGGTTACCTGCCAGAAAAGGTCAAGATGTAATTATGATGGGTGTGGTGAGTGCATTGTATGCCTGATGCATGAAAATCTGTTAGGTCTAAGTATTTTAGCAGTACCCAAGACAGATTAAAACTCTTTGAGAACAATAAAAGCGAAGTAAATTGTAGGTCCTACAATTGATGATGCTCAAATATTCTGCAGGGGGAGCACACCGTGGAGCTCAGGAGCAAGAATCTGGTGCTTTGAGATCTCTTCCTCATTTCACAGTGGATTTACTGAGGAGCAGGTGGGCAGCTGTGCTACTCTGTGCTCAGCTCCTCACATATAGATGCCATGATTATTTCATCCCACCAAATTCTTAGACATCTAAGAGTAGATGTCAATATGTCAGAGTACTGTGCTGTTTGTGTATTACTCTCATTATCAGTATACAAAATTAGGTTTACATACTGTATTACAGTATTTATATAGCACTCATCACCAGGGGATTTGAACTTCCTACAAAACCAGACATTAAACATCCCTCTTTTTTCCCCTACAACCAACTGAATAATTTTTACAGGCATTTAGAGAACTCACACTCCTGTAATTATTGCCACATTGCCTGTCATTCTCTTGGTCATGTTCAGGAGCACAATTCACTTCCCCTGGTATTAATGAGCAATAAATAATTCATACAAAAAATAAAAAAGACACCTAACAAAAGAGACATGGGCATACTTCATGTGGCGACTGCATTATACAGTCTGTGATGTCGTTTTCTGTGGTAAAGCCCTGTAGAATTTAAGAGAAAATGATAACGTTTCCTTACATTTCTAACATCCTGTAGAATAGAATACAATTAACATCTTTGTCAAATAATATAATCCGGTAGGATGGCTCGAAAAGGTTGCAGAAGGCAGCAGTCTATTTCAATTCCAGAATAGAGTAGTGTTACACTGCTATAGGCTCTTATGGGTTTCATCCCTCTTAACTTCTGCAGGACTTTCCCAGGAGGGTTTGCACATGAGATGCGAAGAATGGTGGGAGAAAAATTACTGTAGAGAGTCAGGAAAATGTCTGGCCTAAATTTACTACCAAAAGCTGTCCTGGGAGGCTTAAACATAGTGGGACTATTCAGCTCCATGATAAAGGGGTCAGGTGTGTTCAGAAGAGGGTTAATGGGGATAAAAACAGAGAAACAACAGGAGAGTGCCCAGCAGATGATACACAGTTAAACTGCTTTATCTGCCTAATAGTGATAGGTGGAGTACAAAGTCCCCGGCTACTGCAAAAGCCCCTCAGCTGCAGCAGAGGCAGCAACCAACCAGACGATCTCTGGAGTTGCCAGACTGGCGTTCTTCATAGCCTGTGAAAAGCTCCCTTACCCAAGGGGTTCAGAGGAAGCATCTGGTCCTTACATGACAGACAACGTGAATTATTTTGAGCATAGAAGGGATCAGACATCTTTGTTCAGTTAGCATGTATCTATCCAATGTATATGGGACCTTTCAATTGTGTTCTATACAAAAGAACTGCATGGTAGCCTACCATAAACACTCTCCACGCCCACACAAACCAACCCCTTCCCACTCAATTGCCTTCTCACACCAGTCCTGTTTTGAGTGTATCCCCACATAAAGGGTAAACTTGATTTTGAGTTTTTCTGTGGCTGCTCAGCTTTATTGTTGTTTTTCAGGAGAGTGGCAGAAAGAAACAGAAAATACTTAATTATTGTTGTTCATTCTCCTATAAGCTGATGCTGAAGGGAGTTGATTATGATCTAAGCTCTAAGAGGGATCCTGCATTGGTGGGAAGAGGGGGCTTCAATGCAGTTGGGCAAGAGGGGGAAGCGAATGGTTGGTTGGTGTTAGAACACAAATACTGTTTATGTTCTGTTAGACAAAGACRAAAGTTAAAAACAATCCCTTGAAAAACACCACAATGCTAAGACTGCAAACTCAAACACACAGATAGGAGATGTCAGAACTGTGCAACCTTAATTGATCCTCCTGTGTGCATGCATTATCTAATTGCATGAGCATGTATTATTTCTCCCTAAAGGACCTGTGTCTCACAATGCAGGGGACAGACAAGATGCACTGTGTGAGAAGCTGTTCAATATTTTCCTTTCTCCACGCTGTTTGTGTGGTCCCAGGCTTATTTACTGAAGACTATTCACTTCATGCTGAAGGTGGGATTACTCATCTCATCATGGACGTTCTTGTCACATTCCTGACTTTAGCAGCTGTGGACCTCACATAAATGAACACACTTGTTTTCATCTGTGTAAAAGGAGCACTTGGCATTGCCCCCATTTAGCTGAGGAGATCACTGCTGAACAATTTCTATGAGAATTTCCATTGCTTTCTCTGAAATGGTTAAAAAAGCAAATGAAATATGGTTTTGCCATGAGGAGAGCTGTTCAGTTTTAATAATAAGTGGTGCTACCAGTCCTGCATAAATTTTGCATTTTCATCCTAACCAATATAAGTGCAGATACCTTTATTATTCATAAGAATAATGAACCCGTTTTCAGAATCCCATCAACTCCTTTGATTGAATGGCCATTGTGAAATGAACCCCAGCAACAGCCTCGCCTTACTCTGCCACAGAATTATCGAGACGTCAGCTGACCTAGAATGAAGTCCTTTGCACCACTAAGGTTGACTTTCTTAAACTTTTGTCACCTAGTTCCTTGCTATACTAACTAGTCTCACTTGTCTGCTTCAGTCTCTCCCAACATAATTTTCATGGCCTTATTTCAGGAGTTCTTCTATTTTGGAAATATCTTTCACAAGGGGAAAAAATATTTTTTTCCTTTAATTTTAAAACCCAACAGTTTTTAGAAACACCTGTCACTGTTTCCATCTCTCCAATCAGCGAGCAGTGCGGGTGTCTCAGTGGGAGCTGACAATTTGATAATACTTCATCAGTGTGGGACTCCTGCTGAGAAGTAGATTGAGACAAAGGAAATGCCTCTCACCATTGGAACAAATAAGAAATCAGATTTTCAAAGTTATTGTTAGGTAAGTTCAATTTCTTTTATTTTTTGAAGTAAGTCTGCATGTGTGTGTACTGGCATTAGCATTGGCCAGTTCACTCCCGTTTCTCTCTTGCAACCACACAGGCATTAATGCTACCAGCAAAATGACAGTCCTCAGAAAAAACAGCAGGCTGGGATTCAAGAGCAATAGTAAAATGCTGGCCTCACCAGAGACTTCCTGCAAACCTCAGGTAAGCTTTCTTTAAGGTCTCAATTAATCGAAGAATACAAGCCTAGAGCAAAAATTCTTTAATCAGAAAGTTTATCTTGTTCCTGGTGGTATGCATGTTCTGGTTTGTATTTTCAAGGCTGCATTATCAGGAAGGACAGATATACTTAAAAAAAAAAATGAAAGAAGGCCTTAAATTCCACAAAAAGCATGTGTTAGTACTGGAAACCAGGGAATGTAAGAATAAAGGGCAAAAGAGTTGGTGAGGGAGTGAAAATCCAGCCCCCCTGAAATCAGTTGGAGATGACAAATCAAGGGGAACCTTCCCACTTGTTCTTTGGGATGGAATGCCCTATTCCCTCCTAGATTGCTCTCAGTGAAGAGGGTCACAGCCTCTCTGCACGTTGACAGAATATTCAGTGCATGAGTGGCTGGCGACAAAATGCCCAAACTCAGGCCACATTAGGAATAACTAGTTGATGGAAATTGTTGTTGGAAATCCTCCTTATCATTCAGTGTGATGGGGTTCCCTTTTCTTGCGTTATGGATAACTGGGGCCCTGTGAAGTTGCATAGCAGAGTGATTCAGSATCACCTGCAGCCATCATCTTGACAGTAAGGAATAAGTAAGATTAGTGGTAGAGGTTAGTCATATACAATAGTGCTGCAGGGTTACAGAAAGCATGGTATGAGTGCTCTTAGGATGATATGAGTGCTCATTGCACTCATACACACAGGGAATGAACTGGGCCCAGTTCCTCTTCCCTACTGGGACAGTTTCTGTCCCTTTGGTCAGGCATTGGGCAGCCCTCAATAACCAGGACTAAGCCAGTACATTGCAGGGAAGAAAAGCTGCCTCTCTGGGAATTTAGATACCACTGGGGCTGAAGGGAGTCCAAACTATATCAGGATTGACACCTGCCCACTTCCGGCCAGATTGTGAGCAGCCCTTCCTGGGACTTTCAAAAGCATGTTGCAGAGAGGATGCAAAAAGTCTTTCTCCTCTAAATATGCCCTCCCCCTTTCTTCCTCTCCTTATTTCTCTGAGGCCCAGGGACTATCCTCTCCTGGTCTCCCCACTCATTTCAACAATCTCAAGTAAAGGTGGAGTAGAGATGGTTTTCTTCCAGGCAGAAGCTGATTGCATGCTGCATTTCTTCTGCAGGCAGATGGTCTCTCAGGAGACCATGGGTGAACAGTGTAGCATCATCAACATTAGTTTTGGTGCATGGAAGAAACCTGCCCTCCATCTTCGTGGCATGGTGCCTGGATCTCACCAAACCGTAGCCCACACATCTCCTGCATGTTCTGTAGCTTTGCTGTACTCCCTTCAGTTCCTCCTTGGATGCCAAGTCCTGAACAGCTCACAGTACAAGCCACAGCTCATGATGTCCAGCTGACTTTTATTGTCATAAACAGGCTGATATTTGTTTAATTTAGTGAAATAAATGCCTCTCCTAGCTGTTTGGAAAGCAAATCCCTCCTTACCCTCCAGCTGGTATTTGCTGTACTTGAGTGAGCCTGGTAAAAAGCTCAGGTTATAATTTAATACTGCTATGTTTGTGCAGAACCAACAAGCATTTCTTGAGGCCTCTTAGGGTTTTTTAAGCCAAGGAATTGCTCTTTTCCTCGATGGAGCTCTCCAGTGCCTTAACAGCATTGCACACAACAGATCTTCAAACAGGGACAGCAAGCAAACAACATATTACCTGCAGCAGCAGGTACTGCTGAGCATAATAATATATTGATGCAGGACCTCACTGAGCTCTCTGAAGTTCCCCACAACAGAGTCACATGGCACCCCTTTTTTTTACTAACAATGAACTGGTTGTGGTCCTGCTAGCATAGTGCTACTGAATGGCAGGGGCCGTGGCTCTGTTCTTTTCCATAGGTCTTTGCTATAATCCTCATCCTGATGTGAAAAATTTGGACTTTACTGTAAGCAGGCATCAGCACAGCTCTATTGATATCCATGCTGAATGATTCCAGAGAGACTATTTACAATTCGAGTGCTTTTGAGCACAATGATGGTCTTGCCATTGCTTTCAGCAGCAGGAGCAAGTCTGAGTACCGAGACAAGCTGCAGAGATACAACGTCAATATGGGTGGTGGTTAAATGAGTGGAAGCTTCCAAATAGGACTGAGACCTAAAGTCCCAGATTTTTTGCCTCTTCCCACCTAGCTCCACATATTGTAAGCTCAGTTAATAGAAACACACATGCTTTAGAATCTAGTACATATTTCCTCCTTTCAAAATTTATATATGTCTACTAATTGATTCTCTTCCATGATGCCAAGAGGAATTCAGGCCGATGGCTGGCGCTATACTATATTAATTGTTTGCTTTCCAAAAAAACAACTCTGCTGCAGGGCCAAGTTCTATTCTTCTGCTTACGGTTGCCCTAATCCTATGTATATTCCCATGTGCCCTCCACTCTCTTCTTCCTACTCTTGTCTCCCCATTTCCCCTTCACTTCAGTGCCTCTTATATCTTAGGGGCTGTCTGATCACGTGCCTAAGTCAAAGAGATTTCTTCCGAATGATTGCTTTCATTCACAGTTCGCAGTTCATGTTAGGGGAGAACTGTACATAAAGGAGTAAAAAATTAATTGAGAGGGAATCATCTGTAGTCACTGTCTCAAAACCAGTCAGGTAATAAGCTTTGTCATGTTGGACCATGAACAAGCAGTTTAATACAYGATTTCCAGGGTGCCAACTACCTGAGAGAATTTGGACCTAGGTGAAGTCAGCACCCAGAGTGTTCAAACTGAATGAGTACCCAGAGACATATAGGGTAGAAAATCATTATTTCCTCTTACCCTTCTATGTAGCATTTTCACACTACAAACCAAGAGATGAGAAGACCCAAAACACTGTGAACTTGCTTGAGAGTGATTAAATCACTCAGCCCTTTCATTTTAACAATTTTTCATTTAGGAATTATAATGAGCGCACACATGAACCAGCAACAATATTTATGCAAAGATATGTGTTGTTTATATGAGAAACGTTATACGTCTTAATTAAGATGACTTCCTTGTGAATAACTTTCTGGAAATGAGTACAGACTGCTGGGCATCCCAGTTGTTAAATGAAAAACATGCTAGAAGACCACCACAACTTTGGCCAATATTTAATGACTCACTGTGCCTCCAGGATATAACTCTGATGGATATTCTAGAGAGCCTACTGGTGCCATATCTGAGAGTAAATCATGCTTCGATTATTGTCTTACAGTCCACTACAGCACAGGGAACATGCTTTGCCAGCAGTTGTTATCAGCACACTTGGAATTCTTGACCAAGATCATTGAAAGCCCAATATGAGAACAAAAGGCTACAAATTATTTCCACAGTATGTTAAAGTTAAGACAGTAGGCTGTAAAATAAAGAGAAATCTCTCTATTAGATAGAGCTGTCTCAGAGTCACTTCTTCCTTTAGAAATCATGATCTACACAGTTTCATAAATCGATGAAAGGATTTTGACCATTAAACTTAATTGATACTGAATTTAAAGGCATGAACTTAAATCATTTTGCCATTTTCTTTGACAATTAGTTTTTGGCATTGCATTTCTCTCCATCACTGTATGAAGCAAAAAAATCACAAGTACTGAGGAAGCAAGATTAACATGTACAAAAGATAAAGCACTGTGAGAAGCGACATCTGGGGCAATGCAAAAGATGTTTCAAGGCGTGTAAACAGGCAGAAGTAAAAACAGAAAATAAAACCTGACTTTTAAGTAATATCATCAACAACTTGGATTTATATATTGCTCCATATGTTCTAGATGAATAACACCCAAGGCGTTTTAGAGTGAAGTAAGGTAAAAAGCACGCTTGAGGCGAGAAAGTAAGAAAATAATTAAATTTCTTGAAAATGTATTCAGCTTTAAGTAGGTGCAATTCTTCCCTTTAGATGGCTGTTGGTAACGGTGCTGAGGTGCTGTTGTTTTACATAATTGGCTTTGGATGGGAGCCATGATGCAGTGAAAGAGCAAAGACTGCTTGTAGTTGAAATGTTCATTCTATTTTTTTTTTTTTTTAATGTAATGCTGCAGCAGGATTCTGATTGCTTAGAAAAATCTAGCTAGAAAGAATGAAAACATTCAGCTGTTTGGAAATGCCATTGAGCCAGTTACGGAAGAAAACAGGCCTTGGGTGGGAGAGAAAAGGAAGAACTGCACAAAATGGAGAGTTTTTTCCCCTGATTTTGTGGTTTTTACCCCACCTCCCATTTACAGAGGAGTAGACTAAGAAAATGGTTCTTGATGGTTGTGTCTAGGTGGATTTCTCCAGCTCTCAGTATAGTAAAAATTAAAATAACCTTGTTGTAATATCTGTAATAACAAAGGACTGTCAGCAACAAAAATAAATACTCCACAAAGTAAATAGCCATCTAACAGCCTTGAGCATGAATCACAAACACATGTGAGGCATGTTTTGTCTTTTTACAAAATGAAGATTTGCACAAGTATAGTACAAAATGGAGTCTTTCCTTTTCTACCATTCACCAAGCACAGATCACCACATCAGCCGAGGTTTGCTGAACAGAGATGTACATGTGCTACCCCATTCCATTTCTTCAGAAGAAAAGTGCCACGCATGCTTGAATCACCCTTTGCCACCACGATTTTACATTTTTCACAGGAGAAAAGCTCAGCAAGTCAGTAATTTGTTTGGGCTATCACTTGTAAACTGCAAGTGGGTAAGTATTTTGGATATGGATATTTTTCTAGCCAGAAGCTCTCATTACTGTTGCTGCTATGAAACCTCCCCATGCTTTCTGACATAAAAGCCATGCTCAGACACTAGGCCACTAGTCCTGAAGGCGTGTATGGCTGGAACTTCAAACACAGGCCTCGGAATAAGATTTAGATTTGTCAGACTGTTGTGGGATTCCCAGAATGGTGAAACAGGCAACCATTTCACTTGTGGGCTACATGCCAACAGTAGGAGTTTTACAACTCATTAAAGCAGTTATCGTCTTCATCATCACTTGGATTTATCAGCTGTATTGTCCTGAAGGCCTCTGTCAGAATCAGGGTTTTACTGGGCTATCGTTTTTTTTTAGACAGCCAGAAGATACAGATCATGTTTCAAAGAGATAAAGATTTATGCTTGAAAGAGGTTATCAAATGACTTCTGTCTTGGAAAACAGCATTGATAGCCAGTACTCAGTCTGTCCAGCTGGCTCAAGGGTGCTTCCTGATTTGGAGGAAGAAAACTTGCCAGCTTTTGAAATTAATATATTATTATTACTGGTATCGTGCTTTTTAATCCTTCACTATGTGGATAGCATGATCCT
Organism: Phoebastria nigripes; assembly: GCA_035582835.1. Classification (NCBI taxonomy): domain Eukaryota; kingdom Metazoa; phylum Chordata; class Aves; order Procellariiformes; family Diomedeidae; genus Phoebastria; species Phoebastria nigripes. Next base: position 2,351,495 of record JAYKAV010000445.1, read on the forward strand.
CATCAAAAAGGAAACCAGAAGGGTGCACACAGGCCAAAAGTCTGCTAGAAAAGGATTCTTGGCTAAAATTTTCAAAGCTGCTTGAAAAGGATTTCCTGCTGACTTCAGTCCTGTAAATCCACCCTTTGCTGCACAAGGCTACTCATCAACATCAACATTTATTTAGCTTTATGGTCAACTTACATTTTCCCTTTAAACTGGGGAATCTTAGGCTCAGAGCTTCTTTTTTAGTGATGACCCAGTCTGCTGACTGTGCCTTTATAAAGGAGTTAGAGTGAGGGCAAAAAGCCCTATCCATTACCCACTATATAACAGAGACCTGCAGATTGCCACAATCCCCAAAGCTGATCCGATGGACTGAGCTGTGCACTATAATCCAACTCTTAATGTCAAGGAAAAATTATTCACCATCAGTAGCTATCCATCACGTGGAATAGGCAACAAAAGGCGATTGAACTGAGTTTTCATTTCTCATACACGATAATCAACAGAGGAGGAGTCATAATAATAATCTAGGTTAGGCCAGTAAGGCAGTGATTTTGTGGTGTTTATGTTTATTCAGTATGTGGAGCAGATACAAGGTCAGTCAGAGCTAAGTTTTTGGTATGAACCGGCAGACTTATAATAGTCTGTTTTACCTCTGCAAGGTGCTTCTGCTGAGTCTTATATGCTAAATATTTCCATTAACATTTCTGGAAATTACTGCTAAGTTATTAGTTCTGATCAGGATGTAAATGATGCGAAAAGATTGTTCCTCAGGGCCATGAAAAGTTAAGAGAAAGGCAGTCTTGGAAAGATCACCACAGATGAACAAAGCACATGAGAAAATGGTAACTCAGATTTGTTATGATCTTATTTTTGCTTCACTAATGAGGCCCTAGGAAACACATGAGAATCTTGTTCTAGCCCCCATCAACTTCTCTGGGCAGCGTATCAGACTCCTAAGGCAGCTTATGATGCCCTGCTGAAAACAGAATGGGACTCCTCTAATAACAAAGAACCAAAAGCAAAGGCACATTAGTTAAGCAGTCAGCTGTGACACTATTAAAGATGCAACCAAAATTGCCACAAAGCAATGAAACTGCAATTTCCAATAGGCCATAGACTTCAAATCAAAGCCCGCAACACCTTCCCAGGAACATAAAACCCAAGATGCCTGCTCCTTAAGCTAGCTGAAAGAGAAGTAGCAGTACGGTGTTGCACAGGGAGTCAATAACTGACAAAAAGCTAACTTCACTAATGCGTAAAGAACTACCATATACACACTGTCCTATAAAATGGAAACTCTGACAGTCACTCAGCATTGTAAGTATCCCTAATACTCACTCTCTCTCTTTTCTGGTTAATACAGAGGCTGTGTTTCTTAAAGTTTTGTCTTTGCTAGAGCATGCTGTCTCAGTGACTGCAGCCAGCTTTCTCTTTGTTGTTTCCCTGTGTGGTAAGCAAGGATAAAACACAACCTCCTTTACACAAATAAACTTTTTTCTCTCTTCTACACACACTGTGACTCTGACCGTCCACTTCCAGTTACAATGGGTAACCCAAAACAACAGGAATCTCATTCTCCCAGTCTCCACTCCCTCCCTCAGGTTACCTGAGCTGTGGCAGTAGTTGTGGAGAAATGGAGATGACTTGTGCTCTTTGGCTTCTTCTGTTCTAGCCAGCAACACACTGGCAGTAATCTCTTCCTCCTACGGAGATAAAGAGAGATAATTAAAAGAAACTAGACCTGCTGTTGTGCTCCCTGCTGGGAGGTATTAAAAAGGAAGACATGCTGGCCTATTTCAAAAGACTTGTGAGGTACAGATCAGCTTTACCATTTGGAGATGGAGCAGAGGCTTTTGACGTGTTTCACTTAGGACAATACAACAAGATTATTTTACTTTTTTTCCTTTTGTGCAGGGTTCAGTGATTGGACCTACTGTTGAACTTTCAACTTGACACTTGTGTGCTGAAACCAGGGGTCAGGGAAATGCTACTTTAGTACCGGTGGAAGGAACAAAAGCTACATTATGTTAAATGCCTTAGGGAAGGTTAGGTAGTGTAAAACTTCCTTCCATTTTCCCAAGTGGCTCCTTGGGAGATGTGATAATGCCAGGTTTTAAAATACTTAACAATTTGCATTTATATAAAAAAAAAAAGGGAAAACCGTGTACAAAGAAAAACACAAACATGTTCAGAATGCCATCAACATCTTGGCATTTGCCAGTACTTAAAGGTTATGTCTGTCATGTTTAGATGTGGCATAAAGTCTTTCACCCTTTCCCAAGTAATTGGACATCATACTGATAGGTAAAATTGAATGTGTTATGAACAGCTCTCCTATAGACTTACAGGGCTTATTGACAGACAGTGCTTGGAGAGAAGGCCTAATTTTATGCATGAACATGTCATGCTGGAATAATTATGCAACTGCTTGCTTTCCTTCTGCAGTGCATTGTGAAACCCCACAATGGTTCCTGGGAATTCATACCTTCTTCTGGTTTTGCATAAACACAACTGCTGTAGTTAACAGAGGGCAATAAATTATTAAGGTGAATGCACCATATAACCAAGAATAAAGAGCTGAATAATTACATACACATATATAAAAAAAATTGTTTTGCTCTCAAGGTGTATTTATCCCTCCTTCCCAAGTGGCATGCTAGGCTGGCCACTTCATTCTTCCCTGCTGTTGAGGGGGCAGCATGTTCTTGTGCTCCTTCTGTGTCATTGCTTTGCTGCATGGTCTGTGCCCATGCTAGCTCCAGTGTGGGTCCCTGCTACCAGCCTTGCCAAGGCTAGGTCTGACAGTGAACTGCACTGGGTGGACCTTTGGGCTGGACCACAAAGGCTGTTCTTATATCCCCATGTCATAGCATATATCACAAAGACCGTCTGGTTCCCGTGGCATCTTGATGGCCCAGGCAGAATGCCCAAAGTGGGGCTTTTCTTCTACTGTCAGTCTGATTCAGCTGGCCGCCTTTCCTTCCCCTCCTCTGGTACACTCCTTTGGGTCCTCTCCAGTGTGGCTGGCACCAGCAGTGGTACTGCCAGAACACAGCTGCTTCGAGTGTACCGTAGTGGAGCAAAACCATCTCCCCATACAGCTGCAGCTCACACAGCAAATGCAGATTACTGCTGACAGACGCAGCAGAGAAAGCCGTGAATGTTCATGATATGTACCTACTTACAGTCATCTGCTCGCTGCTAAGGTGCCCAAGCAGCTCTGGTGTTGCAGGACTGSGATCCCCCTTAACTCTCTATTTCCTGGTTCTGATCATATTTCCTTTACCCACAGCCTCCACTTCCTTGTTTTCAGAAGTTTGCATTTAGTCACCCCCAGGCTGCATGGCACGGAGAGGCTATGGAGCAGTTTTAACTTCAGCTGCAGGGTGTGTTGGCTCGGAGCTCCAGTGGGTCCCTCCCCAGAGGGTAGCAGTTCCTTCAGGAGTCTGAGCCTGGAGCTGCACTTCCCCACCGTGGCCCAGTGTTTGAAACCACCTAATTTCTAGCCCAGTCAGACTTAAGATACATTGAAGACCACAGTAGTGAGCCTGCTCTCACACAGTTTCCAACCAAGGAGGGGCAGGTAAGTCTATGTCTAAAATAACAGGGGATTGCTCGCTCAGGGTAATCACTTGACCCCCCTTTCAGTGTTCTGCCATGTGAGGCATTCCTAGTAGTGCAAGCAAAACAGGGTAATGTTTGTTCCCTCCTTTTCCTGTTAATTTTGAAGCATTGCTACCACTTTTCATGCATTCATTTTTTTTCCTTTGCTTTTCCTATTTGCATTTACTCAGCAGCAACCAGAGCGTATCCATTTTTGAAGTTAGCTTAAATAAATGCTATCAGTTGATGACTATCAATCCTGCACAAATGCTTGCATAAGAAGATAAGTTTTCTCAAAGCTGTTTGCTTAGGGGTAGATGGCTGTTCTAATGGTGTGTTTATTGAACAGTGATTTATCTGTTGCAATTATTTGCCCTTTAGGGCTGGTGATATTATATTAGTAGGTTTGATCTTTGCCAACACCTGGATCCCCCTTTGCAATTAGCAAAGTGATACACTGTGTCTGCCACTCTGCTGCTCACCCCCTCCTCCTCTACCACTTCTAAACAAAAGGTTGAGAGTAGCAAATCTCATCCTAAAAGCAATAAAAAGGAATGATGTCGATCAGTACCTGCTTCTGGATTTAAAGGGAAGGACGGATTACTCGAAGAGAATGCAAGAAACCTTTCCTTACATCAACAAATAATTCATGATGTGTATATGGGCATCCAGCAACTCTATTATTGCAGTAGTGTGACAAATATTGTGAAGGGGACAGCAAATGGGACATATCATTCTACTGTCTTGACAGAGATTATAACAAGAATGGGAAATGGGACAAATGTAACTCATTCTGGAGACAGTCCCAGAGCTGTAATCTCATTTGTTCTTCAGCGTGAATTATACAGCAGTGCAGAGGATAAGAATGTGATTTTCACCATGTTGTATATTTTAATCACTTTTCTTTGCTACTAAACAAATAACTCATTGTGAAATGCTGATAGATGGGGAATATTAGTTTTTGAACTATGGACTAAATGAAGAGAAGAAGGCTGTAATGTAAGAGTTCTGCCAGTTGCATTAAATTTCAATAAGAGTCAAATTCACCTCAGGTTTAGACAAACAGAATTCTTGCAGATTTCTGAGAATTGTCTTCCATACCCCAGAGTGGAGCCCTCACCTTCCTGAGCCTGAGATTGAGTCTCTTGGAGATCATTCCAGAGCTGGAACCCACAAAAAATGGGTGGCTGGTTGGTGGGAGGTCTTGAGCTGGAAGCTAGGGTAGAAAAAATTATAGTTGCTAAGTCCCATTGGACCTAGTTCTTCTGGCAAGAAGAGAAGGCAGCTTGACTGTTGTTTATGCCAACAACTGATTTGGATGCTGTTTGGTGTGGAAAGGCAACATTTGAAGCTTCCCAAGGAGTTTAATCAAAGGCTGAAATCCTTAAGTAATCCATTCTGGAGTAGAAGACAGCTAGGAAGCTCCCTAAGTTAACAGTGGTTTTCCAGAGCTTGACTCCTGGGTAAGGGGGACCTTTGTGAAAGTCTGTATTAAAGAGAGGAAGAACTAGCTATTAATTTGTGTGCTAAGTTATTTTCAGAGTAGCTTACTGTCTCTCTAAAACCTCTCCGATTTTATAAAATCCCTTAGGTTTCTTCTGCATGCTTAGCCTGCCATTCTGCATTAGACTGAAGAATGCATTTCCCCTTCTTCAGCTTTGTGTTTGTTACTTGTTACTCTAAGGCAGCATGAGAGGGTGAAGGGCTGACATGACCACCCATGAATTAGGCTGCTATGACAGCCAGCAAGAGCAGAGACAACCTGGGCCCTGAATTTATGTAAATGGAATTTCCATGTTCCAGGTGGCTAGAGGGCTTGAAGTGACAAATGATCCTTCATGAAGGTAGATGAGAATATCAGGACTCCCCTGGTGGGCAAGCAATCATGGCATATGTGGGAATGCAGGAGACAAAGTTTTTATTTTGAATCTCAAGTGTGCTGTGATGACAATGCAAGCCACGGAGTGGTTTGTGTGAATCACAAATGAGTGCATGTGAGCAATGGAGGAACAGTCTGGGCTCTTTGTGTGAATGTAGGAGGTCAGTGTGGGTTTAGAGCGGAGAGTTACCTTTGAAAGTCTTACGAAATAAAGTCAGTTCTGCCTGTCCTGCAGGACTGGGGACAAAATATACCAAGTCTTAGTTTTACCTGTGGTTCAAACCTGATTTTAACTTTTCGGACCAGATTTTCAGAATCAGTTGAACATAATTGTGTGCTATGTGCCAATGTTTCTGCACAAATCCAGCCTATACTGTAAACTACTTCAAACTGTGCATCCAGTTTCCCCTACCTGGCTCACTGGGGTGCTGTGAGGGTTAACTGGTTAATGCTGTAAACTGGTTAATTCTTGCTGGGTAACAGCAATTTCTACCATGCTTGGTGAGAGCTGGGGGACAACAGAACTCTTTTAAGTGATGCTGAATCATTGTTTTATTGGGAAGTAGGAGGCCTTTAAATGGACATGCTCAAGTTCTGCTGGAGATCCCAGGATACACTTTGATTTCATCAGTTTTCTGAGATTGCTGCTGAGATTAGGCCAGCAAAGGAAAGATGAGAAGGACTTTTGCTTTCAAGTTGAAAGGCTTGGGGAGACAACTGAATGTATTAAGACTGGTCATCTTCTCCAGAGTACAAGAGCCTATCTTTTTTGTTGTATTTCGAATTAATAGGAAGGATTTGGGTTAGCAGGAATGCTTCATTAGACACAAATTTTCTATCAAACTGTCCTTTTAGGAAAACAGAGCATGGACAATGTTCAGAGTCTGAAACACCATGGTGAGCTTAGAGTAACATGAGTGAAGTAAGAGGGTTTATTTAGGATTTATGGTTGCTCTAGGTCAGACCAAAATTTATTAGTCTAGGACTGTAATTCCCTTGGGTCCTGGCTGGTCTCCAGGCTGCAATGATCTCAGTTTCTCAGAGGACAGATCTGAAAGCAACATATCTCAAATAATGAAATATTAAATTCCCCTTATTTAAAGAAAAAAAAAAAAACCAAACCAAAAATAAAACCCTTCACTAGCACGGCTACCACAAGATGCACCTCTCCATGCCGTGCATAACAGCTGAAGCTGCTGGAGCCCAACAAGCCTGCACAGCCAGGAGTTGCCTCCTGAGGGAGGAAGCACCATTCCCTTCTGGCAAAAGGCACAGAACCTATCCCCATTCCTAGAGCAGTCAGCCACTCAGCCATGCCTATGAGCAGGGTACAGCACTGAGGCAATGCTCAAGACCTTCCTGATGCTTTGGTGTGGGAAAGGCTTCCCTCTCTAAGTTAGGAATAAGGAATAGATCAGAATATGGAAGATCACAGTGAGATGAGTGGCCTGAAGCCATCTCTTGGAAGGAATGAGCCCCTGGCCAGGCAGCGGGCAGTGGGAGTCATGCCAAAGAATTTGCATGGACCCATCTATTTCAAGAGAAAGTATATGGGGCTCCTGGAGCCTTTCTTTGCTAGAAAAGTGCCAAAGTTGCTACTGCTTCCTTTATAGCCAAAGAGCAAAAAAGGTGAGAAAAGCTTGAATGAGTTTTTTCACTCCAAATTTCATCTGACTTCACAGCCATTTAGGTACTGGAACAAAGGATCTGGGTTCCTTTACTTTCTATGTTGCCTGGTAAGTCAGCTGGTTCTTGGCTAGATTACTTGTGTATAGGGCCAGTTTACACTGTCATGTGGTGTTTAAGTTCCTGAAACCATGGCCAGGATTTGGCTCTCAATGGCTGGGGCAATCACTAAGACTAACCTGGGATGGAAGAAGCTGCCAAAGTGCTAATCCATCACAACGGCAGTAGCCTTGTGTCTTAGCTGTCAGGCATGAGGGGCTTGGATATACTGTTTGAGATATCGCAAAAAATTAGCCCTGGTTATCATAGCAGAATGTTACTTTTCCCTTCAAAAAATGCTGAGGAAAAAATGTTGTGTTAGAATAATGAACCTGGCAATGACCTGTCATGGTGTCCACATGCCCTAGAGAGACAATGGTGAAATGAGGTGATATAGCAGAAACCTTATTTTATATTTGGGTTTCTCCTTGTCTCAATTCCAAGTTCTCTGATTTCACAATCATCTGCCTGAAGACTGGACTCCAGAGAACAACAGCTCAGCATAATGCTGGCAATGCTTTCAGCTTTCTCATTCTTTCCAAAATGGGTCCCCAGTGGGCCCTGATAAAGGATCCATAGGCTCTTTGCATCTCTGCTAAGCAGCCTACCCAAATGCTAGCTGCTGCTCCTCCTCTGTCCTCAGGTCAAGGGAGAAAGCACAGATCAGAGAGGTCAAACGTCAAGAAAGGAGCACAGTCCAACCAGTTCCTGCTCAGGAGCAGGAAGAGAGTGGTTTCTGCATTGGCAAGTGCTGATTTCACTCTCTAAAGCCTTTGTGTTTGATATTAAAAGGATTTGGAGACTGCACAGATTTAACAGTCCTTTCTCCCTTCCTCGCTTCCTGCTCCAACCTGCTTTTGGTCACTTTCATTCATCTGTCCATGGCTGGCTGCCTGGATTAATTTCTTCATTGAATACATTTCCTTGTGTTAACAACATATGTGACAAATAAGTAACGTGACTCATCAAAAGGCACAGGAATGCAATGTTCCAGCTACTGAAGGACATTTAGAATTCAGCAACCTTTGTGTCACTCCTAAAACACTGTAAAATGTAAACAGACAGATCTAAAAGGAGATGCAGGAGTACAAACTTGCCCAGAACTCTGCTTGCTTTCATTCTCAGCTTAAATAAGTAAACTGTAATGAAATCTACTGACACAGTTTTGGCAGTTTTGATTTACTTTTTCTCTGAGGCCCAGTAAACATTTCCTCAAGATCTTATCTGGGGTTAAAAATGCTTCTGCATTTCAACACACACCTTTGAAAAGTGTCAAACACTTTAGCCACAGTTTGTGCAAATATAGTTGTCTTTCCTCTCTTTTATTATGAAAGCTTTCTGAAAAGAGTATTCAGAGGTTACATTAATTGCTTGTGAAGGGTGCTGAAGTGTACTTTTTGCGTAAATCACCTGTGCAGCCTAAATGGTAGGTCCCTCTTCCAACTACAGGTGGGAAAAACCCTAATTTTGAGAGGTAAAGGAGGATGCCAAGTGAGCTGTGCTGATGCTGATCCTGCGAGTATGACTCTTCCTTGCCTTACACACCATAGCTCCTGGTTGTGTGCAACAAGTATCTTGCAAAAATTCAGTTCATATTCTGCAAGCTTTGAAGGTACCCAGCCTGAATTTCTTGCTGAGACACAGCAGCATGCCAGCTGACTTGGCCAGAGTACTTCTCCAAGGAGCAAATGGGGGCTAATGCACTCAGACCCAACACAGAGTATTGCTTTAACCTCACAAGGGAGTAAGAAATGGGGAGAGGCTTCTCCTGCCTTACCCCCCATTTTGTGTATCTGCATGGACTTCATCACAGTCTGACCCTAACCTTTTTTCTTCACTACAAAATTTACCATGAAGCCCACAGGTATATAAATTACCCTGGAAAAACAGAAAAATAAATTCTTAATTGGGCTTCCCTGCCAAACAAGGCACTCCAGCAAGAAAAATAACCAGTCTGCTGAGGCTCTCACAGTTTTCTTCTGGGGACCCGCTCATACCTATGTCCTCTAGAGAACCTGATTCCTGAAACAGAGTTTCTTCTTTGGCATGGGCTGCAGAAATGGCTTTGGGGTGTGCTGAGCTCAGCTGTAGTACCCTGTGACAGATTTCCTAACTGTAGCTGGGCAAGCTGAAGACAGACTGTCATTTCATCATTTTTGGACAGAGATCCCCCTTTTAACACTTAAGTATTACCCATATACTGGTATTCTGGCAAGCCTGTGTTCATGCTAATCTGTTAGGATGGTCCTGTTCCCACTCATAACGTGGCACAGTATGTCAGCTTCAACCAGGCAAGGATGCCAACCTCAGTTGGATTGTGAATAGCCTGCAGAAGAGTCTCCTGCTGGTGGAAGAAGTGCCAAATTAGGCCACATGCTCTCTTATTGGGATGCACTGTGCCCAAAGCTGCTTTGGTATCAATTACAGAGGGATCAACACCCTTTTTCAGAAAAAAATGTGTTAACCCTTCCATTTCATGTGCTCTGTCTTCCCTGTTCAATTGCCATATGTTATTTCTGGAGTTTGCCTGTATAAAAAGAAGATGTTCTTCTTCCCTGACAGCTAAGGTCAGATATGGCTGTTCATATTGTGAGCCCCAACTGTGTTTGTTGTTGACTTCGGAGTTGTCTCTTTCTATTAAACCATTTACCATTAAGACAACAGCACTGGGTGCTGCACAGACACTGATTCCAAAGACAGTCTTTGCCCCCAGCAGGGTTACTCTCTAACTGCTCAACGTTTCTTTGCAGAAATCCAGGCATCCCATGCTCCTGCAGATCTCGACTACCCCCAGAGTGCTGGTGAGTAGGTAAGAGACATGTACTCTGCTGCATGTATCCCTCTGACCAGGACTTGCAGGAATTGCCAGGATTCACAAGTGCAGCATTATTCAGGACAGAAGAGCTTCTGGAACTGCCTTTTTCTGATCAGGATGATCTCTACAGCTTCTTGGCAGGCAGCTGCATAAGTAAGAATATCATACCTATCAAACTAAATGTGGCCCGCCAGCCTCAGCGTAACATCTCATCAACAATCTTGCATTGGTGCTGAATTGTAACTTGTTTTTCTATAGACTCATGGTGGCTTCTGCCTTTCCAGCTATGATGCTGTTTGTCCTTTGTGTAAGCACCATCCTTTTTTTTAAATAATATGAATGGGGAACAATATACCACCAGCTAAAATGGTTGCCTTTCCACACCCGCTCGCCACAGGAACTCTTTAATCAGCAATGTCAGCCAGGGACAGAAATCTCATACTTGAGAGATAACAGTTATTTGCTGGCAACTTCTTGTATGATAAGCCCAACAACTGGGTGATTACACACTTTCTCAAATAACACAGGAAAACGCTGCACCACATTTCCAAAAGTACATGTTGCAGCATCTGGAAGCTGCATAAGAATTTTTTCAAGATTTTTTCTCCTCCTGTTCATTTTTTTGGTGCTCTGAAATCTGAATGTAATTTTTACATTCTTGAGCTATCCACCAGCTCTTCTGCAATGAAAGGCTCCATAAACAGTACAAAGTCAATACTATAGACAAAGTGGAACTGATTAATGGGAGAGGGTTTCTGCCATAACTAGGCTGCTTAAGGTCACAGTTAAACAATTTTTCATAGCTGCTTCATCCACTGAATGGCACTCGCGTGGTTGCACTGCTAGTTGAAAGGGAAATGAGCAAGTACATGCTGGTTGAGTAAATTATTAAAGTACATAAGCTGGAGCAAAGCTATTCCTGTGAAAACCCTGCTAATGAAGAAAGACAACATCTTTGCAGCAGTGAAATTAGTTTAAAGTAAACAGGTGAGAAAATAACATTTCTAAACACTGACAGTGTGTTTCTAAGGTGTAGGGGAGAGATCTGTGCAGTAATAAGGTTAGCCTGAGTCCCTCTGAGTGCTGTTCCTACAATGATGTCTGGATGGTGCACCTTTATAGCTAGGTCAAGGTATTTGGGCTGGTTTAAATGTGGACCTGTGTTTTCAGCTATTCTTGGGGTTCAGACCAACCCAGTGTATGCTTTCAGGCTTCTTTCAGTGTGAGACAACAGTTGTTGGACACGTAACGAGAAGGTGCATCTGCCATGCTGGTGCATACTCCCAGGTATTGGGTCATATTGTCATGGGCTGTCATGCTAGGCAGCTGCTGGGGCACGTAGTTGTGTGCAGGAGACCATCTGCCTTTTCTCCAGTGCAACTGTACATGCTGGATACAGCAGTCTGGAGAACCAAAGGACCTGCAGGGTCCCAGAGTGACGGGAGAAGCCACAGTACTGCTTAGTCAACCATTAAAGACAGGTAAAACAGTGGGTGACAAGAATGCCAGATAGGATTCAGAAGTAGATCCTGTATTTCATGTGTGAGACCTGATGGATCTGTGGTTCATGTCTGCAGTGGTCTGAGATATTCTTGAGATTTCTATCCCAGTCACAGTATTTTGTGATATTTGTCCCACCTTGAATGGGTGGGTCTCTTGAGCTGAAATCTTGCATGGGAAGCTTTTAAATTATTTTGGGCAAAAAGTTTAGAGCCTTTCTGGCTTCGTATCCAAATCTGAGGTTGTTCTCAAACAGGGGTAATTAAGTCCAAATGTCCTTTTGTTCTTAACATGCCATGATGTGAATACGGTCAGGATTTGTAGTTGTTTTGCTGGCCCTCTGTGTCAGGGACAATGAGTGCAAGCTGAGATTTTTAGCATTGGGTTGCATTTAAGTGAGGAGAAAGCCATCTAGATTATACTTCTTTCTCCCTTCCCTCCTGTCAGATATTTGTTTTTCTCTTGCAATAGCAACAGCAGGTGTTGCTTTTGTGCTTGCACTAGGAGTGAGACAGAGACAGACCTACTAGCCTGCTGAATTTCATGGGCTGGTTTGCACAGGTGGGAAGAGAAATAGACAACATTAATGGAACTTAGATGCTCTCATCTCCATCTTACTTCCTCCCTGAAACTGAAGGCAGTCATCCCCTTTCCTTCCCTTTAGGACTCATAGACTCTTCTTCCTCCTTCTCCATTGCCTTGACTTCCCTCTTCTTTCCTTCTCTCAAGCTAGACGCTGTGTGACAAACGGAAGGACCGTGTGTTATTTCTGATGTTTATAGCACAATTGGCCATGCTAGTGCTTCCTGTATAAGCTGAAATCGGGCACTTCTCCAAGACAGCACATAACGCAAACATAACCTGGAAACTTTTTCAATAGCCCGAACTAGAATCGGACTTTCTCTCTCTCTCTGAAGGTTGATCTTTAGGGATCTTCATATTCAGTCTTCAGGTTTTAGGCTACAGGTAGCTTAAAAGGAAAATATGTCTGGAGATTGGCTGTGGAGATTAAAAAGGTTGTTTCTGGATTCAGACAACCACTATTCTTTATAAATCTTTTTGAAACAGTAAATCTGCATTTATTCGTACTGGGTGAAGTAGACAGCTGGCACTTTCTGATTCCAAGACAAACAGATCCTGTGGATTTTGCTGGCTGAAAAGAAGTTAATACTCCAGAAGTGAAAATCCACATGGGTCCCAACAATGAGATTCGTATCAGCCAAGCAACAAGATTTCAAGTGTACTGTGTGTTTGGCTGGCAGATTCTGAGCTCGTTTAACCCACTGACATCAGGTTAGTGCTCACGTAAATGGATTTATTTCACACTGGTTATCTGGGATCAAAATTTGACCTACTGACATCTGGTTAGGCAAGTATTTCTCCTCCTTTCCATATACAGCTACTTGTTGTCTTATATTATTTTATATGCTAGATGTTAATCTTCTCAACAGTGATTTTCAGAGGTTTTCCTTCAGAAGGATACTTGCCCATAGCAATGTATTTTGAAGCACTATATGAGGTTAGAAAATAAGAAATTCAGTAAGAAAAAGATGTGCTTGGCACATATCTTGCAGTTTCCAATAATGATTTTCCTTTAAAAAACCCTACAGTAACAGAAACCCTCCACTATAAAGCAACTTGTTCTTTAATAAATAAGACTCAGAATGTGACTGATATCTACATCATTTTTCAGTTTCTCATGCTCCCTCTCCATCTGTTTGCTTCTTGTCTCCTGAAGGACAATATCTTTGCCTTATTTGAACAATGTTCAAACTTCTGCAACTTGGTTGGGAATTGCTAGGTGCTATGCAATATCAATTAAAAATTATTATCTTGCAGTGTATGGTTTGATTAATGTTCATGATTCTCAGAGGGAAAGACTAAATTCCTACATAAGAGCTTTCAAGTTGATTCTCACCAATTCCACAAAAAATGGAACAGTTAACACTGCTACTCGAGGTGACATATGGGGGTCATATGAGTTTGGAAATGAGGTGGAAAGTAGTCTGGGAATATTCTTCTGTTTCTATGCCAATCAATACATTTCCTCCTCTGCATTAGCATGGTGTAATTAGGACCTTTTCTGAGGGCCACTCATGGGGACAACTGGTCTGTCATTTGTGGAAGCATTAGGCTGACAAATGGTTTGTATTGGGAGAGCAGTGCTTCTCTTTGCCAGAGAAACCACTCAGTAGTCACAAGAAGAGTTGTATTTTGCTTGGCGTGTTATTTGGTGTCTTTAGTGGGCAGCCTCCAGAGTAGCATGGTGTGGCAGAAAGGGTTGTGTTATTGAAAAGTGTCCCATTTTTCTTGGGTGATACACAATTCCTCAAGTGCAAGAAATGTTTTGTCTTCAGGTGGCACCACTGTTCCTGGGACTATGCATTAAATATGTGTTAATAATGCATAGGGCTTTCATGAAACAGGTAATTTGAAGTGCCTGAAAGTCGTGGTGACACGACGTGCTACTGCCATGAAAACTGAACAGGTCTGCTATTTCCATGAAAATGGTGGATCCATGTGATGAACTAGAAAGCAAGCTACCGTCTGGCTTTCTTACCTGTCTCTGTAGTTTGCTGCTGAATGGCTTGCTTGATTTGCAGTGCTATGGCTAGCAGTCTGCAGGTTTGCCCAAAGAGGCAAACTAAGCAGAGTGGTGAACTTGTTCTGCTACAAGGGTTGTGATGTGCTGTGGAGCAGTCAGCAGATAAATAACCCTGCTCATATCAATAATTTGTGTAACAAGCAGGAGTACATCAGGAATGGCACACTGTGTTCTTGTTTGCCAAGGAATCTGGAATTGATACGCCTTCAGTCACAGAAATGTATATTGTAAATAGTGGTCTAACCCAGCTGGGGATGTTGGCAATTGTCTACAGGAGTGACCACCTTGGGCTGTGGCACATGTTCCTTCTTCTTCCCACCCATGTTCCCTGCGCCTCCAGTGTGGCAAGGTATGTCTCTTTCTGCTTCCAAGCCTCCAGTGGAAAAGCTACTACCCTTGCCTGTTGGCATTGGCATTGCCTTCCCCCAAATGTGCCAGAAAAGCAGCACGCTCGCATGTGTGCTCTCCAACCGGTTCCAGACCAAACCAGCTAGTTTTGCTCAGCTCAGCTGACAAGAGTGGTGTAAGCACCATGGCACATTCTGTGCAGATGAGGGAGTGGGGAACCACACTGTCCCTGTGGCAGAGCTGTCAGTGCCTCTCCAACAAGGGCATGGGCTGACAGCCGCCTGGGGCATTAAACGCTTCCACCTTGCAAAGAATGGTGATAGGTTTGCTGTACCATGTTGGAATGCTGCAATGATCTGCAGCAGGCTCCTTGTTTGGCCATGGGGCTGCTTCGCTATATAGTGCGAATGGGAAGGGTGCTAGGGTTGCTGCTGAGTGGTCCATTAGGCATCACTTGCCCCAGACGAGCAGTATGAGGCCCTGGGTGAGGCCAGGGAAAGAAACTGAGAAGCACTCTCACCTCTTCTTCTTTACCCTCCACCCCACCGCCTTGCAGCTGTGTCTTCTACTATACATCATGGTTGCTGATGGATCCACTGGCTCTGACAGGAGCGTGTACAGAGCCCTGATCATAGGCAGAGAATTATGACCTCCTGAGGCAGGCTCTGCCCATCTGGCTGCCTCCTTGCACTAAGTCAGACAGATTCCCCTGTAGTTGAGGGCTTCACTGCACAGGATTTGCCCTGCAGCCCAGCCTGTGGCTGGAAGAGCTGCTTTTTCAATGTGACAGCCTTGTTCTGTTGCCACTGCTTCTGTGTTGATGTGTCAGGAGAGCTCGCTATCTTCTTTCAATAGCCTTTTGTGGCTCTTCCGCCTCTTCTTGTTGTGAAAAAATCCCTGAATCCATTTCACTTCATCTGCCTGCAAGAAAGCACCTTGCTTTAACCCTCTGCTGGCTTTTTATCAATGTGCAGTCTCAGTACTGAGTGGTTCCTCTCCATGGAAGTGGCAGCTGTGTCCCTCCTTGTGGGTCTGTTGCTGCCCTGGTCTATGCCTTTCTATGAAATGCTTTCAGAATCCCACTTTCCTGGCACTTATGGCTCAATTTGTGCAGAGTGGAATTACACCAAGGCCTGTAAGTGAGAGATGCAACAGCAGAAGGCAAAGCTGGGAGTAGTGGGAGCAGGTGTCTGGCACCTCATAGAGTTGGAGCTAGTTCCCTGACATTTAGAAGGGATAATGGCTGCGCTGTTCCATGCCAAGAATTGGGAGCATGAGATTTATCCAGCCTATGCCCACCTACTTTCTGCATGTGGACATTTGTTCTCCCACCCACCTAATTAGGAAAATAGAGTGTAGAAAATGAAGGGGCGGATTTGTTATTTTGTTGTGGCTGTTTGAAAGCAAAGTTTGCTTTGCAGCCTCATATTACAGTCCATGGAGGGACAGTATTGTCTCCAAACCTGGCATTAGTGTTGGCTTTCCTCAGGAAGTTTAATGGGAGGCAAAGCTACGCCACAGACTGTCACTGCAGCAGGGGAAAGGATCAGAATCACTGGAACAAGCCTCCATCCTGAGAGTGAATGCTTGGGAGAGGACTGCCATTGGAGATAGGCAGAAATAACCTCTGGGTAATCAGGAAAAATTGACACTTTGACTCTGCTGAATATTTCAATAAACAAAAATAATTCTCAAAGCCAGGGAGTTTCTAATAAACCCTGCCGCCATCCAGTTAACATTTAAAATTCAACTTCTTTGAGAAAGTAACTTTATATTCCTTTAGCCATTTCCCGTTATCCAGTAGTTCCTTTGTTTGCTTCTTCTCTTTTGGCCCCAGATAATTTGCTGTATAATGGTAGGACATTCAGCATGGTTAGAGAGTATCCAGGGAAAGCCTATTTCCGTAATTTACCCAGCCAGCCATTATCCTGTTTCATTCACCCTTAGGTAACTTGTTATGCTACACAAGCAAATAGTAAATAGTGGGTTTGTTTCACCCAAGAATTCTTCATCAATCAGGATCACAGGATCACAGAAAGAGGGAGCTGGAAAGGATGCTGAGAAGGCCATCTCTCACCCTAGGGCAGGATTTGCTGTAGCTACCTCATTACTGGCAGGTGTCAGTCTAATTTACTGCGTAACTTCAGCAGAACAGGATGTGAGGGGGTAGATGGTGAAAACCTCTCGTACATGACAGAATCCAGACAAATTACTTCTCAGCCTGAGGATTTGCCCCCTTCCTTCAATGTCCCCTCACACAGAAATGTGCCTTGGCTAACAGGCAACGGGGTATTTAGAGGTGGGAAGCCTTTGGATCCTCCTCAAGGGATTGTGTATGTTTGTGGGTTCAGAGAGACCACAACTTCCTAATCTAACATACAAAACACTCAATAGGGAGCTGGGTTTTAACCCTTTACCCCATTATTAATTAGTTTTTGAGGGATGACTTCCCAAATCTGTGGTAAGTTCACCAAGCATTGTTGAAGTACCATCACACTGGAGACAGCCTCTTCTACCACCTCTGTGAATCTAACCCTTCCTTTCTTTTGCTTTTCCTACAAATCCTTGAAAACAAAATATCCCATTTTGGCTCAGATGGGGCACTTGTTCAACACAAAGGAAGGATGATGGGTTTAAAAACAAAGGCTTTGGTTCAATCAAAATAAAATGAAATATTTATGCTTTTTTTCTGGTTCAGCTGCTGAGCTGAAAAATCACTATTTGCAAGCCCTTGAAAACCACTGCCTGTCCCACTAAATTTGTGTCAAATTTGTGTCAAGTGGTTGCTCAAATTCCTCTTCCTACTGGTGGTCTTAGAGCTGGTCTTGTCACAGCGAAAGTGTCTCCTCTCCTCTGCTTGCAGCCCTGCAGAGCTGTTCTGATCTAGTCATCAGTAAGGCGGAGATCACTCATCTCTGCTGATAATCTAGAGGGCTTGTGACAGAGCATGCATCATAGTATCTCAGCTTAGTCAGCTTTAGACTATTATTATGAACCTGGATTTTTTTCTTGCCCTGCTGAAAGCACAGTTACGTCGAGCACTGGTAGTTTGGCTGGCAGCATCTCTTCCTCAGGAGCTGCCTTCCAAACCTAAGCATGTGGGGCAGAAGCCATCGGGGTGTGGGTGAAAGAATTGTTCCTGAAGAATATAATAGCATAAAATCATATCAACTCCTGTAACACCTAGGACACAAAGCCATAAAGACATACGCATTTACACCTTGTAATATCACAGACCTGACTGAGGTACCTAGATTCTCTTTGCAGTATCCAGGGAGAAACAGGCATCTGAATGTGATTCACAAAAGCCAGCAAGCTGAAGATAGATGTATGTTGAAAGTTGTGCCCCTTTCAAGAACTGAGATACCACATTCAGCGCTGTCAAATGAGGCATCTGCCCATTTAGGCTTCACAAACAGCTGATCTTTCCTGAAAGTTGGGGCATAAGCTTTTCTTTTTCAGAATACTCTATTTCCAAAACACTTCTCACCTAGACTGATCGTATTCCCCACCAACAACTGGGCTTCCTGAGGAGAACCCCTATCTCAAATACAGAGTGAGTTCTAACAGTGAAGGTGTGTGTTACCATGAGGTTTCGGTTTCCTCTGTAGGAGCTGCCAGAGAAAGCACTTGGGAGCAGGGGGTTTACTTGGCAAACGAGTGGGAGACCTGGATTCAGCTCTTTTCGAGTCTGTCAGTTGTATTTTTTCCAACAACTCCATAATAGGAAGTCTTAATGTAAAGTCTTTGGTGAAAGACCTAGAACCCATATCTGCTGTCTCTCAAGAGACTTCCCTATCCCTTTGATCACATTCCTCATCTCTTACAGCAATCCTATAGTTTCATCTCTTACAGCAATCCTATAGTTTCAGCAAGAGACTTTTCCTGGAATTAGCCTGATGGTTAAGTCTGTTCCACCAGAGAGCTAAGAGCCTGACGCCTCTCAAACAAGGAAGGGAGCTGAATCCAGAGCCTCCACAACCTGTGTCAGTGCTTTGAACACTGAGGAAACACTTTATTTTTCTCCCATATAAAAGGAAGGCAACTTACAGCTACATTTTCTGTGGAGCTGGTCCTGCAGTAATGCTCAGGAGTGCTCTGAGGTGCTAGTGGGGGTGCCAAAAAACAGAGTATCAAGAGCCTGGGGACAGTAACACAGAGGGGCTTCAGGTGCTCAATCAGTGCATTAATTCTGTTTGGAGGTCTAGGCCTGGGGGATTTTCTTTCAGAGTCCACAGGGAATGCACAGCTCCTGCTGGCTCCCAGCTAAGGAAGCAGAGCTTTGAATTTATGCTGAAGAGAACTTTATTGGAGATACAAGCAACAAGGAGCTTAGTGTGGGTACCAAGCCTGCCTGTGGCTTGCCAAATAGTTTGAGCTGAAGGATGGCGCAGTAGAAGGCCTTTTGTAATGTTCATCCTCCACCCTTTTCTGAGATTAAATCCAGCCTGCATGAGATTTGTTGGCAGCTGTTTCCCACTTAGCAATAATCCGACCATATTGGGACAAAATATTCAAAATATGTAGCAATGTGGGACTTGGGAAAGTATCAGCATAAAATTATGCCTTCCAGAATAGCAAACCAATGGATGTGCTGGAGCTGAATAGCATGATTTTTAATGAGTGATGCCCTGGCTACACTTTTTGTTTGGCATTAGCCTGCCAAAGAGTATAACTTGTCTTAACATCTTTTTGAAGTGATTCAGTGAAATTTCTAGCTTTTGGATTAAGAGAATCATTAATAAATTGGGCTGTAAAAGTCTGAGTGAATGTAACCAACTCCTACTGAAAATGTGCTGAATAAAGCAGATGTGATGCTCAGGTAATTGGCAAACAGGCCACCTGTTGATTTTCTTGTCAGTGTTCTTGCTACCTGGGGTATGATTCTAGTCAAGGAGAAAATAGGGTTCTTTTAATTAAAACAATTTGTGCAACATCATTTCACTTAAAATTGTCCATGGCTTTTTAAAGAAGATTGAAAACAGCCTAAGCAGAGCTTGATTTGTGTCCCACAGCAGGAGGAGAGAAGTGGACAATCAAAGGGAGTTTCACAGTGCATACCTGAGAGGGCTAAAATACAGGTGTTAACCTTGGCAGTGGAAGTTAATGAGCAGTCTGATACTCCTTAGTGGTTCTATTTCTCCAGCTGTAATTGCGTGAGTGCTCAGAGCTGTTTCTTTCTGCCAAGCCTAGGGTGTGCATCTGTATTTTCCTTAAGTCTTCTTGAAATAACAGCTGTAATCAGCAGCACCCAATTCCAGCCGATCAGGTCCTTGCTTACATGTGCTCAGACGCTTCCTACAGCCATAGCCTAGACAACGATACAAACCAGGAGCTCCTACCTAAAAGATTGTTTGGCCTTTATGTAAATCTAACACTCTTCCCTGAATTCATGGTAGAATGTAGTTTTGAACATGTTTGCAGATAGCTTTCTGGAAAGAACAGTAATACTGTGTGTGCATATAGCTTTCTTAACTCCAACACRTTTTACAAACAATACACACAAAATAGCTGCTTCAGCTATTGCCCCAATATAGCCACTCTGTAGTAGAGTGAAGTGTTTACCTGACCATGCTAGCAGCTTGATTTTAGGAAGTGGAAAATGCAACCGAGTATATCAGTTAAAAATGTAGGCCATAATGAGATAAGAAATCAGGATGCAGTGATCAGCACTTCTGTCCTGCAGTGTGGAATGCTGCCAGCTTGAATTCAATGATACCTCAATCGATGAAAGAGTGAGAATCCTGAATATCAAATCCACAGGAACCGTGAATATATTTGTTATGATGTTCTCAACCAGTAGGGGAAGCAGGTGGGAATGTGAAAACAGAATTACTCATAGCATCTAAAGTGAGTATACTTCAAACACCACTTAGCATCTAGTCTAGACAAAGACAGGCATGTTTAAAATGGTCTTATCTGCTTGTGGTTAACCACGGTTGTTAATTGCGGGCTTTCCCAGTGCAGATCCATTTGCAGCTTTGCTGGGTCTGGAAGGAGCCTTTGTAAAGGGAGTGCAGCTTGAGGAAGGAAAACTTGTCAAGGAAGATAATGATCGATACTCATTGATATGTCTAAATAATATCCAGTCTCCTCATCAGAAGGGGAGAGGATTCTTTGTTGCTCTCCCATTCTTGTGGAATGGATTTGAGCAGGCTGGGATGGTCCTTCAAGGAGTAAGCACTGAGAGGAAGAAAATTGTCTCTTCGAAGACCACCATTGCTTTTAAACTCTGACATCACGGGAAGAGGTAATGTGTGAAATGGAGAGACGTGTGAAAAACTAAGGCAGTGAAGTGGAAGACTACAGAATAATGGAGAGAGGCACCCAGGCAAAAGTAAGTCAGGAAGCTGGCAAACTGCAGGCACCTGAACTCCCTTATACAGAGAAAATAGAAACAAATCAAATCCTCCCTTCTGCTGCCCCTTGTAATTTTCCAGAAATCTTCTATAATTTTCCCTGGAGTCCCACGCTGACAGCTGGCAGATGCTGAATGGGAGAGGGTCCCCAGAATGAGTGATGGCAGGGTCACAGCTGGAATGCCTATGAAGATACTGATGCAGGGAATCACAAACAACTTTTGCTGCCACATAGTGGCAGAGAGAAAAGCTGCCATATGACAGATCCTCCTTTGTAGTCCTTGTCCAAAGATGATGTCTTTGTATTTTTATTAGTGTTGTTCTCTGGTAACAAGTGTGCTAATTCTAGGAGGTTAAAGTCACAGAGGAAGGGGAAGACCTTAAGCAATACAGTTCCTGCAGACTTAATTTAGTGTGCAAGTCATTCCTTATAAACCACATAACACTCTCCTATGCTATAGGTTTATCAACAAGTGTTGCTAAGAAGGTGCTTAAAAGCTTGTATTTCAGAGACTATGTATGAATAGTACCTCTCACTGCTGTGGTTGCTATAGTAAACCCTTGTTCTTAATTGAATACTACAGTAAATAATACTTTAAAACTGGAGAGGAAAATAAAAAGGAAGAACTCCATTAGGAGTTCCCTGAGCCACTTGAAATTACTGCTCCTTTTTCATGTTTTGCAAGTATGGAACGCTTTGTGCAGTGGGTTATAGAATAGCAACACCTGCATAATTGTCATGCTTTCTCTGCATAATTTCTTGTCCCTCAAAACTTTGCAGGATATGATGTGGTTCAGAGCACCTCTGTCAATAAGGAAAAGAGCAATTAGTGGGTTTAAAATTAGCTGTTGTTTTTTTAAAATTACATATATTTTAGGTGAAATTTTGCAGGAGAAGAGGATGCAAAAGGTTGAAATGATCCTTGAAATGATCCATGCTGTAACTGCTGCCAGTAGAGTTACGCTGGAGATAAATTCTCCAGTCTTTCCCCCTGGTCTTAAACTGTAATAATCCATAAGCATTGCAATTAGAGAGCTCACTCATGCTGATGGCAGCCTTACAGTACCTCAGATAAAGCTGTCCAGGAGAGGAATTACATGGTGTACAGAGAAACTGTCAGGGTGTGTGTGAGGAGGGTAACAAGACAGAAGTTGGTGAGCAGCTGAGAACTGCAGCATTTCCTTGTTACCTGGGGGTGAAGAGGAGGAGGAAGAACCTCAAAGGCCAGATGAACTCTTTGAGAGCTAAGAGAAACATCCCATATGTCATGATAAACAGCTGTGAGGCAGAAAACTTACAGGCCCCTGAGGGGAAACAGAAGGAGCAGTGAGGTTAATAGAAGTAGGAGATTATGCTATCATAGGGTAGTAAAGCAGTGAAAGAGATTAAACGATACATGAAATGCTGGGTTCAGAGTTACTAGCATGAGGCAAACAACAGATTTGTATTTAAAGCACTGGAGTGTGAATAAGCTGATTTGGACCTATTTTATGCTTTGATCATCATTGGGGCTACTGCTTTCTTCTTTTTCAGAGCTTTTGACAGAGGCAGACATACTATCATTTGTGAGTTGTTCAGATACTGTGGCAACATGGGTCATAGACATCAGACATCTTTTGTAGACTGCTACTCACTCAAGGAGCAGAAGACGTTTATTCCTTACCAGATAAGATGCTTCTCATGGATCTGCATCCTCATTAGCAGACAACATCTGTTTCTTCTTGTAATTAGCTCACAGCTCAATAGGTAGCTCCAGTCTCTTTTACACCTGGACTACAATCAACATGGAAATCACAGAAGCACATCTCTCCCCTCCCCACTTTAAAGCAGTCTGAGTTACACACATTGTTAAACATCTAATAGACAACAACTGTGTGTTAGAGCTCTCCAGAACATGTGTGAAATAATGGTTTTTTTCTTTTTTGATGGGCTTCAGTTCCAAATGTGCTTAGGCTTCTCTGGCTTCTGTATTAGCCTCAACCCACCAGTCATGGACTAGGCCATAAAGAACTGTTTCCAGCCACCTGCACAATGGAAAGGGGAAGTGAAGTGAGGGCTGCTGGAGGGGGGAGCATGCACCAGCTGCCCTACTCCTGAGGCATTTTAACTGGATTCTTTGGGGTAGAAGGGTGTGAGGTCTCAGGTCATTTCCTGCCAGGTTTGCCCTGAATGGGAGGGGGATATGTAATTGCACCGTCTCCCTGTACCATTAGTGTCAAGACTCATTAGGAACCCAATCTACTCAGTGGCGGTAGGCATACAAAAGAAAGAACTAGCCAAAGTCTGCAGACTGCAGAGCAGGAGTTGGTGGAGGAAGCAATTGTAAAATTCCCGTCTGAGTAATTAGAGTCAGCAGGGAATCAGATTGACTACGGCAGGGCTTTCATTTTTCCCCTTGCTGTTTTAACAGGATTGGCAGCTGCTGCTTTATTCCAGGGGTCAGGTGATGTGCCTGTGTCATAATTCACAATGAGAAATGATCATCAATTTGCTGCCATGCTCCTGGGGTGAGCTGAGCAGGCAAACTGTGATTACTATTGTTATTAGTACCTTGTTAGCATGGAGCAGGAAGATTGTTGCGGCCAGTTGTCTCTGGAAGGGGCGGGATCTGTGCACACAAAAGCATGTTCCTGGCATCTTAGCTACATTTGGAAAGTTTGGGACTGCTGGCTATTTACACTATTTACACTATTTCACGCCCTTTACACTGGGATCTATTTGTTAGTGGTCAAAAAGATGTGAGTGACTTGGAAAATTTATCTCATGCTTAAAAATTGGCAGCATATTGGCATGCTTTATCAGCAGGACAATTTAACGGAGTTACAACACAATAAACCAAAATGGACCCTCTTTGTTTGAATGCGCTGCTTACTACTTATCTGTTTGCTTAGTGAGAGGTGGAAAGAGACATAGGAAAGCTATTCTGTTTGCACGCAATGCAGTTTAAGGCCTGGATCGAGATGTTGTGAAATCAACAGACAGATTCACATTGACTTCTCCGGATTCTGGCTCAGACCAGTGGGCTTGCATGCTCTAATAGTTGACACGATAGCTAAAAGGTACTGCAGTAAGGGATGTGCTGAGAAGCATGGCTTCTGGGAAGAAAGGTTTTCTTAACACAGCATTTGTTCCATAAAAGTTCCTAGAGAGAGATATTTCCATAATGAATTGGCTACATTTACCAGTCAAAATAGGATTCTCTCAGCAGCTTTGCTTAGCTGAATTCCACAGTTGAGAGTCAGACCTTCTTCTTTCCAGCTCCATCCATCAACAGTCAAATGAAAGATTAAGCAATTAAAACTTTGCAGACAGATGTGTTGATGATGCACAAGCCAGCATAAAATGCAGTTCGCTTCTCTTCTCTGCAACTGTGTGGTCCTGGTGCTAAGCTCTTGGATTTTCATTAAAGGGTGCAAGACTTATTCCCTACCATTGGCAAAAAAATCCTATTGTGGGCAGTGGACTACTTTCCTAAGTAAAATGTCCAGGATTGGATCCACAAGGAGGAAGTAAGTGCAATGGCAAGCCATGCTGTTTTCTAGGCACTCTTTGGTAAATTGTTGGACAGGAAACAATATTTCTGTCCAGGGAAATACACCAACATTGCAAAAAATGTTTTGCTCTCCATGAAGCAAAGCTGAGACCTTTCAAGGTATATTTTGTGGAAAATATTAAAGAGAAATGAAAGTATTATCCTGAAGAGCTAGTGTTTGGACCCTTGTTGGAGGTGTGGGCGACCCTATTGTGTCCTTGGTTTCCCCTCTTCTGGGACAGTATTCTGGCCAGGCTGTTCTGAGGTGCTTCTTTGGGCTCTGGCCAGATTTTCCCAAACCTAAGGTGGAACTATGTCTTACTGGAGGCCTAATGAAGCCAGTATGTACCCATGAAATTTTTCAGCTTCAGTAATTCAATATTCTCCCACCAAAAGAGCAATTCCATCTAAAAGGATAGGGAAAAAAAAAAGAGATCTCTGCTGGCTCTACGCTTCAGAATGCAGCTATGTTTTAAGAACCTATCTGGAATGCAAACAATAGGAGATGTGTGTTTCCCTCGGTGCCTTTCCTTTGAGCCTCTATGTGTCTCTTCAGCATGTTGGGTCACTAGCAGAATAAGAAACTAATACATGAAAACCAGCCCTTCCCCTCATCTCCAGGTTCCTGGCTGGAATGAATCAAGCTTGGATCTACAAGCTGCTTAGACCTTCCGAGCACTGTAGATTAAATGATGGCAATAGAAGTTTTGCTAGCTCCTGATTTTTATAGCTAAGTGTCTCTCTCTCAAGTCAGAAGCTGACTGAGATGTATGTGTTGCTGCAGATTATTTCTCAGGCCCATTTGGGCTGTTGGCTATGCATGGTAACTTGGAGTTTGACTGAGCCTGTCCTACCAAGGAAAAAAATGCATACTTGCCTCTCCCTTATACCCCCCTCTCACTTAATTGACAACTACTTCTGTCAAAACAAGGCTGACCCTCTCCGTTCCTACCCCTCACCCATCCTTGGCGGGTCCTCTGTCTAGATGGCTTTAAATCTGATTTGGGATTTGAGTGTTATTTGGATTAACTCATTAGTGGGGCTCCGTACTGGCAAGCCTGCTAATCTGTGGCAGTGGTGCATAGCACTGTGACAATATTACACTGAAAATGAGAAATCTAATGACATTAGCATTTTATGCATTCAGACAGGGCCTGGGTGTTTGAATGGTCTGCAGACACTTGGTATGAATCGCAGTAGGCCCAGGAGGAAACAAAGTGACTGGACTGTAACACAGCACCCAAACACATAGAAAGGAGATTGCAATGGTGCACAAAAGCATCAGTAGCTTGGCTGTGGGGAATAGAAACGTCTCTGTTCCCATCAGCTGACTGTATCTCAAAAGCATTCCCACATATGTCCAACAGATTCTTTTCCTAGGGATGGAGGAGGGCTGATCTGTGTCCAGGGAATCACCTTTCAAGTTAGGCCTGCCCTTCCTACTGCTGACGGGGGAAGGCTTTAGTGGTTGCTTTCACGGGGAAGAAGGCTGCTGACTCCCAAGTTGTTTTTACATCACACAGGGATGCAGTGCAAGATATGCTTGTTAATGTGTGTGACTACCAGACTGCTCCATTCTAAAATTACACCCACAAGATTAGTTGCCTGGACAAATTCCAGTCGCACTTTTCCTTCTCAAAGGCGTTGTTGTTTTTACTTCAGGTTTAAACAGAGAAAAGAGTGAGCCAATATCCGCAGCCTCCTTTGGTTGCAGGGAGAGGGAGAGCTCTGCCTGGTTTCTTAGGCACACCTAGTAGAGCAAGGCAGTCCCCAATGCTGGGTGCATGGGCTTCTCCTGCTCTACCACCCAACTAAAGCTTTTGTAGCCTTTTGTAGGTGACAAGGAGACAACTTTGGGAGAAGCTGAGAAGTGATGCACCAGGGCTGGGAGTCACTACTAAGTGCTGTCCTAGCCTGCCACCCAGTGCTGGTTTCTGGCACTCAGAGCTGCTAATGTGCTCCAGCACTGCAGCTGGTACCTGGCATGTCCTGGACTGGTTCTTCCTGGACCCTGTTGAAATATTCCTTCCTGAGTTACTTAAACAGATAGTCAGGTCCTGTTAGAAATAAGCAATGTTTTAAAATGAGCGGCCTTTGGAGAAGTGTGTGACAACCTCTTCAGATTCCTTCTTGAGTACTGTAGGCTCAGCAAATAGGAAATGGCTCTTGGGTGTTGTGCACTTGGCAGGTGATGGGCTAGTCTAGCTTCTGGTTTTAGTGAGCCTTATGCAAGAAGGGAAGGCTATTATTTCTGGTCTTGTTTTTCCAGGACAGCTTAGGAATGATCACAGCTGCACAATCTCTCAGCATGGTGATGGATCCAAACCAAATACATCCATAAAATGATGCTGAAGTTGGCGATAATTTCCAAACTGGGATCAGTGTGTCATCTTTACAAAGAAACAGCTAACAGAGCTAGGGAGAGGTTATAATTCCTAAGGAGACCACAAAACTGCTTGAACCCCAGAGAAGAAGGGGAGGAAGGAATATTTTCTTGGGAAGGTAAGAATGGTTAACAGTGCTGTGGGGCTGGCCTGTTCTAGGGAGAAGATGGAAGATGGTGGTGCAGATGACAGTTTTCATTCACATGACTCATCATGTCCACAAAACCATCTTCCTATTACAAGGCTAAAAGTGCTGCTGGGGGAAAAGATGTTATTTGGTAAATTCTCTTAATGTAAAAGCTGGGGTAGATAATTTAGGGAATTGTTCTGATTTTTTTAAAGTGTTTGGTTTTTGTTTAGGTGTCTGTCACTTCACCATTAAATAAAAAGTAGTAATTGAGTGGTGTCACTGACAACTGAAGTTGTGTGTACAACCGATAGCTTTAATTGGGTAAACGAGGTAAAAATCTGGCACAGTCTTAGAAACTGCTGTTTGTCTGACTTAATAAGCAATAGTCTGTTGTTATTTGTAATGGCATGGACTAAAGCTGCCACACCACTGTTTTATCAGCTAAAGAATTTAATAGAGCAGCAGCCTTTGTGACTGTGGCCTGACATTCAGCCTTGACAATGCTGCCTGGATTTATCTAGGTGACCAGATATATTGAGCTTTCGCTCTGCAGTGTGGGGGGTGGCGGGCAGGAGGAGTGGTCATTTTTCTTTAAGTAGTGAGATAGTTTTTGCTGCCAACTGAAAAGGAAGGAGCAGAGAAGAAAGAATGTGATGAGGTGGCCTTGTTTTAAAGTGTGTGAGGTGCAGAGAGCAGGCATAATATAGGAAAAGGTGAGTGTAGAAGGAGAAGATGAAAAACAAATGTGTATTTACTCTGAAGGGTGCTTAAATGCCATTAATATGTATTGTAAATCTTTAAATGCTCTGTTATTCAAGCATTGTATTAAGTGGAAGGAAGAAAACCCCACTGCTACTGATTTGCATTATGTTATTAATTCAGAGTAAAAGAGAGGAAAAATTGTCAGCAAGGTGCCTTAGCGAATCTTTATATAATAGTAACAATTTATGTATGGGAAGCAAATACTTAAAAAAATGAGTAAAATGAATAGAAATGTAATTCAGAGCAGCACTAGCAGTTCATCTTCATGTAATGATATGGGCAAAGCCTGAATTCCAACACTCTGCAGTGAATTATGGGACATGGTAGAGTTTGCAGGACTGCAGAAATAAAACACGATCAGTTATAATGTCCCATTAGGAAAAGGTGATGTAATGAATTCTTCTTTCATGGCCTAGCAATGACACATTTCATTCGCTAGGTTATTTACCCCCTGGATAAAATTCATAATCTCTCTCATAATATGAAAATATCTCCTTAGATACATTTGTGGGGGAATCTCATTAGAAGATTTTGCTGAATGTATTTTTTGTCAGAGTTGTAAAGGCAGTGAGCTTCATCAACAGGGAAGCTGGACTGGGAGCCAGGGTTATATTCCTGACTCTGCTGCTGTATGACGCTGGGTGAGCACCCTGGGCTGCTGAGACTCTTTCCCGTGACTCTTCTAATTCCATCTGTCACAGGTCAGCTGGTGTAATAAAGACTCACTTATTTAAGCTGCCTAAGCCAACCCAGCTCATTCTGGGTGAAATGTGTTGGAGCCATTTAGCCTGTCTGACAGGGAGGTAATCTTCAGTGGGAGAGGTGATGCATTGCTGTGGAGAGGCCTGAGTAGTACTAGCTATGGTTAGGAGAGGACAGATGTCCAGAGCTGTAAGATATCAGCTCCTTGAGACAGGGTGTTATATGTGCAGGAAGGCGCAGGATCCATCCCTGAACTCAGCTAGGATTTCTGGATGCTCCAGGAAAGCTGTCACTAATGTGGTTGTTTTCTTTTGGCTCAGTGCATAGGTTGAGATGTTATAAAGAAGACTGGCCTGCATGGGCCAAGTTTGGAGCTACTACGCATGAAAAAATTACTCTTCGGTGGCTTGGCTGACTCTCATATTTTTCTGGACTAAGGAAGCAGGAGTGAACAAGATGCTGTTCAGTAGAGAGAACTGCTTTTAACAGAAAGCTATTTTAATTTGATCTTTTTTTAAATCCTGAAAGGAGGCTTGAGAATTCTTAAAAAGCTCATCTGGAAACACAGTTGGCTTGCTGGTTAAAAAAAACCACATACAAAGCACCCCAGAATAGGCCTTGCAATTTCTCATACTATGCAGCATATCTGTCTCTACTAACAAGTATTTGCTAGCACATCTCTACAGGTCTGTAAATAGTCAAGATATAGCTTTAATGAAAAATACTGTCTCTATATAAAGAAAAGGTAACAGTTTACATGCAAATGTTATGGTGCTATCCTTCTAGTTATCTTAGTTTTTAAAAAAATCAAACCATGGTCTTCAGTCCTATTTGAATGTAATAAAATAAAAATATCACTTTCTCTCCAGAGATCCAAAAAGCTGAATATATTTTCCTAGCTGATTGATGCTTTTCCATTTATTTTTAAATGTAATTTTCCCCGGGTAAGGAATTGTTCTCTTGAATGTCAAGAAGAAAATATTTCCCAAATCATAGGCTTGGATTGGCTGGCTCGAGCCTAATGAGATAGCTCTGTTGAGAGGGGGTAGGCTGGGGAAGCAGAGAACGGAGTGATTTGTCACGCTGGTTTTCCAGCCATTGCTAAAGAGCTGCTTTGTAATGCCAGCCTGCCAAATCTCCTGGCCACAATCAAATTACTCCCTCCGCATGCACGCACATACACACCCTCGCCCTTTAGATCTATCACTGACAGAATAGTTATTAAACAAAAACTCAGCCCGGGGAATTATTAATCGCCAGGCTTCATTTCTTTATCAAATGTTGTGGCCCAGAGGGAGAGCTCTTTAAGCTTTCAGAAAGACCGTAGCACATTAATCACTGGAGGGAAGCGGGGTGTGGGCTTGGCATTTGTAATACTTGTCAGATCAGAAATAGGAGATACAGAGATCAAAAGAGATGTTTATGACTTGGAGGCGAAAGGGTTTCACTCTTCTTGTTCTTGTGTCCTCCTTTTTTTTACTGTTTGTTTTGGGATTTTGTTTTTGGTTTTACTCTATTGGTCTTGTCCCAGAACTTATACTAACTCTGTCGCTATACCTCTGGCCCACACACTTTCTCTTCCAGGAGGAGAAAGGCCATGAGTTATGGATGTAGCTTTCTGTGTACCCAGGAGCAAAACAGTGGTCACTGCGTTTAAGTGCCAGTCTGTTGTAGTGCTGCACTTGTCCAGGCACTGAGCAGGCCCCAAACTGCAGTCAAAGTTGGGAAGCTGAGGGTATTTAGGTGCTTGTCTGTATAAACTAATTAAATGGAGGTACCCAGCACTGAAGATTGGTCCTGAAAAACACACCTGACTTCTTGAAAGTTTAATACTGGCTTCACTATTATATGCAACAAATATATATACACGTACACTTTTAAAAAATTACTACAATCACAGCAGCTCCAGACTATATATATGGCAGATTAAGCCAATATTGTAGGCTGCCTGTGGCTGGAAGCACTTACCCTGTGATTAGTTAAAGCATTAATTAACATTGACCTTGTTCACTCTAATGCTGAGACCTTTAGCCCCTGTAGTACGTGGGGAGGTTGTTGCTCCTAGCAGGGTACCTTGTGAGGAATGTAATGTAAGCTGCTGTTCAGTTGACATGTTTTTCCTCATAAAAGGATGGTGTATCAACTGAAGCGAGTAGCCTTTATTGTAACACTTCAGCAATGCTTCTCTCTGCATTCCTGATTCTTGCTTTATCACCTGAAGAGATTCTTCAAACTACTGATGTTGAGAGGTGGGTTTGCTAGTAAAAGTCATCCCCACTTGTATACATAATCTTTTCTGCAGCAGAAAACTCCCTGATTTCTTAGTAATACCTTAGCTTGAAATACATAATAATTTTAGCATATATTGTAAACACATGTCCACTTCCCATATGACCGTGTATGAAATCAGTGAGAGTATGAGTGGGTAAAATCAACTTAGAGATTTTGTAAATAAATACCAGCTTCCCCTCTCATAAGATCGCACTTTGAGTTTTGTTGCACTAATTTCCTATCAGAACTATCCAGGGTTTTGGCTGCAGTGAGAGAGCTGCAGGTATCTAGAACCTCCCTGTCTCACAGAAGCACTTGAGGGGAAAAAAGAAATCTTTAATTCTGTGGTGTATACAAGAGGTTGCAATGAGGATCCCAAGCTCATTGGAGAATGCACTGTGTGTTAACATGCATTTATACTGTGGCTGGCACACAGCCTGGTTTTGTACAGCCCTGCTGTTAGCTGGAGCCTCTAGGCACTACTGTAATGTAAATATTCTGGAAGAATAATAGGGCTATTTGTGGCTCTTGAGGGCAGCTAATGTGGCTGCTATGCAGCATGTTTTTCAAGCCTTCATCTCTTATTTTTCCAAGCATCCAGCAAGAGAGAAGAAACAAACCACATTTTCTGTGTGTAGACAGAAGGAATGAGAGGAGGGATGGATCACATCAAATGGATTTTGAGAGAGCCACAAAACACTTGTTGCATGTTGTCCCGACACTGCAATATGATATTTGCATTGTGATGTTGTATCAATATGTGAGACGATCTGTCTTCTTGGGAGTCTCATGTCTGGCAAGGCAGTTCCCAACTCAGAGGCTCACTTCTTTTAAAGGGATTTTGTCTGTACATGTGTAAACAGCAGCCAATTCTTTGGGATCTCCAGAGCAATCTGTGTAGATTTAAGCACTGAAAAACCTGAATGACCTACAATTCCACAGGCAAACAATTCAAATGATTAGTTGTACTCCCAAGTATATCATCGTATACCAAAAAGCGTATCAGCACACCACTGTGAATAACTATCAGGCAGTCTTCCTAATGAATAGCATGGCAAAAGAGAGTGTATGGGCTAAGAACAATATACTCAGTGAGTCTGGTTTGTCTGTCAAGAAGACCCTGAAACATCCATACCTTTGGATAGACTTTGCACAGCAGGAACCGTCTCTGTGTGTTTATTGTTAATTGAATCCAGCACTGAAGGAATTGCTTCTATGTCATTAAATGGGTTATCCCCTGTGTGATACCTTTTTTTTGGCTGTTTTTTAGAAGAGGTGGAGGAGGCAGTAAACCAAGTGTGTTGTGTTACTATTTTTATCCCCAGTTTATAATCTTGTGAGGAAGAGCATGCAGGTGTCATAGTCTCCTAATTCCTGAAATACATTCCTATGAACTGGTTTTGCTGTGCTTATCAGGGAATATTACAGCTAGTACTCGGAGAATCTCAGAATTAGTGGGATTTGAGTTAGGATTCTACAGTAAAACAGGAAATATTATAAAAGAAACTCTGTGTAGTAAGTAGCACATTCTCTTTTGTTCCATCAAAGCTGTTTTCCCACCTTTCTGTGAGGAGCTGTAGGTGAATTTCTTCATGAGGGATGGTAGTCAGGGTTTACATGCCTCTAATAGCTCAGAAAACTAATAGATCCCAGGAAGCTTTGGAGCTCAAACATGTATTTGGTCATGAATGTTTTTAATTAACAATGTTTTTGCTTCCTTTAGCTCTGTCCTAGTTTGCTTTGTATCTGCAGAACCTAACAACAGGTTCCTTGGGCTCAGTGCTTTTGTTGCATCAGATTACCTCAGGTCAGCTGCTCCACCATGACTGTTCTCAGGCTATGTGTTGTTCCCCCATGGTTGAGCTGAATTTACTCTTCTTTCAGAGCAGAGTATGTGACCTCAAATGGCACTACAACTACTGAATGATAAGATCTAGCACACAGGCTGTTACTCCTGAATAGCTGATACATGGTAGCATGCTTATAGGGCACTCGGACAGGCTCAGCAGTTCCCGCAACAGCAGTGGGATCTGCACTTTTCAGGTGAGGATGTGGCATGGACCTGTGAGGTGGAGACAGTGGGTAGGTGGCTGAGGATAAGGAATTAGAGAAGCCTTGGGGCTGGGCAACAGACAATTTGCTTCTAAAGTATTTTTAAAATTTAATTCATGAGCAGTGAAACAAGGTTTTATCACATCCTGCAATGCATGTTTAATGGTAGTGGCTGATATGTCTTGATACAGGCTTAGCTGCAGACTTGAAAGAGCCTTCTTAGTGTCTACAACAAAACTATCTGCCTTATATTAAACAGTTCCTGGTAGAACCAGCCTTGAATTATGGTTAAAAGCAGGGTTATGTCTGGATTTGTCTGCTTCCAGGGCTTTGGTTTCAGTGTAGGTCTCTGGCATCCAAGCCTAAATCATTAATCCTAATGATAGCTGTTACCAGTCACTTCACTGAGTTTATTTTTCCTCTCAGAAGACCTATATTTTAAATTCATTTATATGAATATATTTCTATACATATATATTTATATATTTAATATATATTGTAGATATATATATATGTATAAATTGATTCTAAAGCATGAGTTACTTCACAGTGGAGAAGATACTTAAAGATACTACTATACTTAAAGATGTTACTGTGATGCAGAGGTAACATTCTGCTATTCCTTTTGACAGAAATATGCAGTCAGGAATAATTCTCAATGTTAATACCTTCTATTCCTCCAGTTAATTGTGTTATGGTAACACCTAGCAGACTGACTTGAGATAGAATCCTTGTTATAGTTAGTGCTGCAGAGTCATCTAGCAAGACAGTCCTCACCCTGCAATGCAAACAGGGGTTGGCAGAGGACAGAGGAAGGAAGAGATCAATTAGTGTCACCAAGCAGGTGAACAAGTATCAGAAACAACCCTCCCTGGGACAACGTATGCTCTACCAGAGCTGTAGACTACCCCTGCCACTGTGATACACAGATCTTTTTCTACTCATTTGGTGGGACACCCAGGAGCCACATCAGGATTTTTTTCATTTGTTCCATTATCACTTCTGTGTTGCCACTGATTTACCTTCAGCAACTGTAAGACCCTGTGTAAAGGCTGGGCTCTGCTTTACATCAGCTGTGAACAAGGTGAAAGACTGCTGAGCACATGCCAAGGAGCTGTCTTGCACAGTATCATAGAAAACAGGGTGGGGAGGAGTTCTTGAGTACTCATAACCAGAAGGGGGTCTGCTCCACCTAACTTACCCTGCCTGCCTTGCCTATTATTGAAGAATGGTAGAGACTCCCAGACCTCTGCATTCAATCCATCCCACTGCTCCCTCATTCCTAATGTTAGAAAATGATATTCCTTTGTTTAACTTCCCCTTGCTTCAAGTTGAGCCATTACTGCTTGTCATAGCTACTTACTCTTTTTTTTTTTTGCCTTTATAACTATTATCTTGACTCCCTTCAGTTTATTTTTCTGTTTACCTAACAACTGCAATTCCTTTGCTTTTCCCTTACGCCCATGTATTTTAGCTCTCTGCTTATTCTCACCACCCTACTCTGGAACAGTTCCAATTGGGCCACATTTTTCTTGACCTCTTGCTAATAATGCCTGGCTGGGAGCTGGGACTGAGGGAGGGAGTGGGAATCCTATGTTAGAGAAATCACTGATATCAAATTTTGCAAAAAGGCGGGGGGGAGAAGGGAAGGAAAGCCCAAGTGGGAGAAAGTGACCAGAGACCTCCTGTAAGTCCCAAGTTTCAGGGTAATTTGCTGATATGAGGTCAGAAGATTTAGCACTGAGAAGTGCAAAACAATGCACTTTGGAAAGAACTACTTAAACTACACACAAGTATGTACGTACATGCAGGGATTATGTTYTACTCGGCTGCA
Source organism: Phoebastria nigripes (assembly GCA_035582835.1). NCBI lineage: Eukaryota > Metazoa > Chordata > Aves > Procellariiformes > Diomedeidae > Phoebastria > Phoebastria nigripes. The sequence continues at coordinate 2,385,985 of JAYKAV010000445.1, forward strand.
ACCTCTCTGGGGAAAAAAAAAAGATGTCAACAAAGACATCATCTCTATATGCAGAGCTGGTAAAAAAAAACAGCAAAAATGTCAGTTTGTATGAAAGAGGGAAGAAGAATAATGTAGAACATATTAAAGTAGGATTACATTGATCAGTGTTATAGCTCCAGCTAAACTACTGCATTCAGTTCTGATGGCTTCATTTCTAAATGGCCATTGCAGAGACCAAGCCAGACAAGAGCCCAGCAAAATTAGTAAAGACACAGCATGGAGGAATGGGAGACTCTATGCCAGATGAAGTTAAAAAAAGACTGGGATGACTTAATTTGAAAAGTGCAAAGTAATAGAGAAGATAAGAGACAAGAGATAATGAATTCCATTCTGTCCCATGGCCTAAATGCAAGTCAGCTCTTGATGAAATAAAAAGGCACAAATTTAATATGGATCAAAGGAAATTTTGTTCTCAGTGCAGCATAACGGCCAGATATCTTGGCCTGACTTTTGTGTGCCTGGCACAATTCAATGCAAGACAGAAGTACAGCAGTATTTTTAAGCTATTTCTGCTCCTTTCAGATAAGAGGACCGTTGCTCTTTGTCCTGGGCCAGGTCTGCTGCTGCAGGACAGCAGGGTGCAAACTAAAAGGGTCATTTGGGTGGCCAGTCTGCCCATACCACTCAGGACTGAGCCCTTGCTGAGCACTCCAGTACTGCTGCTACCGAAGTGCTTTGTTTTTCATTAACTCCTGCTGCAGATAATCCTGCTTTGCAGTGTCACTCCTTGTTAGATTCACAGTGCACTTTCCTAGCCGTAGGTTTCTAGCACTCTCAAATGTGTCTGAGCTAGTAGTTGCCAACCTCAGTTGAGCAAACAGATCTTTAAAGGGAAGTGCTTTTTCATGTTGTGTTTCATGTAGGAAGATAAACAGCATTTTTCACCTTTTGTTATTGTCTGAACAATGTAAGCACAAATATTGCTGAGGATCACAATGCCTGATGTATCTTGGGAATACATTATCCATCAAGAGTAAAACAGAGGTAGAAGGGAGGAAAAATTCTTAATAGTTGCATCTCTTACTTATTTCATGACTAGCAAAACTGCCTCCCCATGAGGTAATCTGTGTAGCTCTGTGTGACTATTGTCTCCAGTTATTTATCTTGATTCAGCTAATATGGCTAGTATCCAGATTATGCCAGCTGATTTGAGAAAAGCTGAAGTCAGGGAAATAAAACTTGAGATTACACCAGTTCAAAGAGGAGGGGAATTAAAATCAAGAGGAATTTGGTGGACTTCCTTGAAGTGTCTCCATTTGCATTTACCATACTGTAATAATTCTGTGGTTGTTTGAAGCTCCTTTTCCATCAAAAAATTCTTCCTGTCATCTTGGGAGCATCTCTCTAAAGCTACCAGACTGGGCTTTGGCTCTTAGGTTTTAATTAGGCTCAAGAAAGGATTCTATTAATTAGGACTCCTGATTGAAGGACATTTAGGAGCATTCCATGATTATTGAAAGAGAGGAGGATTAGGAAGGAATTAACTCCCTAAGTTCTGGTTTTCTGGCCGCCTATGGTACCCTGCCAGAATTCAGTGCTAATTGCTTCATGAACAGAAGGGATAGCGCAGCACCGTCTGGCAGTGGAAGCAGGCACTGGTCCTTCCTTGTGCATCCTGGAGATCCCTTTGGAAAAAGGAACAGAGCCTTTATTATCATAGCATGGCTGGTTCTATCACCATGACCTCATCTGTACATAGAAGTTATTGGGCAGTGACCAAGAGCGTGAATTTGAACTGCATTAGCAAAGCTGCACCAGTGCATGCAATCAGAGGACTGCTGCTTCACACAAAAGCATATACTGTACCTCAAGCACCAGGAGAGGAGTTACTGCAAAGTAGGTTGTAAGCACTAAGTTTACATTCATGTATGTAATATCCCTATAGGGAGCTCTGGCTCTGTTGATAGGTGGGAAAGGGCAACTGGGGTAATGTCTGCAGGGGAGCTCATATGCCAGTTGTGAGAGTGRCCTGGCTAAGAGGAGACTGGACAACTTTGTAGATGTGGCAGGGCACCCTACGAATGTGTTAAGGAATAAAGAAGGAAGACACTTTAGTTAATTCTAGGCTTTCTACTCCACATGTAAGACTACTTTTATGTGGCTCAAGGGAACCAAGTGTGATGCAGAACCAGGATTAGTGGGTTTCTCTACCAAGAAAAGTGCAGGCTGTTGATAAATTTGAAGACTTTGGTGGCACAGGGAAGAGAGAGATTTAGGTAGTGAAAATACCAGGTATTTGAGCAACTCTCTACATTCAGATGCTCAAATCTGTTAAGAAATCAGTAACCTGAAAGAGCCTTATTTAATTGCTTGTAGAGAAAGGAAAAAGGTTGAATTCTGTATTGTCAAAAACACAGACTAAAGCTGCACTTCATAGAGGTAATAGGGTTTCTGAGAAAAGAGTAATTTGAAGTGGTCATCCTCCAAGAACTTAGACTATTCAGCTAGAGGAAAGCATTTGAAGAAAAAACAGTCAAACAGTCAAAGTGCAATATCAGAGAATGAATGGAGATCTGGGTTTAACAGACAGTGGGATTATTCAAGTAAACGTGATCTAGAATAAGGTTATAGAGGGGACATGGCAATAACAATAACGGAGGTTAAAAAATAAAAAAATGCCAGCACCAAAATTAGATTTTACATCTGCACACGGCAGGTACAAAAGGGGTGTGTGTCTGGTTGCTCATGGAAATGTATGAGCAATGTACATACAACGTAAATGCAATGGTATGACACACTTAAAACTCAAAAATTTAGGGTAGGGATTGGACTTTGAAATCACTTTAATTGAAGTTACTAAGCTTTCAAAAGTATCAGGCAGACACTGTTTTTTAATGTGGTTCAACCAGCCCAGCTCCAAAAATCTCTGCGCACTTTGTAACACAGCCCCCATAACTATTTACGATTGAGTGAGGTGATTTCCCCTGGCTCACAAATCAAATTGCAGTGGCAGAACTGGCATCAGGGCAGAAGAATTAAAACTCTCAGCACTCCTTATTCTTGCCACTAGATCAAACTCCTGCTTCCACACTTCAGCATAGTACAGCCTTCATTAGGAAAAAACACTTTAAACAAACAGATGAAGTGCACATAATATTTTTACTCTTCAAAATCTGGAATACTATATGCCATTAACACTGAGTCATTGAAATTGCTCCAAAATGAAATATTAYAGTGTGTTGTGCCAATGTCTTGAAAGTCTTTGTGTTAAGGTTTCAACAAGACAAACCAAACCAAAACTCCAAACCTGAAATTTCCAGTCTAGGCATCACATTTCAGTCCTAATGCACGGGAAATATCAAAGTATTATGAGCCATCATGTCCACACAGAGAGGCAGATAAAAGTCTAAAGTCAACAAAGATCAGACTGCAAATAGGATACACATTTAGGATACACATTTAACTGAAGATAATTAACCACTGGAACAGATGGTAAAGGGATGTGGTAAATTAATCGCCTAGAGTCTTTAAATCAAGATTGGATGTCCTTCCTTCTAAAAGAGATGGCATGGTTCAGCTATAAATTATTGGGCTTGATGGTGGTATCGCTGGGTGAAATGCTCTGGACTGTGTCATATGCAGGAGGTCAGAGTTGATGAGCATAATGATCCATCCCTCCAGACCTTGCTATCCATGAATCCATTACGTTAGCTTGAAATGTTTTGTATTTTAACAAAGCAGTTACAGACTGTTAGGTTCACAGTGTGCAGCTTTAGAAGTTTCTAAATACTCTTTCATTCTATGTTGTAAAGGGTCTCAATTAATCTTGTTAATATTGTTTAAAAGCATGCAAGTATAAAATATGAACATGCTTTGTTTTTAACACAGTGATTCCCATATCTCACTAAAACAAAAAATGGTCTTCAGGCAAACATTGATTGTGTATTCCCCGACATGTTCATTGCCCCAGCTCTTGGGCGGGTAGGTGGTAGAAAATTTTCTTCTCCATCTCTTTCTTTCACTCTCTTGAGCAATGTGAAGGAAGGTGGTGTGTCCTAGGGTAAACAGGGGCTCATCATACTGGGATGTCTCCACTTTTGATTGCTTGAAGAGTTCTGTGACAGAGGACTACTCCATCGCTCATGGCTGTGGCAAAACTGTGGTCTACTGCTCCTTAGTCTGCTCCTTTTCGTCAAAGTACCAGCCTACCACGTGATAATTCTTATTTGTCTCTTCACAGTGTTAGGTCAATGAATATGCTTTTAGTATCTTTTAGGTGAGATATGTGGGCTGGGATTCAGATGCCTGAACACAGGCATCTAGTACTATCTCAGATGCTCTTAAACATCCTGCCTGGACTTCAGCTGCTGCTCTGAAGGGTGTGGGTCTCTAGCCCCATAGTCTTCTGGAGCAGTAGCCGGAAACCAGATAGACTAGCCAAGGCCACGTGGACTGGCACTGGATGCCTGTATTAATGCACTGAATTGCTCCTGAAATTTTTTTGGTTATTAAAAAGCCCAGTGAACTCTTGGTGAGTCCTAAGAAACTGATCTAATCAGGCTGCAATTTGGAATATTACCTTCTGCCACCCAAACTTCATCCCCGCAGTTTTATTTGCTTACAATAGCCTTTACTTCCTGTTCTGAACCACTGTGTTGTGGTGCTGAACACCTCTATGCAGTTGCTGAATTTCAGAATGCACTCTGAAAATTGTGTGGTGATGCTTCTTGACAGATATATTGTTTTGTAAAATGTTTTGGGATCATTCCTTAATATATCTTCAACGTTTAAGATCCTAAAGCACTCTGTGAGASTTATATATAGAAAATGCTGGGTTCTCCTCTCTTATTACTGGACAAGGTTATCAAGACATGATTAATGATGTTGGGGGTCTTTGGTTTCTAACATTCAATTTTTCACCAAAGAGTCATTCAAAGAGAGACTGCTGAGCCCTTTGTGAGTCCTAAGCTGAACACCCCACGGTAGAAACACCCCAAAATTATCATTTGCTTCTTAGAAATCTTGGTCCTAGTGAATTTTCATTGTCATTCCATGCACATTTTAACATCTTCTGTGATTATGAGAAACAGCCTTGCATGTCTACAAGGCAGTTTTTAGTCAAGCACCAGGGAAATAACATTTTGAATATCTAGCCCCCTAATGCTGCTTAAATTAAATCAGTTTCTCTCCTCTCCTTCCTCTTTTCTTAATTCTGATTGACCCTCCGTATTCATTTGAATTACATTATTTTTCTGTCTTCATTTATTCTCAAAGTTTATAGTCCCTTGGTTAGATAACCATAAACATTCAGCTCCTCTCATATATAACCAAGATTAAAGCTGTGTATATAATCTGGCAGCAAAGTGATATTTTTGCCCACTCTTGAATTATAGATATATTTCTTCAGTAATGACTGAACAATAATTCATCATTTTCACTTTTTCAATCCCCACATAAATATGTAAACCAAAACTGCAACAAATATTTTTGCTGGCAGCTGGCTATTGCACTTAAACACCTGAGAAACCCAGGTTATATCTGTGAACAAATGTAGCTGCTGATTCCTTCCATGTTATTACAAGCAATTCTGTTTCACTTGCATCGCAATTAGAAGTTGTACAATAGAGCACTCGGAAAGAAAGGCCATTGAGTCAACTTCCATCCACAGTATACTGTATAGTATCTGCGATCTCTTGCTTAGGTATATAATAATCTAATCTGCCCTGTACTACTTCAAGCTCATTTATTTTCTGAATCCCACACATACGCCTATACATGCAGCTGTGTTCAGCTTTGTGGTGCATCCCACAGGTCTGCCCAGGCAAATATGTGGATACATGGATTTACTTATTGCAGGTGATGCACGGATGTGCTGTAAAGGATGCTGTGTTCAAGATCCCTGCATACCACTTGAAAGTACAGCATTGCTAACTAAGGATAAACTTATCTCATCTGCCCACATGTTTTCAAGGCCGTTGCTGGCTGCAGCACTCATTACTACTTCACATCCTGTGGGAAGGGGTGAAATCAAAGCCATGGACCCTTACACAAGGTTTGCTGTGGGCTCCATTTTGTTGATKGCAACCAACAGGCTCCTTGTGGCAGCCCTGGGAGAGAGGCACTAGGTCTAACACTCTGTAGGGCTTCAGGAGCAAAGGTCTCCCATCTTTGCTTGTAATTAAGCACTGCACCAGTACAGGTTGTGGGTTATAAATAAACAGGTCTGTGGGACCCATCCAGCCTTCACATACATGTATAACTGATGGCCTCATTTCTAGATGGCCCTCTTTTGAGAGTCTGCATCAGCAGCTCTCTGCATGGCAGTCTGTTTTCTCTGACTTCAGTTTCCTAGGGCTGCTTTTTGCTCACTTCCCCCTAGTTCTCTCCTTCCACACTGCACTCTCCCTCACAAAAATTCCTCAGTAAGCTCTATTCTCTAACCCACTTCAGGCCCTAACAAGATGCTTTACACCTAGAAAAACAAGACGCTTTACACCTAGAAAAACAAGACACTTTGTCACTTGTCCCACTTTAAAGTGCTTTGTGTAGCACTCTTGTTCCATACTGCACATTATTACATTCCCTGCTGCACCTGTGTCTCTCTCTCTGCCCCCAACACCCAGCCAGATGGGAAGCTGTATCCATCTCTCTCTCACACACACACAGGAACCTGCATGCACAAAGTCTGGTCTTGCTGTCAGATAGTTCCACTACAAAGCTCTTCACTTCAAGTTAGATTAGATGTCCAAGGGGTTTGGCAGACTCATGCTCTCTGTTTTCACCCACTCAGTCCCCTTTTTAAAATTCAGTACTCCAAACAAAAATAAAGACTGATTGAAACTAATATCTGTTTCATCTAATTTTGGGGTACAGACTCTTAGTCTGCTGAATAAGCTTGGATGGCCTATCTCCTAGAGAGAGTGCTTTCAGAACCTGAGCTTTCCTACAAATAAAAAAAAATTATAGCTCCCTGATTGCTAAAAAAAGGAAAAGAAATTTTATTAATATACTGTGTTTTCAAGCCTGGATCTATAGGGACAGGTATTATTTTGTACTGAGTCACATAATGTAGCAAGGAAAAAACATAGGCAAGGTTTTGGACACAAAAGCTTTTTCTGACTGTGCAGGCAGCCTGACCTGTATTTGAGCTGAAATTCCATCTACATTGAGTATGTTAGGGCATTAATTCTCCAGCTTCACAGTGCTGTATTAGCCTCAGCAGGAACTGGTTAATTTTAGTGGCTGGAAGTTGTAGCAAAGAGAGAAAAATGCAGATCAGAGGGAAAAGCCCTCTTAAAGGGGAAAAAAAAAAAAAGAAATAGAAAATAGATGTTGGAGCAGTAATTGGGCCCAACCACAGCAGTCTGGCAAGGGGAAGCTGTTTTCCTTCTGAGTCAAGTCAATAGTGAGGTAACCAGCTAACAAATAATAGAATCGCTACAGAAGGGCCAACTTCTCATCTTGTTGCAAACCTCCTGTCAGTATGGGAGAAGGTCTGTAGGAAGTAGAGAGCCCTTGATTTATTCACACAGGGACCATGATTAGAATTAAATTCACTTCAAGGAATTTGTCTTGTTTCCTCCTTCATCAATGAACTGCTTCTCAGAATCATCTCCTGACTACTCTTCCCCCAGTTTGCAGTAGCTGGATGTTTCTCAGATGACAGCTAAAACTGGCAAGCAGCATGTTCTCTCTAGGAACATTTGGGTAATTCAGGTCAGTCCCTCAGGCAGTGCTTCAGGCTCCAGATCCATATATAACACAATGCTCAGCGTGTACAGTTTGGTTCAGATGTAGGAACTGGCTTTTGTGTGTTAGAGGATGAAGCCAGACAATGGGAGGCCACTTCTTGAAACCTACCCTCAGGCACCACCAAGGAAGACCAGATCTCATGCTCTATTCAAGAAGCAAGAGATGGATGAAACTGGAGGCCAACCAACCACCTGATTCCTTTAATCTTAAAACTGTCTTGGCACTTGGGTAGTGTCTGATGCAGGTTCAAGACCTGAAGGCTACTCTGTTTTATGCTTTGGCTAAAAGAAAATGAAGGATGAATTCCCAAGAATGCTTAGGCCCATGTGTAACTCTTGCTCATGCTCTTTGAAGGCCAAAGGTCCTCCAGGTCAAGATTTAAAGAATGTGKTTTTTAGGGAGATATTGTCTAGTATTATAAAAAACGTACTTGCCTAAATTAAGAAAATGCATCAGTGCTCTTACAATTTCATCCTGGATGCATGGAAAAATCTTTTAAAGTTTGGAATGAGAAAACCAGTCCTCTCCTTCACCACAGTTAGTAACTGCCAGATCTGAATTACAACAGTGTGGTCCAGTGAGTACTGGGCTTTGCTGTCAATCAAATTTTATTCCTAGCTTTACCGTGAGTAATTGGTATGAGATAATCATAGTTCATTTTCATGTTTCTGTTTTTCTTCCTACTCTAGAACTCAGGAGCTAGGAATATCTCTTATTAGATGCCTGGACCAAACTTAGAATAGGAGGTGGGAAGCTTTGTTGAAGATCTCTTCTTGCTATTGTCATCCAAGCAAATGCTGTTAAACAGCATAGCAGCTGTTTGTCCTAGAGTTGGGAATAGGAGTAATGGGAACAGCATGCTTACATTTTGTTGCCAACTGGCCAGGGAAAAAGAATATGTATGAAACATATGAATTTAAAGGGTTATATGTGAAACATGGCCCAGTAACTTGAGACTTCGGATAGCTACAGTTGATTAGCTACACTAATGCAGACTTTTTACGTGACTTGTGGTGAGTTGGTTAATAAGCTTTAAAATTAAGACATTTGCATTTACACACCTTAGGGTGCTCTTAAGAGTGTAATTCACTAAAGGCTTGAGGTACCCAGAAGCTGGTAGCAGGAGTGTCAACTCAATGCCTACAGCACACACATTCATAGTGGGCTGTAATAACCCACCTCTGTGCTCATTCTTCTGGAAGTATGGAATAAAGGACTGGGGTCACAGCTGTGGTATTTATGGGTATTCAAAACCCACCCAAGAAACTTTACATCATTCTGCTTAGGGGCTGGTGTCTTTATATGTTGTTCATGCACAGGAAGGGAGAAAGCAAGGACAGCTAGCTGCTATATGAAATCTGGATCTGGGTTGTGCCTTCATTTCAAATTACTGCATTGAAGTGGTACCCTTGCAGGAGAGCAATTTGAAATGAGCATTTTTGTCTCTGACCTCAGATTGCTCAGGACAACATTGGAGCATTGTGTATGGAGTAAACAATGTATATTAAAGCCTCTTGCATTATTCTCTGTCCTGGCTCTGGCAGGAAGAGAGTTAACTTTCTTCCCAGTAGCTGGGGCAGTGCTATGTTTTGGGTTTAGTATGAGAGGAACGTTGATGGCCCATTGATGTTTCAGTTGTTGCCGAGTGGCTCTTGCACTGGGGACTTTTCAGCTTCCTGTGCTCTGCCAGGTGCATGGGAAGCTGGCGGGGGGAGCATAGCTGGGGCGGCTGACCCAGCTGGCCAATGGGGTTTTCCATACCATGTGATGTCATGCTCATTATATATTTAGGATGCGTGGTCTGGGAAGGGGGGGGCTCTTGCCTCTCGTGGMGGCCTGGGCATCGGTCGGCGCGTGGTGAGCAGTTGCATTGTGCATCACCTGCTTTGTATATTCTATTATTATTGTTGTTATCATTGTTATTATTACTGTTCTACTTTGTTTTATTTCAATTATTAAACTGTTTTTATCTCAACCCGTGAGTTTTCCTACTTGTGCCCTCCCGATTCTCTCCCCCATCCTACCGGAGGGGAGAGGTGAGCGAGCGGCTGTGTGGTGTTTAGTTGCTGGCTAGGGTTAAACCACGACATTCTCCTACTGCTGGGTGGAGATACTTGTGTACGCGTGCAAGTGGTATTTTGTAAGAGTCTGGGAAAAAATAAAACCAAATGTGTCTTTGTAGCTTTCCCCCTTGACTTCTGGATAATTGGGACCCTTGTATATTTTCCCCCTCTGTAATACCCCAAGATGCAACTCCCTCTGGGAGTTCCCTAATCTGTGTATCAGTGGCAATCCTATAATCCCATATAATTGTATTAGTCTCAATAGCAGATTAGCTCCAAGTGCCCCTACAGACAAGGAGCTGTCAGCTCTGCTATTGTTTCCCACTTAATGTGATTCCAGACAGCAAAGAAGAAAAGCAGCTGAGAGCCCTCTGTCTCACATTACAGCCCACAGTTTCTAAACCAATTAAGAAAAAGGGATTTACAGTCAACTGGATTAAGGGCTCTGTTTATATTATCCCATATTTCTTTTTATAATACCTTCCATTTTCTATCTAGCCTTGTAATCAACTACCCTTTTCTCTGCCTTTTGAAACACCCATCCGTGTCCTTACCTATCCATTTACCAATCCATCTCACATGTAGGATTTCAGCCATCTGTCTGGTTAACTTCACCAGCCTGCTTTATTGCATATTTGTTTAGAGGACACATGGTGTATGAAGCATACCGAGTAATGCTGAGATTAAAACCGATGCCTGATTTCAGATCAGTTTCAAGATGACCTCACTAATGTAAGTGCATTTGTGAGACAGTGTTTGGGCAAATCTCTCTGTTCTGCTAGCTAAAACATTCTACCACCATCCTTATCAGAGCCAAACAATGCTGGTATGTGAACAGCACGATGGTCAATCATTATTAAGCAGGAAAATGGTACCTATAAAATCCTGCAACACTTGCAGAGGAAGAGGTAAAATGAGACTCCAGCAGCACTGTGTTAATAAGACGAAAGATCATCTTGCCAGTTTGGTCCTTGATCTGGTCAAGTAATTAGCAGATCAAGGATAGAATCTGACACCTTGCTCTCACAGAGGTGTTCCTTTTGCTGTGACAAGAGGTAATGATTACTGGAGGATGTGGGCTAAAACACTGCTTCACCTAAGAACAGGCATCAACAATCAAGAGGCTGGGATCTGGTCACCACTACGGTTTGTGCTTTTAAAAATACATACAAAAAGCCAGGCAACAGCTACCAACAGTAATTGTTTGCTTTTATTTGATCAAAATAAATCAATAAAATAAAGTTAGCACAATCCATATTGCCCAAATTGTCTCTGTTATCCTCCTGCAGGGTAAATTACCTTGCATTCCCTTGAATTCCTAATTCAGCATAAATTTGCACTAAGGGACGTTAACACATTCAGGTGACTGTGATTTTATGTGCTTTCCTAGATGGAAGTTGCCCAGTGAATACCTTTCTTTATGGTTTATTCTTATGACAAAATTAGTTTGGGGCTGTCTTTCCTCTGAATGGAGATTCTTTTCCTATTGAATACCATTTCTCAAAAATATTTTTTCCCAATCAATCAGCTCAATATTTAAACAGGTTTAAATTTTAAATCTCACTGTACAAATCCACTTAGATTTTTAAATTACAGTAATACTTTACCAGGTTTCATTTTTAAGGCAATGCAATATGTATAATTCATTCCATGAATCTTAGATAAGGTTGATATTCTGATACAGTGCAATTTGCTGCCTTGCAATGAAGCTTTACAGCTAAGGTGAGTTCTTCCACTTCAGGCTGTAGCTTTATTACAAATGGCTTTAAAAGAAATAAGAATGAAAAATGGGAAGTGAAGTGTTTCAGTAGCTGGAGACCTCCACAACCAATGGCTCTTTTAGCATTTGTGCTTGTTCATGAAGTGCTTACGGCAAAGTACTGCTCCACCTCACAGTTTCCTTTGGGCAGGGAGACTCTTTCATTGAATGAGTTGCCTTCATTACACCTTTGAACGAGATATGTTCAGGGGAAAGCTCAGGGAAAAGGATAAACAACTGAGAATGTGAAAGGATTGATGACTGCCAAAAGATTAAAGCAAATAGGGAAAAGTTTTCAAAAGCAATGATTAGTTTTCACTACTTCAACAGTTGGGACCCAAATTAATGCATTTAAAGATGGTCCTTTTTTTCAGCTTAGTATTTCTTGCTCCTAAAGCCACCAACCAAAACCAGTAAGAAAAAGACAGAGGTGCTTGAGTTCCAAATAAGCCCATGAACTAAGTGTATACAGACACTCCAAGCCTAGCTACTGTAACAGTGCCTGCTCCAGCCCTTTTCTGATTGCTGCTGCAACACTGACCCCAGTGAGTACCATTAGAGGGTTTGCTAAAGTTTCCCAGTATCCCAGTAACAACAAGTGCTTGTGACCCCCTTTGATAACCAGTCATCAAGGAAAATTACTCAAGCCAGGCAAAATGGAGATACCCCAGATAACAAATTAATCCTGACCCTGGACCAGCTGGGTGCTGCTTGTATGACAGCAGTTGATTCAGGAGCCAGATGGCAAATGAACCTTATACTGTTATATGATGATGGAAAATCATTCAGGATCCAGATGGAGCTGGATTGCCAGTTTGACAGTCTTAATGCAGGCTACTTAGCGCCTATTTTCCAACAGTGGCATAGTTATCTCCAATGCTCAAAGTGTATACTCTGTGATGGCCTAAGGATGTAAGAAGGTGTTAGCATTAAGGTGGACAGTTGCCAACACTTCAGCATTACCCAGGTTGTCAAGCCTTGGTTCTGGCCTGCCCTAGCAGAGCTGTTACAATCAGCACTGGTGCTAGCTACATTTTTGCTGGTAAACATTCACAAGATTTATTACCGTAGATGCAAGTTGTAAGCATAGCTTCTAAAGCTTTCAGGCAGTAGCAATCTGGAAAAATTGATGTTTACACAGAAATCTTGTACCGTTCATAATTTGAAGATGCTGCTGCCATGGTGTATTTCTGTCAGCTTGCCCAGAATCAAATCTCTTAGTGATAACCACAGAGGGATAGAAACATCCAACTCATCATGTGGAGGTGGAATCAACTGAATACAGAAATACTTGTTTGGCAAAGAAAGGATGGGTATTGGAGGGATTATTAAAGACAACTTCTGTATTCACCTTCAAAGGTATTACTGGAAACACTCCTCTTTTTCTATGCTGTTCTCCTTTTTTTAATGAAGACCACTTGAAAATTTCCAAAATGTGGTATCTGTTTGGAAGATTCTGCTCTTACCTTGTTTTTCTTGAAAGGTTCACGTAGAAAAACACATTTGTGGTATGTTGACATTAAAACAGGCATGACCAATGTCTATAAAACAGCGAAGGCACATTTAGTACAAGTTTACAAGAGACGTAGGCGTGATTTTTAAAAACTATGTTTCTGCTTTGCTTTTTTGTATAATGAAAGCCTGAAAGGTTGTATATATTTTTAAGAATGAGCTGATTTCAACTTGCTTTTTGCGTCAGGAATATCAGGACTGGCAGCTCTGGTCTCCTGTAGTTTTGTAGAAAGCCTTGCAGCATGTTTATCGTTGCATCTGTACTGAATCTTTAGCACTAAAAGTCAGTGTTTTTATGGGAAAAAACAAATGGCAAATACTTTTAAACAAGCTGAGGATAAACCTCATCACTTGCTGACTGCTCAACTTCCAGTCTTGTGTTTTTTATACTGTGATGATTTTGGTAACTTTAGTAATTGTGCAATTTTCCTGGGATGAAGGTAACTGAAATTTTAACATATGAAAAACCTGTGGTTGGAGGTAGGGATGCTCTTTAAAGAAAGCAAAAATTTTTTCAGACCCTTCTCCTATACCATAAGAGAGAACACAAAGCCACATCACTCTGCATTTTGTCTAACTCCAATAGCCTAGTAACACACCAGAAAAAGCTCCTTGATGAAGCAATTGTTTATTAGTTCCCTTTTTTTGCTTATTGGCTGAGACCCCCCCTCTGCACAGTATTTCCAAGAGACTCATCTCTTATCCATCTCCTCTCAAGCAAAAATAGGAGGATTGATACTGCTCACATTGCAAACAGCATAAGACAAACAACTATTTAAATATCTCTGTATATAATAAAAGCGTAGGAGGCCTTCCTCTACTACTGTTTTTTCAGAGCATCTCTGGTTTCAGCTCTTTTCCTAAGAAATCTACTAATTATTAGATCCTGTTGGCAAAGCAGTAGATTAAATGTATCCGAAAGGCTTTTGGACAAGGTAGACTTCTTTGCTGTGAAATAGTCTACTCTAGTGGTAAGATCAGCATAATGAATTGAGCAAATGAACCTGAAATGTAAATCAAAACTTATTTTCTAGTACCCACAGTGTGCAGAAGTCAGTCCTGAGAAACACACTCTCAGCTCAACTTCTGTATTGAGTAATGTTGCCAATACACTGATGCCTACTTCATAATGTTCCTCCTTGCATTTACTGTGTGTGTCCTCCTGACTGCAAAGTTTTTCCAGACAGCATTTAAACTTTTTAAACATAATAAATTAAGTTTTGTATCTTAGATCTAATAGTTACTATAAAATCTGTAGGTAATAAAAAACAGGCAACCATAAAATCAGGTTTTTTACCTTGGTTGTGATGAAGTTACAGCTTGCCTTTATGATTAATCTTTTATAGGTTGTAAAGCACACAGATTATATGACATATGAACGCACAACAGATACCACATAGCAGCAATCTAATACATATCACCAGAAACAATTTAGCAGTAAATTATTTCCTGTTAACTAGTTAATGCCACAAACACCCACCTTATACATAAGTCTTGCTAGATATTTCAGGGCACACTGTCAAGCAATTTGGGGATATGGATTGGATTTGGGGAATAAAGGAATGTAAAAGACAAAAAGTGCCAGGCAATCCAAATCTGAAGATGTATAGGAGATTTTAATGTGTGTTTTTAGTTATATTTTCCATCTAAATGATCCTGAAAATACTGCATTTCAGTTTGCAACACCCTATGCTAGTGCAAAAGAATGAGAAAGTGCAATGGACTGTGAAGAGGTGAAACTCTGTTGACTAAATTAAAAAAAGACAGCAGTGCAGGAGAAGAGCATAGGCAGTGAGCAGCTTGCTGGATGCTTACACTGCCCTGGCTTTTAGCTGGCTGTTTTAAGATGCTTGTGATAGAATAGATTTTAAACAATAAATGGAAACAAATTATGTTCCAATGACATTAATGTAAATAAAAGTACTCAAAAATTAAGTGACATGAATAGAAATGCTTCAAGTTTTCACCCTTACCATGATTTTTTTTCCTTTAACTCTCTCCATGTTCAGATCATTCAAATTACAAATGTGTTCAGTAGAGAGTTTTGTAATAAGTAGGGATGTATATTGATTGATTTGCCTAGACTGTTTTGTCTAGTAAGCATAGATAGTTTTAATTACAATGCTCTTGCCTATATCTACAGGTATTTAGAAGTGTATTAGTTTCAAGGTACTCTAAAAAATTCAGTCCATGAAGATATCTGGGCATGAGCTTGAACTGGCAAGATGTGCAAATTTTGAAGTTTGCTATTGCTGTTATTCCAGGCTCTGTCTGTACCTGAGAGCCCAGTGAGATAACAAGGGGGACRGGGCCTGATCCTGCAAACACCCATTCACTGTGAGAAGCAATTGCAAATACTCTGGGATGATTCAGCAGATGTTAAACTGCATTTTTCTTAGGTCTGTGCATTCAAAGGACCCTTTCCCAAAATTATTTCCACTGCTGCATTTAAGATATCCCACTGTGTCTGTCATTTCTCTTGTACTTAGGAGATAGTACAAGGCCAAGGTCTGAGGAGGAAGCAAGACAAGAGCAGACTTACCTGGCTTGCAGGCCTCTGGCCACCTTCAACTTTATCCTTTGCCATTCCTCTGAAAGAAAGATGCATCCAGGCCATCAAACATGCAAGGAAGCAGCAGCGCCTGTCCCATTTCAGCTGGCTGCTCACAGCACGAGGGTGCAGAGGACAAAGGCCAGGCCATGTGGAGATGCAAAGCTGCGGGCCTCCCACCCTGCTGCAGCACTTCAGTACGGCATCACCTCTTTGTGTGGCATCTTGCAGTGTGCGGGTKATAGCAAAGGCCTGCAGCGAGGGAAAGGGTGATACCTGCAGCTGGACATAGCGCTGTTGTGTGAAAGTCTCTCATTTGCACTCCAACACAGCTCAGTCATCATGGCTGCTAGGATTTCCCCTGTTGTGTGTCATCATTGCTGTGTAGAGAGCAGGGATGGGAGTGGACTCAGATCAGTCAGTGCATTCCCTTTTGACACCATAGCAGTATCACTGTGGCCCAGGCTGAGCCCACAAGATCAGCCCCCACAGGCATATCTTGCACACTGAAGAAGGTTCTGGGTGCCTTGCTCTCTTCTTTAGCTGGAGGTGCCCATCTGTACCCTCTACTGCCTCATCTGCTCCTTGGCGCTTTCCAAACCAGGCCAGGGATGCTGCCCAGGGCTCTGCTCCTCTCATGTAGGGAGCTGCCACTGTGACTTGCCCCTGCGCATGGTCCTGCCACCATCCTGCAGCCTCTGTGGGCAGCAGAGACTTGAGAAAACATTGACATTCCCCACCTTTTGCTGTGCCAGCTGCTCTGCCTGGCCTGCTGCCCTTTCTTTCAAGCTACCCCATCCCCCACATGGGGCACAGATGCACAGCTCACCTGGCAGCCAGGCAGCCAGTTACCTCAGGGCTGCTGCAGGGTGCCCAGGCAAGCACCCCCGCCTATCCCCAGAGGGGTTGTTGGGAAGTGCCTGGCACCACAGAGATGCGGCTCTACCAAAGGAGATGAGTGCCTGTGTTTTGCTGAGGAGATGGCAGCCAGTGCCAGCTGAGGAGATGGGGCCTGTGCTCTGCTGAGGAGGTGGGTGCCTGTGCCTCCTGAGGAGATGGGGCCTGTGCCCTGCTGAGGAGTTGGCTGCCAGTGCCATGCTGAGGAGATGGCTGCCAGTGCCATGCTGAGGAGATGGGTGCCTGTGCCTGCTGAGGAAATAGCTGTCAGTGCCCGCTGAGGAGATGGCCTCAGGTGCCTGCCGAGGTGATGGGTGCTGCCTTGCTGAAAAAATGGATGCCAATGCCCCTCTGAGGAAATGGCTGCCAGTGCCTGCTGAGGAGATGGCTGCCAGTGCCTGCTGAGGAAATGGCCACCAGTGCCCACTGAGGAAATGGCTGTTAGTGCCTGCCAAGGAAATGGGCGCTGTCTTGCTGAGGAAATGGATTCTAATGCCCCTCTGAGGAGATGGCCGTTGGTGCTGGGTAGCTGATGGCACAGTGGGAAGAAGCCAGGTAGCTCCTGAGTGGTGTGTGGCAGCCTCAGAGGGCCTTGGGCTGGTCCAAACAGCAGTCCTCTTTGGGGGGTCCTTCAGGAGTAAAGCTGATCCACACAAGCCCTTTATGTTCACCATATTGACAAAATGGGGAGAAGCTTTTGTTCGTTGCTTTAGTGTGGGTTTAAATGGTCCATTTTAATACTGTTATAAATCCTTCACAAAGCAATGAGCAACTATACAGAGAAAAGTACTGGAGCCATCACAGCCTACATAAACCAGAAGGCACTGTTTGCTGACATAGGAAAAGCCATGGTGACAAGCCATGCCAAACAGAAATGCCTTCTCAGCCAGGGCTGCTTTCTTCAGATTGTGATTTACAGGAAGTGGCTGAACTATTTGAAATAATTAACTTATTTAATGAATTGAGTTTCATACTCACTTTTCAAATTGTCATTGAATATGCTCAGAGTTTTGTAAACATACTTGCAATTATTTCAGAAGTGGCTGATAAGAGTTGTCACCCAATACATTTCTTATTAATTGTTTGCTGCTCTGCTTTCAAAGCAGACTGTTGTACTATACCTGTGTGCTTGATTGCCTAAGTTTTATTGGCATTCCCCTTGAGCTCTCAGGCCCCTTTTTCAGCTTGTTGCTTGAACAGTTCCTCCACAAATATTCATGTGAATATGATATATCCACATACACATGGAGATATAAGCCATGCTTGAGCATTTTGAACTTTTTTTCTTTTTAGCTATAAAGCAGCTACTGTGAATGTTTGCAGAATAATAGAAGAGGATCTGGATGGAAGTGGAACTACCACTAAAAATAAGCCATTTTATTCAAACACGTATGCTCCCCCTTTCTTCTCCAGCTTTCATTCAGGAAATACAGAGGTATTAGATACTTGACCCTGCTCTATCCAGAAATAATACTTACAGTGTTAAATAGATGCAACTCTACCATTCAACTGTGTGATCCAAATGTTTTTCAATAACAAGGGCTGGATGAAGACGCTGTGGAGCTCCTCCTCGTGCCAGTACCACAAGGTTCTGGGCACGGCTTGTTGGAAGTGGGGAAAGAGCATGCTGTAGACCCCATTGCTTCTCCTCCATGGGCGAATAGCATCAAGCTATATGTGACAAGCCATACTGTAAGATTATGGAGGCTGCTTTTTTCATTACACTCTGAAAAACTCCCAGAGAATCTAGAGTCCTCCATCATTGCTCTGTGTGTTTATATATATAAATAAGAAACAGACAATTCCTTTCTATTAACTGTAGCTCCCAGATTGCAGATATATTTTTCATACTCACTTCCTTTCCCAAACACTTCTTCTTTCAGAAATTAAAAGCATATGAATTCAAAAGTATCTCAGAGAAGCAGCCAAAAATCAGGTCATAGGTGCACTCAGATGGTGGAGTCTCTATTACCAATGTTGTTTGAGTTGAGGAGATAAAAATCTCGCTGAGTGGCTTTGCATTCTCCGACTTCAAACAATGCTGTTAAAACCTAGCACAATTCTTAGGATTCCTGAGCAAAGCAAGGTTGCGTCTCCTTCCTCTGCTTTAACTCTTCTCTTCAAAGTCCTGGAGTCTTTRGGGTGTGGTATCTTATTTTACTGGTTGCTTTATAACAAGGATAAAGGGGTTATGTTGTTGGAGTTAAATATCACTTAAGAACTTCAAAGCTGCTCCTTTGAGAGGAGGGTCTTTGACTTTACATCTGGGTGGAGGACACACATGGAAAGGGTTACCATGAGAAACAGTCTTTCCCAGCTGCTGCCTGTCTTAAATTACTGTAGCAGCAGCAGCCACAGTTACTTACTTATGCCAAACATTGTTTTTTGGCATATTTCAGCCTGCTCAGTTCCTTGCAGGAATTCCCACAAGGGTGGAAGGGATTTCCAGCTTGTTGAAGCCTCTTTTAAACAATTTGAGATTGCTCTGGCAGTTTCTGTAGCTTAAGTCAAGACTGGAAAATGGAATCTTCCAAAGTCAACAGCCATATTGAGTATGAAAAGGGACTTGCCTGAGCTTGTGTAAACAGTTGTCTCCATACTTTGAGTAACTCTCTTCTTTTTCTGAAATGAGAGATACCTGCCTTTTGTATCAGATATCTGTGTGGCTTAAATAATGTGTAGTCATTGTTCTTTTGTCTTTTATTTATTGTTGTTTTTGTTGTTGTTATTGTTTTGTCAACAAATCATGTTGGATTTTTCTTAACTTCAGCCTTGCTATTTTTCACAAGCTCACTAGACAGGTAGGACAAAAAGAAAAGCCCAAGCCCAGCTCCTCCTCACTCTAACAGCTTAGCAAAGAAAATGTGTTTTAATTATATTCAGCTCCTGCACAAAAGGCTTAGTCATTCAAAGTTAATAAGGCGTAATGGTTTCCCGCCCCACAGAGTGCTCAGCCTGCCATGCGGCTCCTGCTCTGAGGCAGCCATGTGATGGACAGAGCAGGGAAAGGCAGCAGCAAGAGCGGCTCTGAGGATAATTGTTAGCAGATCTGAGCGCCTTAGATTTCACTTGCTCGTTTGAAAACAACCAGAGCCCCTTTAACAGCACTCAGGAAAATTTCTCAAAAGAGTGGACTCCTGCTCCAAACAATTATTAGCACCATGTCTTCATTATATTAGCTGTAATGACAGTTACAGCTCCCTTTGATCTGCTGGTGCATGGCCTGGCCTGTTGGATAGCACCAGCATGCAGCTGGATGCCTGGGCAGGCAACAGTCTGCCCTGTGATTCCCATAGACTTGCTAGTCTAGTCTGGATCAAAACCTGAACAGAACGAGGCAGGTTTCCTCCAGTCTTTTAGACTCTTACTGTGGAGGTACTATAGCTCTGCCTGCTCACTGCAAGCCCTGCACAGCCCAGAAGAGGCCGGGTCGAGGAAGAGGCACAGCCAGCAGTTGCCCATGGCAACTGTAATCCCACAGTTTTGCTAGTTTGCAGTCCCCTGCAAAGCTACGGCTCTTACTGCTGATGGCTCCTGCTTTTGCTGAGAGAAAGTTGGGAGGATGGGGATGTCTCCTACTGTGGGATGGAGAGAAATGGGGATGGCAGAATGGGCCCTTCCTGCAGCAGTGTTCGCTGACCCAGCTCCTGTGCAGCCAGCAGCAGTGGGAACAGCAAACCCAGATCCCCAGGATTTTTCTGTCTGGCTTTACTATCCCACCTCAGCCGCCTAAGAGCATCCCAACCCTGTCTGTCTGTCCTTGGGTTGGGAGGGTTCAGTTTCACCTGTGTTACAGGGAAGCCTTGAGTTGACTCTTGACTCAGCCGTTTGATGAGCTGGGTTTCCTTCTAGTCCAGGCACCTGACCTGAAATCTAGTTAAATTGAAATGTCTGACTAGCCTCTCACTTTCACTCTTAATCCTGAAAGGAAACAGAGGAAATTACTCTTAGAGCGTACAAGTCAGGAATCGCTGTGGGAAGTTCTTTTGGCTGGAATTCAGAAGGCCAGACTAGATAATCAGGGTAAGTCTGTTAGAAAGCTATGAAACATCATGACGGAGGTGCTGGAAATGGGTTAAAGTTAAATCCTAGATAAGTCTACTCCTTTTTTAATTTTATTTTTTATTTTTTGCTAAGTAAACCCTTTGTTGATTATACTAAATACCTACTTAAGAGATCAAAAGAATTATTTTAAAGGACACTGCTTACTCACAAAATTCATTATGGTAATGCTCCATCATACTTTGCCAAGCTGCTCTCTCTTTGATCTGCTGTTGTGGCCTTTTTTCTGTTTCTGCAGTTAATCTACATTTTGTTGGTGTCAGGGCTTTTTCAGCTTTTGCATCTCTGTTTTATTCAATATGGTAGTAACTCTATGGAATTACACAATCTACTTTTGAAGTTGATTTCAGTTTAAGATTTTAAAAATTCCTCCATTATGAAAAAATAAGGAGCTCTTGATTAATTATTGATAAGGACATTTACTATTTTTTAATTAATTAATAATAGTGTAATCTAGTAAACATTGTTTCCTGTAATACAGTAAGCTACTCTCATACTTGAACTAGGATTTATTTGTACATTTTAATGACTTTGGCTTATTTTCATAGGGAGTGTTGTGGTAATTTGTTCTTGTCAAAAAGTTTGGGTCATGTTATATGACACATTCCATACAAGTAAAATTTGACAAAAGCCTTTTTCTTCAATATCTTCAAATTACAGCTTTTCATTGTCAGATCACTTTTGTTCTAATTTATTTTCAGTGGATGTTAGTACCTATGAATGGCAGTGAGATTGACAGCCCTAGACACTCCTGCTTAGTCTGAGAAGAGGACCTTGACAGAATAGACATTATTCAATAGACAGCTTGAAATGCAATGACAAAAATCAATAAGATACTCTAATTCCTGGCTATGAACTATACCCAAAAGACAGCTTAGGTCACAGAGGTGTGAGAAGAGTACTGTAGCTTTAAAGAAAGAAATGGCTCTGAGTAAACTGATGAGGTAAAATTTTAGTGAAGTGCATGTGGCAGTCTATGTGGATAGAAATCTCCCACAGTGTGATTAGAGGTGGACTTACAGGTTTGTGCGAACAGCTTTTTCTTCAATAAATAGATACTGCATACATGCTGCTAAGGGAGATCTCAGAGAAATAAGTCAATGAAGCAGTAATAATAGGGGAATTGCAACCAAACATACATGAACTATTTGGGTATGACAAAAGGACAGGAATTTAGAGCAACAGTTTCCCAGGGTGCAAAGCAGTTGTTCCTGCTAGTTCATCCAAGAGGAGGGATGACTCTAATTAGCATGAAAGACTTCTAATGGGAGTTTATTTAAGAAGGAGCATGTAAGCCATTAAGTAAAAATCCCACAATAGCTTGGAGTTCAGTGTCCACAGGGATACCAACAACAACTTAGTTGGCTTTTCAAGGGGATTTCAAGAAGTAGACAGTCAGGAAAAGACCTTTCACATAAAGAAGGATCTGGCTGAAGAGTCAAAATGACACGGAGGAACAAGATGTGTGACAGCAGATGAAGGTGTGTTAGCAAATACAGAGCAGAACACATGTGATTTTGCTTTTCCCTCTTGCTGCAGTTTCTGCCCAGGATGGGTGACCAGAAATGAACAGAGAGTTCCACACTGAAGCATAGTATTAATTTATAGAGTGGCATTACAAAAAAAATCTTTTTTTTTCTGTCCTGTTTCTCATTCATCATTAATGTTCCTTTCTCTTTTTTTTTGAGCAATGACCAGATGTTTTCCACTGAGATTATCTCAAAGATACCTAGGTCTTTTTTTTTTTCTTCCCAGAGTAGTTACAGCTAATTTAGGACCCAGCTGTCTTATTAAAACTGCCAAGGCCCTAATGTAACAGAACCAAAATGTGTGTGAGGTTCAAATCCTTTCTTCCAATTTCAAGCTAACTCATTTCAAAACAGCGTTACTGTTGGCTGACTGGAGTACAGGGATAGACTAATTCGATTTTCCCATTTAAGATCATGTAAGGGGAGTTACTCCAGCCTAAACACATTCATAAGTCCTACAAGTTCTTTGACTCCAGGATGAAATCTAGATGTTCTGGAAAGTTACAACTAAAGGAACATGGGAGATGAGGAGGCTTTCTAGCAACTCAGCATCCCACCAGGATAAGCTAATATTTTGGAATTACTTCAGTACTCTGGTAGACCAGGTTTATTTGTGGTCCAGATTGTATTTTGTTGGTTTTGGAGGCATACATATCTTTAGAAGTCTACGGACATTTTCAGCTACAAAGGGCTTGAAATAGTGCTAGTTTGGATCTTTGTAATAAAGCACATGAATTTCATGAAGCCTCTTCCTTCTCTTTCCTCATTTTTTCCCTTACGAACTTTCAGCTGAGTTTTGTGCCTGAGGGGCTCATATCAGGGTTACACAATAGACTTTTGCCACAGTTATGTTGTTTGGAGACATCATCCTTGACAGCATTAGCTTGTAACATTTTTCAGCCAAAACTATGCTGGCCATTGTGGCTTATTTCACAAGTGTGATCTATAGCAGGATCATTTCTTATTATAATATACAATGTGTAGTATACAGTGGTATTCCAGTGTGTAGTAAAGATATAACCTTAGAGGAAGCAATAGACAGGGCTCTTTCAAGCCTGATAAGACAGTGTATTTTTTAAAGATCTGTAATGTTGAGGGGAGGAGCAACTACATGGTATTTAAACATGCTCTGCTCTTTTGCATGCCAATAATATCCAGTATGACTTCTTTGGGAACACAGCTTTACATACCTACATCACTGTCTCAGTCTTGGGCGTAAGTTTAAGGACCTGGTGTTCACATTGTCCAGATTTCTGGAGTAGATACCTCTGCAGTGCTACATACATTATATTGTTTCTTAAGACACACTGTAAAATCTTTTTTCTTGTTTTCAGCAGGCCTGCGTATACCTGCAGGCTGTAAACAAGGATGCTGGGGGAAGAAAAACAATGCACAAGTCTTTTAGCAGCATTAAAACAGATTTGTAAGAGTTTTGGGGGCCGGAAAACCACAGGAAAAATGCTGTGATGACAGTGCTATTGCAGTGGGCATCTTCTGCCTAAGTCAAGGGGTAAATATGTATTTTAGGCCTCAACTCTGAAAGACACAAGTGTGTCCTGTGCCTACTCTTTCCCTTTGGTTGGCTTTAGGTCTTTAGAGGTGCTTAGCCACTAGACTCAGTGCTTTAATGAGCTTTTAGACTGTCTGAGACTGGGCTTTCACATCTGTGGTGCATCCTTTTCTATCTGCACTTGTGTTGACGCACAAGTTGTCTGGCTACTTGTCACCAGCTCTTCGTGGAAGATATTTTCCTGTGTAATCTGCTGGTGAAGCTGCTCTTGTGAGTGCTGCCTATCACATTTCAGTCGAAATGAAGAGGGTTATGAAAGCCTGTCATTTAAGCTGCATTAGCTCACCTGGCTAGTTTTGACTGAGGCTGTTCAGGACATGCTCATGTGAACAGCTCAGTTGATCTACCTGAGCTGGGGAAGGCAGTATTGCTTTGCAGGGGGCATGGTGGGGAAGTACAGGTGGGAAAGGTAAACTGTGGCTTCCTTGGCTACCATCCCAAGAGGACCTTTTTGTTTTGGGACTTATCTTTCACACACCCGTGTAGGCCAAAAAACAAATATTGGGGGAGGGCAGGAAGGGGTTAAATGAGGTGCTATATTCTCACACAGACTGCATGTCTGTATGGTAGAGTCTCAGGGCTCATTCACTCTGTTTCCTGTCCGAAGCAGAAGCTGTAAGTCTGAGTCTTTCCAAGCAAGGAGGTGTGTGCCTGCTGCATTTGGCTCCCTGGCAAACCCCTGGCTACAGTGTGCTGCAGGCAGTTCTAGTGCTACAGCTCTTTGTCATTTTGTTGAAGGGGTAGGGGCTGGAAAATCAGTAGTATTAGTATGCATGCCACTGACTCTAGAATTGGGTACTGACCCTCTTTATTGTTACCGGTAAAATTAAACTGATGCAACATGGCAGGTTTCCAGCTCTCTGCTCTTCTTGGAGTGGGAGGGAGGGATTGCCCTTTCCTTAGGGAGAAAGAGGACCGGATACTTTCCAGGAGGTAAGGAAAATCCTCCTGTGACCACTGTGGAACTGTAGATGAACCTACCTGCTTCTGAAGGAGGAAACTTACTGTAAATACAGCAAGGCAGAGATAGGAGAAATAAATCATAGATTATAATGGGGGACATGCCCTTTCCTCTCCTCAACAAATACAGTATTTCAACCATAAAAGTCATTTATGCTTCTCCCATGCATACTAAATAGGAACTGTCTGGCTCATGTGTTTCTTAGAGTCAGAGGACTGATATATCCCTGCTCTTGCAATTCTAATTTCTTACCAAGCAATACAATGTAGTAGCAAACATGCCAAGAAGGTTGTATCCAGGTGGAAAGGAGGGACTGAAGCACTTACATTGTCCCAGGTCACAACATCACTTGGGAAAAATATTGTCATCAGGGTTTATCTGCAGTTGTGAGTAATGGAGTTGACAGCATCTCCCTGTATTACCTTGTGATGGTTGGTTTTTAAACTAGCAACAGGTTTGGAAAATCAGGCATCAAATCAGGATTTTTTTCTTTTTTCTTGCAAGCTATTGCACATAGGTACTTGGAGGGAGGCAGCTGCTTTGAGCTTGCTGGGATGGGAACGTGTTCTCTCCAATATATCCAGAGGAAGGTCTTATGATGAAAACCTGGCAGAAAGGCAGAATTCCTGTTCTCCACTTTACTCCCCACTTCAGGGTGACTTCAAGCAAGGACACATCTGTTTTGTTCTGTCTCTGGTTCTTTCTTGTGCAGTGACCTCAGGGAGGGCTAATGTCCATCATTAAAGGCACTGAATATCTTGGATTAATCTCTATGTGCAAAGCATTTCAGGCCTCTCTATTTGTCTGTTCCCTCATATGTTGTCTTGTATGTGAGGGCTCACAGTGCAGGTCTGTGGCTGAGGCAGTGGGCCATGCCCAGTTATGTTCCAAGAGAGATGCTGTGGTGCTAAATCATAGGTAGGTAGTGGATCTTGTAGTGGGGCTCACTCATGCCTGTAATCTCCTGTATTCTTCAGTGGGTCAGGGAAGAGGCCAATCCAGAGAGGTACATGGGGCCCTAGATAGAGAAAAGCTCTGGTATGGTGGTGTAGAGTGTCGCAGGCACTTACAGCAAGTGGGACTTGCCTTGTCTGATGTTGTAGCACATGGGTGCTAAGAAGCTCTGCTCTTGATTTCAACCCTAGTGGACCAGGTCTGTTTGGATACCCAGGTAGCCACAGCCCCTTGCTGGGACAGCATGAATTCCTGTAGGTCTACTCTAAGTCAAGCAGCAGTTAGAAACTTGCATACCAACAAACCTCTTTCCAGAACCAATGGTCAGGAAAGCCTYTGAGCTTTTGGGTAAAGGAAACAAGCCAAAATCAGGAGAAAAACAAGGCAGTACTGGGCTTTTGTTCATCCTCTGTTCTGTTTAATTCCAGCTCAAGCATTGTGGACGGTGAATGGTAAACTGAACACAGAGCTGTAGTTATGCAGTAACATATGTATTTCTCACCCCTGCACCAGCTCCCTGCCTCCTCTATTCCTTTCTGCCTGAGCAATGAACATGCACAGAGCATGTGAAGTGCTCTGTTTCAACATCAGCACTTGTCACCAAAGCTGATCTCTGGTCATATTTGGCCTTGATCTCTCATTTAGTACTTCCTATAAACCAGAATGGAAGCTTCGTAAGGAGCCCTTTTTAAATAATGCTGAGTGGTGATTTAAGAAGCAGAGGCAAGATAGGGAGGGAAAAAAAAGCATTTTCTTCCAGTGTTAAGTGATGCTTCTATATTTTAATGGCTTCTGAAGTCAGGCAGTCACTGTTGCTTGGTCCCAGCTGGACACTAATTCCTGCTGGGAATGCCTCGTGGCAGCTTTCACACTGCTCTGAAGCTGAATCTGTAATTGTGACTCAGAGCAGATCAATTCCCTTTCCTTTCTGCAGTGAAATTTGCGTTCCGTTACAGACATGAAGGTCCCCCAATGTACTAGCAGCATTAAAACAGCAGAGCCTGCCAGGCACCAGAAACCAGTACTACACAGTATGGTAGCCTGGGTTTGGATAGATATGTTAAACTAAAAGAAGTGCAAAGAATAGAGCTTAGAAGTCTCTTTTCTTCACTTGGTTGGTCTTATAGCAATGGCCATGAGGGCTTTCTTGTCCTTGGGAATATTAAGCCAAGGTTAAGAGCAACTTTGAAATATTTCTCCTTTATTTTAAACTGTGGCCTGCTGCATTTTTGTTCCACTCGTATTCCTCTACTACTTGTTCTTGCTTAGTCATGTAGCCCCAGTTCATTCAGGAGTGATCAGTTGTAGCCTCTCAGATAGTGGCATCATTGTCATCCTGGGAGAGTAAGTTGATCACGCAGTCTTACCTATTAATGAATAAAAGAGGATGATTTGTCTCTTATTAAATCCAGGGTCAACTATAAAATATAGAAGGACAGGTCTAAGCTGTAGGTCTAGTCAGCAGACAGGAGTGTATTGTCCAAGTATTTAAAACCTAAACTTCTGAGAAGAATGAATGTGCTACTCTAGCTCCCAGATCCATTACTGGACACCCACTCCTAAAAGTACTTTATCTTCACACTGGTACTTCCTCTTCTTTTCAAAAGCTTTTGAGCAGTGAAGCAGTTAGTAATACTGCTGCTTAAAGTATTCTGTTTGGAATCCAAATTAGATTGGAAAGGAGCAATTCAAAGCTGGCATTTCAGGCTATCTGCACACTCAGGCAGATCTTCTAAATGGTGATGCTTAGGTTGCTTTCTCACAGTTCCCTTATCAATTGTTACACCTAGAAGCATGCTTAAAAATGGAAAGTGAGAGTCTAGTGTACAAGTGAGATGTCTGGCTGTTTTTCCTGCCTGAAAAGAACATGCCTGTTCCTTTTGGGAAGTGAAATTTTATGTTTTATGATAATTATGACCATTTTCTGGCCTACTCAGGCTAAGAAGTGCTTTCATATTGATTTCAAAGGAGCCATGATTTGGGCTTCTTTTATACTAGAATGGATGATGTCTGCTTCCACTCTAAACCAATGACATTTGTGACTTCAGAAGCTCATATTCAATATTAAGGATTTTATTATCTGGTCAGTGCTGCATTAAAATAACTGAGAAAGCTAAACTGTGCAGCAGAATTCTTCTCAGGCAGATTCAGCTTATTCTCTTCCCAGTGCACAGAGCATGGTCCACTAAGCTTTTGAATATCAAAGCATGAGACACTGGTGTCTGCCATTTAAAAGCAGCTGTTCCCATAGGAGAGCTAGGGAGTGGTGGACAGTAGTGTTGGGATCAGATGTGCTGTCATGTTAATGGCTTGAATTTGCAGCATGGTGCTGCGTAACAGCCTGCAGAGATGCTCTAGCTCATGGTCCCTGGAGAGTATTTGGAGGAGAGAAGTCAGAGGGGGGAAGCAGAGTGTAAACAAGCCCCATTGGAAGTAAGCATAAAAGTCAAACAAAATGGACCAGGCTTTATAGTTAAAGACTATGCAAACTGTACACTGAATAATGCAAGACATGGCATTATCCTTAGCCTGTCACTGAGAATGTCTTTTGCATTGCAGTCATCTCCAAGAAAAGTCTACTCGCATTGATTTCAATAGTAGCCTTTACAGGGCAAGCTCATCTGCCACTGGATTTTTAACTCTCAAAAGCCTAACAAAAATTAAAATTAAAAAAGGCCACAGCCCCCACTCCCTGCGCTCCTCATCTGCCCCTCCTGCCCCTCTTCCCTAACGTTTGCCTTTAAAATGATGATGAAATTGCATTCCACTCCAGGCAGCAAACCCTTTGAAAATGTATATCCTCCCCTGAACGGTTCCATTTTTCCSAAAAGTGCTAGCCACATTGTCTCATGATCTGCAGCAATTATCTTGACAGGTCAATTATTAAAAAAGAAATTAAAAAATTAAATTTAAAACATGATACAGGAGCTTGGCTGCTGGTTTTCCTTTTACTGCTGTTTCTCTGCAGAATGCTCTTGGCACCAATTGACATGGGAACTGCATTGCACCAGAGAGGGAAATTATCTTCCCCTATCTTGACGCCAGAGGAAAGATAACCTCTAGGCAGAGATTTCTCTCTAGATTTGTGGGCATTCAGAGCAGGAACAGCACCCCCTGGCACATGGCTGATTATAGTACCCGGGCTAGTAATCTGAATAGTCAAGTCATTTATTCCTACTGGCCTGCCTGAAAGAACTACCTATTTAGGAAAAGAAACTTGGCATGGAAGAGTAAGAGAATGGATGGAGATAACTGTTCTTGCTTTACTGAAAGGGCTTAAAGGAAGATGTGAATTTCCACCTATCAGATATTTGAACAGTTTAATAATATCCACATATCAAACCTTATGAGGGTTTTTTTAAATAATCCCTTTGAGCTTGCAGGTTAGTAATACGTGAGTAGTATGTATCTGCAAGATTCATGCTAACAAGTAAGCTCTTTGGGGGAAGTAGTTCATCTGTTAGTTCATTTTTCTTGCAGAATTGACATTAACATGCATTATTGCGAGATAAATGCTTCAGCACATCATATAAGCAGCTATTGAAAAAGGTACCAACTGGAGTCCTTAAGCTTCTACACCAGTGAAAGAATGCAACATAAGGAAGAAATTGGGTCCTCAAGGTGCCTTTCAAGGCTGATTGAGAAACTAACTTGACAAAGAATCTCCTGAAATCTTGTTTTCTGCTCTGCTCTGCTCCTCTCCTGGGTCCTGGGATAATTTGTAATTCAAGCTTGGAAAGAATCCTCTGCTATTTCCTTCAGACTTATTCCTTCCACATGTGAAATCTAGTAATTTAAACACCTCATCTCCTTTCATAACTGAGGCAGGAAAAAATAGCCAATGATCGCTGATTGAATCCATATTTCCACAAAGTTCCAGTTATTTTGTTTGATGTTTAAAAAACAAAATTAAATGAAGGTAGTTGAAGGAGTAAGTACACTTTTTTAAAAAATACAGATGGTTGTGGCAAATGAATCTGTACTAATCTGGACTTGCAAATAAATCCCTAAAAACCTACTGGTCCCATTCCTGGGGTGTGATATCAAGCAATGAATTTGAAACCAGAGACAGGTTCAGTAGTAAGTGCTGGTTCAGCTTCACAGGGTGGGAAGCAGCTCAGAATGAGTGATGATGTATTTTGGCTTAAAGCTTTAAGAAGAGCACAGGATAAAGATTGAAAATAAGCTCCATTACCTAATTAGCTGGGGCTCAGTGGGAACTGAGGATGCTCAGTATCTTGGAGCAGTATTTTTCAAACTTTTAAGAGTTGAGCTCATCCTCACTAAAGCCAATCATGCATCTCCTGTGGTGCCTCATGTGGTTAAGGACCTAACCGTATTTCAGATCTTTGTAGTGCTATACTCCTTCACCATTCTTACACGCTGAGGACTGTGAAGGAGCTAGCAATGGTGGAATTAAAGATACCACAGTTCAAATCTGAACTGGCTTGCTTTGAAATCAAAAGAGCAGATCATGCATCTCAGAATTGAAGTTTCAGGCTCTCTGCAAACTCCAGCAGAAAATGAATTGATTACATTTGATTTATGTTTTCACAGTTGTTTGCTTGGGTTTTTTTTTTCACAAACAAAAGAGCTACAGAAAAAAGAATGCTGAGACTAAAAAATCTGAGGAAGGCCTGAGCATTCTTTACATCTTCCTTGAGAAATGGCAGCCACATGACAAACTGGTTGCAAACTGAATAACTTTCTTGATTTTAAACTGCTTCCACTTTATACACAGACAACATCTCTAACTTCAGAAACCTGTATCCCATTCTGAGGATGATTTTATGTTGTGAGTGGTGTCACGAAAGTGCAGGAAACTGAAGAGAGCAGCAGTTTTTCCCATGAAGTGAAAGTTTGTGTTTCCTAGCCTCCTACCCAGATTTTTTAAGCAACATATTTGTTGACCAGGGACTTTTTCAAACCAGGGGGGACCCTGGCTCATTCTGTACAGATTGTTGAAACAATGAAAATGCCATAATTGCAGCCACATTGTAGAAGACAAATGGGTAACACTGGGGAGCTGAATTTTAGCCCTCTTCCTCCACATGGCATATTTCCTGCAGCAATTCCCAACTGAGCCATCAGAGGAAGAACAAGATGCTTTTTCCTGCATCAGCAAAGCCATTTTACGTGTGCAAACTCCCAGGTTTAAAACAATCCATTTTTCAACTGTTGGCAGTTGAGGTGGAAGGCACATATTCCACCTGCCACCAGCTTTTCCCTTCCTTTTCCACACTTGTAACTGTACTTTCTCTTACTTGTTCTAGCAGGGAGTACAACAGCAGAAGTATTAAGTACAGTTCCACTCAGTAAAGCACTTCTGAATTACTTCTGCCTAAACCCAAACCAACTGCCAAACCCATCTCTCCAGACACATTTAGTCAATGTGCAACAGACTGGTGTGGAATTAGCCTGTATTTTCTGGTAAAGCTCAATGCCTGCCCTGGGAGAGGTGGGAGGACTGGGTGCTCATGTGCAGTGAGATGAGCAGCTACACAGTGCTCAGGGCAGCTGCCCACTGCTTGTTTCTGTTGTAACACTCTCCAGCAGAACAAGCAGAGAGAAATGGTGTGTTGGCACAACCCTACTTTCTGAAATCCTGAGGCAGCCCATAGAGAGGGTGTCCATGACATTGAAGCCTTGGAATGATACTAAGGAGATGTTGAGTTCTTTCCTGACTGGCACAAAACTGGGCGTGTCTAGCACAAGATTTGCAGAGACATGTGAGTATTGGAGGTATTCAGCATTCATAGGTATCTTCAGGTCTTTCCTCAAATGCAAAAGGTCCTTTGCTAAGCACTAACAAGACCACATTATGTGTTGTGCGTTCTGCTTGGCTAGGCAGCTGCCTGGCTCTTAGGCAGAGTGCTGCTGGGTCACCAGAGATGCCAAGGTACCTCTGCAGATCCTAGCCTTAGCTCCTCTCTGTTTAAGCATCATCTCTGTAAAACAGAGTGAATTTTTCCATCTGCCAGGGCTGCAGGGAGGGTAAGTTTCTTGTGCCTGCAGGAGGTGATTACTGATAAGCCTGCTAGGAAGTATGCGGAGTCCCCATACCCAAGGCTCTTACAAAGGTAGAGTGGACAAGGGTTTCCACATACTCCATCCACATAGAGAAGATAGCCAGGAAAACCTGGCAGTACTCTTTCTCAGCAGCAGGAGAGGAGGCAAAAGCTATTCCACTAAACTGAGCTGAAGGAAAGAAATCTATGAACGGCAATATGGGTGCAGCTGGCACATTATTTACCATTTTAAAAACTTAGTCTGTCTGCCTTACCTCCCTGAGAAATTACTGTATTTTCAAATGGGTGAAGACTTTTGCTGTAGAATCAGAGATCTCGGCTCTGCTTAGACCAATCTTTCTCATAAGCTGTTTAACCAATACAAAGTTCAGTCTACCTGAAGTATGTCAAATGGAGAGCCTATTTAACTTTGCATTAATTATGACAGAAGACTGGAGACAGGAAATAGTCGTGGTTGAGAAGGTATCAAATCACAATTCATTGCAATGAAGCTTCAACTGTACCACAGATGTGGTAGCTGTACGCATCTCCTCTTTCACCAAATAAAAGAAGAAAACACATTCTAATAATAAAGAAATAAAAACATCCCTTGTATTAAAGCCTGACCACCCTGACCTTTATGCAATGCATTATTGACAATTCCGTTAGCATTTATTCAAACTTAATTTCCCAGACCAGGACATGACAGAAAGTAAGAAACATTCATTTCAATTGTAAAACCTTTCACTTTAATGCATCTCTGAATTAATTGGGCACAGTCTTCATATCAAGTGAAATAAATGGGCTGATAATTGATTAGGACCTCAGGGAACAATGAGATCTGATTGGCTAGGAAAAGAGAAGTGACCTATAAAAGGTCAGGATTTTTTCAAATCGCTTTTTTAATAAAGCATGTTGATGAAGAAATTATCTGCAAGGCTTGGATGAAATATTCTGATTTGATATATAACTTCTATCAAAGTGAAAATGGGATGTGATGTAACTTAATTCTTGGAAAATGTGAGATCCCCTTTGAAAGAGATGAGTTGTCCTCTGAGTCCCAATACTAGGCTTTGTTATGCTCTGTAGCCCAGCATGGCTTTTCTTATCTTACCTTTCCATCTTTTTGTCAAGAGAGGTCTGCCAGGTCTCCCCCTCTTCCGAAGAAAAGCTCATGGAAGGGATTTTGGTTGGTTTTCTGTCTTGCCTATTATGGACACTGCTTTTCCCTTCTAAGATCTCCTCTACCCTCCAGCTGTGCCTTTAGCTGAGAGGCCGGGGTGAGCAGGCAGGGATGCTGATGCTTGTGGTGAGGCTGATGGTCTCACCTTCATCCATGGCCAGAACATTCACTTTTGGAGCAAGCCCCTCTCCTCTCAGCTGGACTGTTCAGCCTGCCCTCAATCCTTGTCCTTCTCTCAGCTGCACTTCTAGAGTGCTGTGCCCTTCTCTCCACACTCTTGTGCTGACACAGTACTACAGCAATTCTTGTGAATATGGGAGTA
This sequence comes from Phoebastria nigripes, assembly GCA_035582835.1. Lineage (NCBI taxonomy): Eukaryota > Metazoa > Chordata > Aves > Procellariiformes > Diomedeidae > Phoebastria > Phoebastria nigripes. The sequence goes on from JAYKAV010000445.1 coordinate 2,419,090, forward strand.
TTACAAGTTTCCAGCTCAATGAAAACCTTTCAAGGTTCTGACTGATAGTGAGTCCTTGCCTCACTCTGCCAAGCTGGTTGCAGCTTGACCACTTTCACTGTGTCACTAGAGGAGGGTGTTTCCTCTTCTTGTGCTCCTGGATCTAGGATCTATCCCAAGTTGACTGATTATTGGCTCATCTTGACCTTCCTGCAAGCCTCTGCCTCTCTATGAACAGATCCAAAAAGTACTCACCAGGCTTTGTGCTGTGGTGGTTAAATCAATTAGAGCACACCACTCTGGGGCATCTCTTCCTTGGGCTGGCTCCCAACTAATCAGTACAACAATAATAAAATGCTGATCCCTACCTGATGGACAGCCTCCCTTTCATCCATGAAGGGGCTGCTGGAAACATTGTGTTTCTGGGAAGCCTTCCAGTGCCGATGACCACATACCCACAGCAAATGCTTATTTGGCTCCTGTTTGTTTTGTAATGATGTGCATTGTGCTCTTGCTGTAATGTTTTATCAGCACTCGGGTTTCTCAAGAGGAGGTGCAACAAGGCTTTCACTGGATGAGCAGACAGTCAGCCTGTTCTGGCTCCTGGAAATGTCTAGTTTTTGCAGGAGACTTAACTATGTTGTTAGTATTGTCAACCTCACCCCAGCATGAGGTGATCTTATTGCAGAGCTGTCCTCTTCGAAGTATTTCACTGTTAAAAAGTAGTTAGATACTTTCATTTTTCTGCAGTGTTAGTTGTCAGGCTCTGAGAGATTTAAAACCTCTCATTTTTGTTTGTGTCATAAAGACCAATTGCATTTAATGACAGATCCAAACTGGAATCCCAGATTCAACCTTGTAGATGTTGGAGATTTCAGTCCATCAGGGAAATGATCGTCCCTTTGTACTTGGCACTGGTGAGACCACACCTTGAATACTGTCTTCAGTTTTGGGCTCCTCACTACAAGAAAGACATTGAGGTGCTGGAGTGTGTCCAAAGAAGGGCAACGAAGCTGGTGAAGGGTCTAGAGCACAAGTCTTATGAGGGGTGGCTGAGGGAACTGGGGTTGTTTAGCCCGGAGAAAAGGAAGCTGAGGGGAGACCTTATCATTCTCTACAACTACCTGAAAGGAGGTTGTAGCGAGGTGGGTGTCAGTCTCTTCTCCCAAGTAACAAGCGACAGGGCAAGAGGAAACGGCCTCAAGTTGCGCCAGGGGAGGTTTAGATTGGATATTAGGAAAAACTTCTTCACCGAAAGGGCTGTCAAGCATTGGAACAGGCTGCCCAGGGAAGTGGTTGAGTCACCATCCCTGGAGGTATTTAAAAGACTTGTAGATGTGGTGCTTAGTGACTTGGTTTAGTGGTGGGCTTGGTAGTGTTAGGTTAATGGTTGGACTTGATGATTTTAAGGGTCTTTTCCAACTTAAATGATTCTATGATTCCATGATTCCATGATCCTGAATCTCAGGAATGCCTTATGCTTGTAAAGACCCACATTCACAGAACAAACTGCTGCATCCCTTGAAGATAATAGTTCCTTAGAGCCCAACAGGAGAACAGGAGATGTACTCACACCTGTTCACACCAGCTCCTGCGTGCAAAACAGTCTGCCGTTGGCTGTTAAGCCAATAGAGCAGAATGTAAACAGGAATTAGTGAAACATGGGCACATGGCATGGAGATGAGAGCCTTGTGCCACCACCCCAGGGTGCACAAGCCAGAAACAAAATGCACCATAGTTCACCTAGCAGAGACCTTGTGTTTTGGCTGTACTTTGATTGCTTGCTTTTGTTCTGCATGAATCCCTTTTTTTCAGGCCCCTGATGAACCCTCCGATTTCCCTGCCTTCATAGCCTTTGGGCACTGACTTCTATTGTTTCAGTGATCTCTAAACAAAAGGACATTAAGCGTTTCTCTCCCTCAGCTGAATGGAATGTGGCTTCAGCCCCGGAGCTTCAGTGGGACCTGCGGGAGCTCAGGCCCCATTACACAGCACCTTCCCCCGGCACGCTTTCTCAGGGAACTCTGCACTGCACATTCTCTTTCTGAAACTTCTTTATAGGAAAATCAAAACTCTTTTTTCTAATACTTAAGTTTCAAAAACACATGGTTCCTGGGAATGCTTGGATGGGGGGCTTTCTAAGCAAAACTGAGCTATGAAAGCAAAAAATCCCTCTGTATTTCTAGAAATGGAAAGGGTGCCCTAGCTGATGATGTGTAGGACATATTTCTAGGTACCCATTTGGAGAGATGCACATCACTGCAGCAATATGCTGTCCTCCTTCTTCATTGGTAGGTTCAGCAGTAAGCTGGTGCCTCCCTTACACRTAGCAGGTGTGAGGGAGGCAGGAGTGTAGCACAAGCCATGTTTGTCACCTCTGAGAGGCTGCAGATGAAGGCAGTCTGGGTCAAGGAAGGGGCCCGCTGGTTTATGACACCTACTTGATAAAATCTAGGCATTCTCTATGAGTTAAACCGATAGTCCCACTGTTAAACTGATAGTCTCTTCCCCTCCCCTATAGCCAACTGAGAAGTGGACATCATAGAAGTTCAATGCCTGAAATTGTGTATGACTCTTTCTCCCTCTCTTCTCCCCCAGCTTTTAATCTCTGTAATTACCCAGAAAAACCAGTATCAGTGTTGGTCAGAAGGCGTAGTAGGCTTTACAGTATACAAAGTGCAGGCAGTCCAGGTCTCTGTACAAACGGAGACCTGACACACATGGGCTTATATGAACAAGTCAAAAGAGGACCAGTGAAAAAACCTTTCTGTGTTTTTTGACTGAAAGGATTCTAAACTCCTCTAGAAACCATAGCAGCCTGTAGGACTGCAGTGCTGTGTGTATTTCCCCCAGCTGCTGGTCATCGAGCTCTGAAGTCAACCTTCAGAAGCCAGGAGCCTCTGTGGAAACAGCATCCATTTCAAATTACAAGTAGCATGCTGACTCCAGCTGGAAGTTGTCCAGGGAAATGAAGTTTGCACCCTAGGCGAGATGGGCTTGGACTGCTGAAGTGGAAGTAGCAATGTTCAGTGGCAAGGTTTTGGGGTAGGGTACCCTGCAGCTGTAAGTTTGAAGTCGGACTCTTCCCCGCTCTGCACCGGGTCTACCCTTACCTTGTCTTAGGCATTCCCGCCCCCACCACTAGTTTGCCTGTTTGTCAAGCAGCTTGAGAACTGCTGTAAATTATAGCTCAAACTGTTAAGCAAAACCCAAGTCACTGCCAGGAGTTAGTTCACAAGCAGGTCAACAGTACCTGCAGTCAGAGCAGGAGTCCCCAGGAGAGGGAGAGGATGGACAGTTGGGAACTTCTTGACAGATCTCCCAGAGTAAGTCATCTCCACAGTTCCCCTTGTCTGTGAAATGACAGAGGTATGTAATTGACCATAAAAAAAAAAAAGAAAAAAAAAAGATTAAAAAAAAAAGATGGAAATAGAAAGGAGCAACATTTGGGGTTTCTGTCCTGTGGCAAACTTCAGCATTTCAGGACTTTTTTATTCCTGCTGAGGACAAAATGCTGACATGTTAACTATTGTTTTTTAAGAGAATAGAAATTCTGCAAGAAAAAATATTTGAAAATGTTGGAATATTTAATTTTGTTTTTCCAAATGAAAATTATGGGCTTTTATTTTTGTGTGTGGCATAGCCAATATTTTCTTGTAGAAACGTCTTTCATTTTGTAGAAACTGCTTTTCTTTTCTCCCTTGCCTTTCTTTCCCCTTTCCCCTCCCTCTCCCTCTCCTTTCCCCTCTCCTCTCCTCTCCTCTCCTCTCCTCTCCTCTCCTCTCCTCTCCTCTCTTTTCTCTCTTTTCTCTTCTTTCTGCAGATTTGTAACCACTAGGCTGTGTTTTGTATGAAACATGGCCCATTTTGTTCTAGAGTGACCTCAAGCACCATGCTGAGGAGCTGGTTCAAAGTTTTGCCAAACATTTCCCCCAGCCCTTAGATTTTCTTTTGAAGTCTCCTAGTCAAGTGTTAACTGCACTTAGTCCTAGTTATAAGATCTGAGAAGATCACATCTTGCAATGATATGACTCTAGGCATGAAACAAGTGTACTGATATGTAAGTCTCACTCGGAACTACTCTCGTACATCACAGGTTGAGATTCTGTCCTGTTCCTTTCAATAGCACCTTAGAACTGCTGCTACACCAGAGGAATGTATTAAGATGCTGTGTTATTAAGAGTATGGGAAAAGGGTTGCAATTTGGTGTACAGATGTATGCACGCCTCTTGCTCAGGAGAAACAAGGGCTAAAATGCAGTATCCAAAAGGCAATTGGATTGTGCTTTTGTCTTGCTAACCCAGAAACAACTCTGACCTTCATGTCTTGCTGTCCAATGCAACACTGACTGTAAATACAAGGATTTGTTCTCTACTTACACCTGTGCAAATAGGGTGTAAATTCTTATTGTAGTACAGTAATGTTTGCCTTTATTTTGCACTTCGCAGGCAGAAGAGCACCTGTGAAAAGTGTACCGTGCAAGAACAAAATCCTCCCTGGCTACATTACGGATTAGAAAGCACAGGAACTCTTGTGCTTTTGGACTTTGGGGTGAAGTTGATCCAGTTTGACACTCTTTTTTCAGTATGAATATGTAGTCCAGCTCTCTGCCCTAAGGCATTTTCACCTAAACCTATGTTGGTCTTTGAAGATATTTTGTCTAACATTCTTGAAAACCTTCAGTGATGGTGATCTGATAGCCTCCCTAGGAAATCTAGTCTGATGGTACACTCCCATTACAGTTTTTAATGATTAACCTAATGTTTGTGGTAATTTCAGTCTATTACAACTCATCCTACCCACCATCAGTGGGAGAGCAAACTCATCTCTTTCCCTCTGATGCTGTTCTTTCTGCATTTCAGGACTTAGCACAGCTCCCCTCCGTGTTATCTTCACCACACCAAGCAACACTAGTTTTTGCAGTCTTTATGCTGTCTTTTCTTGCCAATCTCTTTTTGTATCCCAGTTGATCTGTATCTCTTTTAAATAGGTATTGCTCCAGTGGAGGCCTTTATAATAGTTTGGAAACATTATTTCATATGATATGCAGATTATGCTCTTGTTTGTACAGGATGATACGTGCCCTTTTTTCTTTCTTTTTTTCATACAGAGATGCTATGGTGCTGTCAACTCATGTTCAGCTTGTGATCCTTTCTTACAGAACTGCTACCCAACCTTGTTCTGTACTTGTACAGTTGATTGTTGCTGCCTGAGCTCTGCATCGTTTGTAGATTTGGTGGGTGTCCTCCCTACTGTATCATCTAGGCCCCAGTGAGAACATTAAATCATCCCTATGGAACCTCACTAGGCCCATCTTTTCATTTTGACAGTGAATGATTTTCCAACCAAGTCTGCACTGCCTGACCCATAGAGTACTTTTGTCTGGCCCACATTTCTTCATCTTCTTTTTCAAAGTATCATGTCAGTGTCAAAAATTTCTGAAGTCAAGATATATGACATTTTATCTTTTTTCCCTAAAGCTATTCCCCTGTCATAGAAGGAAGTTAGACTGGTTTGACATGGTGTCTTTGTGACAAATCCATGTTGGCTATTATTCATTTTTTGTTTTCTTCTAGGTATTTAWKTWWTTTKTTTWTTTKTTT
>JAYKAV010000445.1:2424687-2523323 GCA_035582835.1 Phoebastria nigripes
TTKKWTTTTWKYTYTWTTWTTTYTTKWYTTYTYYTYYTTTYYYTTTTTTTTTTTYYTTYAGATACAGGCATTCTTCTTGCCCTTTTCCAGTTTYCTGAAGCCTCACCCTTCCTTTTGGGGTTCTCAGTGCTCAGAGACATCTTCAGCCAATTCTCTAAATATCCTGGGATTTTCATTAAGCCCAGCTGATCTGAAAATATGTGAATTATCCTACTACTCTGTACTGCAGCTTCAGCATGTGTTCAGGACTTTTTGTTGTGCTAAGTGCTGGACACAAGTAATAAAGATAATTCTTTCACTGAAGACCTGATTAGCTGTACATACAGATAAGCGAGACTAAGCGGAAGCCTCTGGCCAGACAGAAGGCAGGTTAAACAATGAAACATTCTTCATTAGCTTAAAAGATAAAAGTGTCGTCTTGCGCATGGTCTGGCTGTTATCAAACGTTTTGCAGGCATTCCAGCAGGGGGCATTTTAAAGCAGGAGTCAAAAGAGGACTTAGTTGGCCTGCCTTTTTACACAAACCTCTAAAGCAATAGAAGAGGCAGGTAWAAAGACTAGACAAAGGAGTGGGTGTTAGGAACAAATGGTGAAGAAGAGATCACCTGGACTGCTAGGCTGGCCACTGTGCACAGAGCTGGAAGCACAAGTCATGGGCTGAGTAAAAGTTGTTAAAACAAGTGGGGAACATAAGGTCGGGCTTCCTGCCACATGCTGTCTGCCAGCAGCTGGGGTTTACTGGTGTGTTTTGGTGGTGTGTGTCACTGGCAGGTGCTTTCACCCAGCATCTCTGCCCTGGAGCCCACTCAGATGAACTCCCATTATGGTGCTGTAGCCCTGGGGAGGTGGTGTGAGTGCAGCTGAGCCATGGTTTGAGTGAAACCTTATTTTGCCTTCTGTTTTCTCCCTCATTTGGCATAGGGTTAAGCTGGACAGGTTTGCATGAAGGGATTAGTGTGGTTCAATTTGGACTGGGTGCATTTGAACTCTGATCTGCTCAGTGCTCAGCTGCAACTGCTGTCAGCCCATCAGCCCAGGGGCCAGGTGGATGTTTGACACTGATAAGAGGGCTGCAAACTTCTGCCTTGAATGCCTAGTGTTATAGTGGCTAGGGCAGGGAAATGGGGTGCATGTCCTGGTGGGAAGGATGACCAGAGCAGGAAAGAAAGAGGAGGCTGTGAGAGGTCATTGGCCAAAGGTATTTTTCACTCTGGGTCCTGGGCAGGGGCTAAGGCACTTAACAGTTCAGAGATACCATTCCTGGCTGCTAGATCAGCTGAATTCAAATTATCCCAAAGTGGCTACAGACTAACTATCCCAGCCTTTTTCTCCTGATACATCTGAGACTGTTCTTGGAAATGATTATTTTAATGGTTGATTAATGACCTGTGAGCCACAGGGGGTAATTAGTCTGTTAATCACCAGGTTCAGCAACCTCACCAGCCGCTCAGATTGCTCTCAGTGGCAGCCCTTTTACCTCCAGAATGCTAAATTGGCATTAAGGAACACTGTTAATGCTGTGATGCTCCAGTTAAGCTCAGCCTTGCCAAACAGCATTAAGCTATACGTATTCTCCTTCACACCATGGGGCTCTTCGCTGTGGAGATTGTTTCTGGATTGGGCAGCTTCATTAATTCAGTCATTGCATCTTGCTGTATAATGAGTGAGAAAAGTGCACTGGCTGAAGGTTTCATCCTACTGCCCAGAAGGTTTAAATAAATAACATAAAAATAAAGAATAAAGCCCTCTAGCCCACGTGTTGTGCAGGGCCCCAGCCGAGCCGGTTGGCTGTGTTTGCCAGACTGCTGCTGAACTATGCTGCAGGTGTTCTCTGTCACGGTGACACATGTTTGAACCAGGCGCCCTGTGAAATCCAAAAAAGTGCACTTCCTCTGCTTTGTCAGCACGGCTCCCCTTTGCCTGCAAGGTTTTTCAAAAGCATGAGGGAAATGACTCACCCAGCAGAATGTGGGAATTATCCTGTTTAGCTGCTCTGCTTTATCCTGTCAGAAATGCACGATGAAAAACTTTAGTCACAAGAGACCAAAGGGGCTCCCACATAACTGACAGACACCAACTGTTTGAGAGCACTCAGATCCTGTTATCGAGAGGAGCCTGACCCCTGTGCTACACCTCCATTTATCATCATTTTAATCCAATTGGAAGTCTTTTCAAAAGTCTCCATGTTCTTTCATCCTTTTCCCACTTTCTCTTACCCCAAACGTTCTCTTCTTTTCTCTTTTTTTTGTTTACTTTTAAACTCCCTGCCCTCCCAAATATTTTTTGTTCTTTTAACTTGGAAAAGGATAAATTTTTAGAGATGATCCCAGGCCAAAACCTCTCTGTTAAAGCAGTATAAAGAGAAGATTACTTCACCAAAATCAATGGAGTTAGTCCAGATTTAGCTGTTGAACTGGGCAGAATTCAGCTGGCTAAGTCACTTTTCTTTTTTTCCTTTTTAATCTTCAAAATGATCCTGAAAGGTGCCAGGCAGCAACTGAAAAGAGTTTACTCATACAAGCTAAGGCCCAAATTTCTCCATCTCCCGTTTGTCATTAAGGTACTAAATGTTACTCTGCAAGGTATTTTATACTCAGAGTGAGAGATGGTTCTTACCCATGAGATCTAAACCTTTCTTCATGGAGGCATTTAAATGCCTGAGCACTTTTTAAGCACTCAGGGAGATTACTTACGTGTTTAATTTCCTTTATCTGCCTAAATGCATTCTGAATCAGTGTCCAAAAGAGTCAGGGAAAAAAATACTATTGTTGTTCCTGTTTTATGGGAAGAAGAATGATTATTCTGAATGATTCTGTCCCTTGAAAATAGAATCTTGCTGTTGATATGCTGGCACAGTCCTCCTGACTGTATCGCCTGTCCACAGTGGGACCTTAGTCAGGATCTGGCCGTGACGACATGTTAGGCTGCGGCTGTGGAATATGTCTTATTTTTGAGTCCCCATTCAGCACAGAGAGAGTCACAGGGGACTGTGGAAGGTGTGGGGGGTCATTCTCCTTTCTGCTGCCCAGCTAGTAGGTGAGGCTCACATGGTTGTCCTGTACCTTGGAGCCAGAAAGACCCCTAGGACATCTCTGGGTGCAGCGGTGGGAAGGTGACGAAGAACTGCTGACACCTGCACTAAAAGCAGGAGGCTTGAGGGACTGTAGCACAAGTGCCTGCTAAGTGGGAACTCCTGGGGTACAGATAGGCCCCTGGAGCATGAGGCTAAGGTACTGCCTAGTTCTGTGAATACTCTGAAGTAGTTATAATGCAGCATATAGGCTGGAGAAATAGGGAGGAGGCTGGAGTTTTCAAATTATTTTTTATTTTCATTAGGGAAAAAAAATCAGCTAATGAAATTCCTCAGAAATCAGAAACAGAAAGAGCAAGCTTAAGCTCAGAAATTGTGTACTTTGCCTCAAATCTGGCATGAACTAGCTAACCAATGCAAAGGGCTACACGAAACATCTTGGTTTTCATGGTGTCAAACACTAGTCACGCTTTGTCCTTGTACATACTCTGATATTATCAGTACCCATCAGTGTTTGTGCAGTGTTATTGGAAAGCTGCTGACAATAAAGTCATGCCTTCTGAAAACAAAACAAAGACCAAATAGTTTTACCATGTTTTTGTGTCAGTATGTTTTATGCATTTTATCTGAATGATAACTGCTAATGCCAACAAAAAAAAAGAAAATTGTAGTCAACAAAAGGTAAGCTGAGGCTTAGGAAGGGCTGAAGTCTAATTCTGGCTGTGCCGTGGGGCCGCATTGCCCCTGAAGGTGCACTGAAGCTGAGCTGTTTGGCTAGCTCTGGCTTTTCCTAAGCATTCCTGCCTCTCCCTCACCCTTTGGTGCCAGTGAGGGTGGCTGCATTGAAGATCTGTGATGCCTTGGCTATTTGCACTTGCTGGCAACACCTTTTGCTCTGTGGATGCATAGTGTGGTTTGGAGTGTCAAGGCACAGGGCCCTTGTCTGTGGGTGAAGGTGCAGGAGAGCTGGAGGAAGTACAGAGCTCCTGGGGCTCACTGCCTTCCTCTGAAGGGAAAGAATTGCATAGGATCAGCTGTGCCATGTTTAAAGCATAATTATTTTGAAGGGTAATTGGGTAAAAACATAAATTGTGGAAAGAACTGTGGTTTTGTGATGATGGAAGAATTACAAGTGTTTCACAGCTTAACCAAGCCATCCTTGAACCATTCTGACCCTCAGATTTTCAAAACTGGTTTTGGACAATTCTCTTCTTTTCCCTTCCCTCCCCTCCCCTTCCCTTCTCATGTTTTCTTCAACTACTGGGTAGAATCGAGACAACTCTAAGAAAAATATTTGAACCTTCACAAGTTCAGTTCAGATTGACCCTAAAATCTTGGTGAAAGCCTGGGAAGGACAGAGGTAGGGAACTGTCTCCTTTGGTCTGGAATGTTATTCACGTGAACAAATTGCAGCAACCTTTTTTGGTTTCCAGTGGTATCTAGTTCTGGGTTTCTAGTCATTGTTTATCAGCCCTGTCATTTACAATAAACAGACATGAAGTTATTCAGATTCCCTATAAACTTGGGTGGAAAACTGTACAGCATTCTCTCAGTTCAGTGTTTGTACTGGGAAAGAAAAGATGGTGGCAAAAATAAGGCTGAAAACACCAAGTAGGAAATTATGTTGGGGCAAATTGCTAAACAGAGGCTGATGAGAGGAAAAGGAAGTTCACAACCACTCCCACTCATGATTATGGGAAGACTGAACTTTCCTCTCTGGTTCCCCTCCTTATCTTTTCCTGGCTGAAACAAAGCTAATCTAAGTATTTTTTGATGTTCAAGATGTTCAAAAATCAAAAACGTAGGTCTGAGTATCCATTGTGCATGAAACAATACTGCAAGTTTACCAAAGCCATCTGTAGGGGGAGGTGTACCTCTGCTACACACCTCCTTATGCCTCTGATCTCTTTTGTTCAGGTCAGGGTCTGCTCCTGTCTATTTACTTATTTATTTCACAATTTACACCATATAGCTACACTAAAATTCTATCAAGAGTCAATATATAACACAGGTGAAAAAAAAAATTTAAAATCTGTAGCAAGGAACATCTCCATTCAGCCCATTTTTTCAGATGGGGAAAAACCACAGAGTGCATAAATAGATTATAAGTCTTAAAAGCATTGCAAACATAGTTCTGGATTTGTATGGTAAAAATTTCACCTTACAGGGACATTACAATTGTCACTTACATGAGGATATTCTTAGTATGTAATAAAAAGGGAAAGCTTGAATTATTTATTCTAGCAGAGTTTAAATTATTTCCATGCAAACTTTTCTGAATGGATAAGACTGAGAATATATTGCCCTTTAAAGTAATGTTAATAGAAATGTATAATTTAGAAGCCCTAAAACCACAAAATTCATGAAAAGCATCAGGTATCACGTTAAACTTAATATTGATCTGACTCTGAAAAGTGGTTGGGTAAAGCTGGAGTCTTGCTCAAGAGATCTGTTCATTGTTTGCATTGGCTGCCTTTTCTGACAAAAATACCTTGTATGGCTTGATATTCCCATTAGCACTGCAGTATCGGAACAGCTGGGGAAGAGAATTGCCTCCAACTCCTTCCTCTGCGTGACAAGCAGAATATTCTTGCTAGTTCATTGTCATTTTAGCACCTGTGCAAATCTACTTCATAAACTGAAGGCAGTGCAGCTCCCTGTGCTTTACTGAGGCTGTCACTGGGGCTATAGAGCTTTTCTTGCTTGCCTGGATGCTAAACAGAACCGAAGGAATCCAGCATGACTGTCTGATCCCAGGCTCAGTTTGCAGTGCTGGTGGTTGTGAGGAAATCCATACAATAACTGCTCTACCCAGAAACTGAACAGGTCTCTTAGCCAAAAATAAGCCTGGAGCCCCATGCTGTAACTTTAACAAACACTTCTACAGCTTCCCTTGCTGATCACATTACAGCTTTTAGAAGGCTCCTTGGGAGACAGAAGGGAGTAATTCTCAATAAATAATTCATTTAACAATTCTCTTTTTTTCCTATTCACAAACAGTTGTGAAATTCTCACATTGATTCATTATTTGAAATTATTTTCCAGTGAGTTCATGGAAAAATACTAAGGTTTCAGATCGTGTCAGTTGGAAATGTTAGAATTAACTGTGCCTTCACATGTGAAGCATGTAACTAACTGATGTAAGTTGAATTGCATAATTGAGCTATACAAATAATAATGTGTTTAATAACATGCAAATGTTGAAGTACAGAACATTTTATTTGGGCAGTCTATGTTAGCCCTGTAAGTGACCTAATCAAACCTGGGAAACATAATCACATACCTTTGGTGACCAACAAGTTATGATTCGGATTTTAGCTGGGATGTAAGAGTTTAGTAATGCCAACACATATTGAAAGCATGGCTGTAGCTGCCAAATATGTGCTTGTAACAACAGTGTACGATACTTCTGGGACTTCCTGTGCACCTTGGTTTTTTTTTTTTTACTTTTTCTTTTTTTAACCTAAAGCATTAGGACTGTGCTAATTGGTGATATTTAAGGGAGAACATATTCTCAACCCACCTCTACCTTTAACCAAATTTTTCATCAGGGAATTCATTAGAATTTATGTACACTTGGAGCATTAAAAAAGTTTTATTTTGTGGGGTTTTTCTCAKGATCATAACTCAGAAGAATTGCAGAATATATTTGCTGGTCTACTTAGTAAGGGCATACTTTACCATCAGTGCTCAGAGAGTTTGTAACTTTCATGAAGTCTCATAAGTAGCTCCCAGGGGAGTTGTATAAGGTTTGGTTTTGTTTCTTATTTCACTGTGAACACAAATGTACCTGAGAATTTATTGAAGTTATAAGAGTCACCTGGATAAACTGGAGAGTTTATTGCAATAAACTATATTTTTCTGCTCATGGTAACCATCTTAGCTGCTGACCAGTGCTTGCAACCTTTTAAGCTAAGCTGGCACGGTCCCAGTTTCCTCGCTAGCTATCAGGCAGGTACTCAAGCTGGAATCTTTCCCATGGTTGATGTAGATGGACAGCCAATCCCACAAAAACTGGGAATAAGAACTTCAGTAGACCATAACTGAGGTTGCCAGAGATGCTGAGTGTCAAGAGCACAATGTTGGTTTCAGTGAAATTTGCACCTGCTTATACCAGATTTGCACTTCTCTCCAGCAAAGAGGCAGTGGATGTGGCTAAGCTTCCAGTCACAGAGCTCTGTGGTTTGTTGCTGCTCCTTTCTGCTGGGAAGACACTATGGTTAGGTTCCAATGAGCTGACCAAAACATGAACCAGACATCCCAGCTGCTTTGTAATGGCCCTGATAATTCATGTTAAGGTGAACGACTTACTTGAAATCCAGCCATTTGCTATAACATGTTGTTCCTACAAATTTGCCTGTAGGCTGAGGTAGTGGCAATACCATGTCAGGTATAGGGACTCAGTGCAAGAGGACTCCTTGTGCTTTCAGACTAATCAGCTGCTCCTCTTTTCTTGTTGTCCGATTCACTGCTGTTGAATCATCAACGTACCTGATAAAACAGAAGCAGGGAAGTTCATTTACCGTTTTTTGGGTATGTCTGCACATTCGCTTTGCTATCTGAAGTAAGCCACTGGGCTGGAAGGCTTGTTCTGCACACATATCCTCTTATCACATCTTCTTGTAGGGGTTATTTCAGCCTATAATACTGTTGTTACAAACTCTCTCTACTACAGACTGTCTTGACAGCCTCAAAGTTATCCCACAAGCCTCTGCACCCACACAGCCTAGGCTTGTCTAGCAGGTACCATGCCCTCCTGTGGTCTGCATTACACAGATGATATCATTATCATAGCTACTACTGTTTACACATGACTACTATTAAAGAGCTATTCAGTGGAGGATCCTGTTCTCTTTACTACTTGCTTCTTTTTGTTTTGTCCAACCTGTTCATTTTGTGTATCAGGGATAGACATATAGAGTTTCCTTCTTAGAAGGCCCTTCTAATACCAAGCCTACAGACTGGGAACTCTTCAGTCTAGAGATGGCTTTCACACAGCCCACCTGGGAGCAGTGTCAGACCTAAACCACTGCAGAGTTGGCTCCTTTCCACACTATCTCCTATCAGTCTCTCTGAAGGAGCCACTGTTATCCAGCTGAGATGATCTGTCCTGTGGGGTTTGCTTATTGCAATAAATCCTGAAGAGGAAGGAAGTGACTCGGTAGCAGAGCTGTGGTAGTACATTGCTTTTTATGGTGCTTGCCTTGTGGTACTCTCAGACCTATCCTGGACTACATGGTGCATAAAATCAGGCAAGAACTCCTGCCCTCTAGAGGTTTGAGGGTCTGTTGAGGTTTGCACCTGTGTGTTCTGCTAGGTGTCAGATGCATTGCTTGTAAAGACATAAAGCTTACTGTTTGACTTCTTTGCTATCCAGAATGTCTATTTTTCCTTCAGGTCTCACTCTGTTGAACAAAAGCTCACAGGGTAGGTCATCCTCTTGATCAAGAAACCTGCTTGACAATGAAATGGTGGCTGTGAGGCACCTAAAGGAGCTTTTCCTTGTGTCTGTGGGCAGGAGTGTTAATTCTGAGGTAAAAATAGACAACTGCCAGCACCTGAGCAGGCCAAGGGAATCTCCTGGCTTAATGTAGAGACTGGCATCTGGCCTACTATAAATATTGCCATTGCCCCTGTTTGCCCATCCTGTTTGTAGAGTTTTTCCAGTATTGTCATGGCATCATTCATCCTTCCTTCATTGCAAAGCAGTGGGCACCTGGAAGATGGCAACTCATTCCTCAGGAGGCTCCATGGCTGTCACAAAGAAAAGTGGTGCCTCTCTCTCATGACTGTCATTCTCATGTGCCATATCTCAGAAACAAGACTCTCTTGGTATTGTGTGTTGCTGTGTCCCTCCAGACACTGCAGGGCTCTGTCTTAGGTTAGATGCAGTGACGTTTTGTCTATCTCTGCTGCCTCCTTGAGCATCAATTGTAGTATCTGCCCTTTGCTCTCCCCTGCTCTCTCAGCTGAAAATAAAGGAGTCTCTGTTACTCCCTTAAGTCCCACAGACAGCCTAAAAGGACCAGAGCAGGCTCTCATGCCCCTGCCACTTCTCTGTGTTACAAAATGCTAGCTTTTTGCAGGTGTGTACATGTTCAAAGAGATCATGGGGCGATGCCTCCTGCTCAGCTCTGAAATACTCTGAAAAACACCACTCTTGGTGTCCCTGTCATATTTTTTCTGACCAACTCTGAACCACAAGATGCATAGAAGTCAGGAGAGGAAACTCATTCTTGTGAGATTTCATGTTCCCTTAGCGTGTGTGCCTCTCTACTTTTCATGTTTGGGCAGAAATGGAGCGCTTCTGATCAAGGCTGAAAGTGTGCTATTTTTCTGTCTGTGAAAGTGAGTTTTTTCTGGTTTGGTGTGTTGTTGTTGTTGTTTTTTTTTTTTTTTTTTTTTTTTTTTTAAACCATCAAAACCAAACTTACGAGTTGCTTACAGAGCTTTGGGTTAAGGAGTCCAGGGCAAAAGCTGAGGCTGTATGAAGGTGTATTATAATGATAGGTTCTCTCTAGCCTTTCAGATTAGGGTGAGAAGGGAAAAGAGCCAGTTGCTGTTTGTAAGTCTAGGTAACGGCAATTGCAGTCTTCTTATCCAATTTTCTTACATGTGGTGAAGGAGCAAAGGGAGTTCATGGGTACACCTGGTATGAGCATGGTGCTCTAACATGGTCCCATAAAATGAACAAACCTATTGGAGTATGATTTATTTCTTCCCTCCCATACCCAAACAACAAAATGAGACTTTGTGTTTCAAAAAGAAGGTGGTCCCTAAGGACAGTGTTTTGGCACAAGGTAAGGCAAGCTCACACTGCCTGATCAGAGACACTGGCCTCTGTGAGAAGGTGCCAAACTACACAGCTGCAGCAAAGGGTGGGAGCCCCATTTCCCTGTCGGTCTGCCTTGGTGAGGTGTTGCTGGTGGCTTTTCTTGTGGGGAGCGAGAGTGCAAGGCACTGTCTTGCGGTTCTGGGCCTGCTTCTCTGCTCCTAAGCTGCTGTTCACTGTGCCACAACCTCTTAGGGCTTTTTTCTGCATTGTTCTGTCTACAGCGATGTCATGTTACGAGATGCACACTTTGTATCTGCTGATGTCAGCATGAAAAGAAGGAAGTCGTCTTTTCACTTAAAGTGTTGTAAATCAGCCCAGTAAACCAGACTATACATTATGCTTTTGTTACTGAGAGTTAAATTACAAGGAAATGAATGGTGCATAATAATTCCCCATGTCACTGAATTCTCCACTTCTCAGCAAAATAGTCTCTCACACAAGCAGGTTTACAGTGCTTGTCCCATCGCTGTGGAAGAGGCGCTCTCTAGTGGCTTTTTGTCTGAAAAATTGCTGCTGGGTGGTGGCAGAACAGCTCAAAATAGATTCATCTAAATGCGGAGAAGGGTGATTATGACAGGAAGTTGTATTCAGATAAGTCATGTTATCCCAGTTCAAGATTTGTTTTGGTGAAATAATATATTCCCAAAAAGACTAAGGGGTTCTTTTGTATTTATTGAAGGCATTATTAGTTAAACTGTGAGCTCATTTATCATGTTTGCAGCCTTATTCCATCAAGGATAAAATGGTAACCAATAATTCCATTTTGAAAAGTAATGTTTATTTCGGTTCCCAACTGCATTTGGTGATCAGCACTTCTAGGGCTGTGCTTTCTTCAGCTGGGTTTGGTGGTTGAAGACTGCAGAGCGAATGTGCACTCCCGGTTGCCTGCTAGAGATTTAACAACGGAGTTTGAATAGATCACTAAAACAAAGCTTGGAAATAGACAAAAACAGGTCCACATTTACATACTTCAGGTGGCCATTTCTGTGTGCAACACGTGTACCAGAATGTGCACAGCTAGGTATAACTAATCCTGTCTTTCATGCCAGATTTACAGATACCTATAGCTAATGTTGTCAAAAGGAATCTTAAAAAAACCCAAGAATCCAACCATCTGGGACTGTCCCAGGGGTATGGGAGCAAAGAAAGGGGAATCACTCACGTACAAGTCATTCTTTCAGGTGGGAAGGCACCCAGGAAAAGGGTTTTGTTTGCGGCATTACCACCCTCCCCATACCGCTTCATCCCCCTGCAGAACCAGGCTCTGTGCAGCTCAGGGAGGGATGTGTCAGCAGGGGAAGGTGGGGCAGAAGCAGGGAGGCATGCATGTCACATCTTTTCAATCTCCTAAGCTTGAGTCTAGAAGGTGTCTGCACATTCAGGAAACCTTTTTCTGATATTGGTCCTGTGGGGAGGATGACAACAACGAGAGACCAAGGGAAGGGTTTAACTGGAAACAAAGGCTGTTACAGAAGTTCTGAGGCTTTGAAGGGATGGTCCTTGTCCCTTAGGAGTCCCTTGGGATCTGCTAGTTTTAGGCAGTAAGCCTTACAGCCTGCTGTACCAGAAGAGTTCAGTTAAGGGCTTGACAGGTTGTGTTTTGGGCAAGATGTCCTGCTGCAGCATGATGGTATGAAGGATATAAGCTGGTTTGTGGTTGCTAACACAGGGTAGTATTTGCTCAGCCCCTCTGAATTCAACAGGATCACAACACTTGCAGGCTGAGAAAAGCTCTACTAGGGATACATAAGTTGCAGGCTGAGTCAACAAGAGCACTATCCCTCTTCCATCTGCTGGCCCTCCTCAGTTTCAGTTTCTAACTGGATGCTAAAAAATTACACTACTTCAGAGCTCTTTTGTGGAACATGGTGGCTGTGTTGTAATTTGACTTTTGGAGCTGTGGGCGTGAGAAACTGGTCTCCAAGAATGCACTGTTCTTCCACACTCAGAAAACTCAATGTCCATGTCACGCACGCATGAGCATGTGATTCTAGCTGTATGGTCAACAAGATGATACCTTTAGAGACAATCAGTCAGGCTCAAAAGCTACCACACCTTCATCTTGGCAAAACATTTTAGGACCTTAACTCACAAACACAAGACTGACGCAGTTACTCATTCCAAATGGTCCTCAGCCCCACTCCTGGGTGGTGCTGCTGTCTGCGGAAATGCATGTGAAACAACTCCTGCAATACTCAGTTTTGCAGCTCGGTGTTAATAACAAGATGTTACCAGTGTGTTCAGGACATGAGATGTACACTGCAGCACTTTGGGTGCACTTTCATTTCTATAGTTAGCTGTCCCTGTCAAGCGGGAGGAAGCCTCCAGGGGATATGCAAGGCAGCTCTGAAGGGCTGCTACTCTTCAGGTTTAATCCTGTCCTTCCATGAGTCAATACCCTTCACTTTGTGCTGTCTGTCTATTGGAGCATCCAGCCAGTAAGAGCACAGGAAGACATAATCAGGGTACTTTGTTGTCTAAGTACCTGTTGTTCCCATTTTGCAAAAATATACACATTGATAATGTGAGGAAATAAGAGATTAAAGGATGGTGATGTATGAAGAATTGATTATCTGAGCTTCTAAGCAGAGTGAGAGATGGCTCTTAATTTGAAAACCTTTTTACTGTAAGACATCATTTTGTATTAAAAACTAATGTATGTGGCTCTTTTTTTTAAGGGTAAGAAAAGAAAGAAAGAAAATGCTTTGTTTCTCAAAGGCACCATATGTACCACATGCTGCAGTTGCTATGGTAATTATTCGCATTTTATTGAATAGCACTGCAAGGGGTTATACAGAAATGAATCTGACTGGCCAAAGTGCTTGTTAGAATGAATATGTCCAGTTATTTATAAAAGCCTCCATGAAGCACTAGAGGAAAATAAGTGTGTGAGSGAAAGGGAGGGAGGGAAGAAGAGGAGAGGGGAAAACTTTTATAAATCCGAGACCAACACAGTGGCATAACGTCTTTTTCCCTCAATAGGAGATGGCATTCCATGAGCCTTCTTGCAGAAGGAAAACTAGCAAACTAACTTGGATTTACTTAAGTTATTAAGTTAAGTTGTTAGCAGACAAAATGTGGAGTAATTTCTGCACAAAAATACTAGTGGGGAGCCAAGCTTGAGGCTCCAGTAGGACTTAAAGGGTTAACTTTGATTTGCCAGACTTGGCTATGTTTGTACTTTTCTTGTCCCTGGTTGGGTCAGAAGAAGGGACTTCTCTTTTTAGTTCTTGTGTGCTTTAAGGCTGGCTTTTCAAGGGGAGCACTCACCCCCTGAGCTGACTGAAATCCTGAGACAGTGCATCACCAGTGAGATAACAGCTTCCAAGATTTCAGAGTTGGCCAAAGCCGATATGGCTTGAGGTCACAGCCTAAACAGGATCTACAACTGAACAACTCTACTTTGGTGTTTCTCTGAAACATAACATTCCAGTTAATGGAGCTATCCRTGCAAGAAGTATTCCTAGGCAATGTAAATAAATTAACAGGAATTAATTTAGCTAATTAATTTGATTGCTGTAAATTGATAAAATTTTACCAAACGCATAAATCATGTCTGCATATTTTCTATAAGGAGGTGATTAGTGTGCCTTGATGTCAGAGGCATAGATAAAGCTCAAGACCTTATTGTACTTAAATCTAGAGAAATGTACTCTTCCAGTGACACAAGTGAAATGATGTCCTTGTACTGCTTGTAACTAAAGAGATGTCTGTGTAGATTGGCATTTGCAGTGACCGAACCTTGTAGACTTGGGAAAGACGTAATGAGGAAGGACACGTACAAATCTGTAGATACTGAAGTTCTAATGAACTTTGGCAGCACAGCTTCTGGGCAATTACCATCAACTAGAACTCTGCCATGGTTCGCCAGACCTCTGGAGCGTCACCAGTGCTTTGGGGGTTCATGTCAAAGGAGTACTTTGTGGGATCAGGGCCCTGTGTCAGAGTGCTGCAGATGGGGTGAAGGTTAGCTGGAGACTTAAACAGTGTTGAAGCAAGGCTATTGACTTAGCAAGCTCTACTGGTGCAGGGTCATCTTTCAGGGCTGTGCTTGGACAGCATCTATTATAGTGGGGCTGTGGTGCACGAGTAGGTTCTGGAGGGGATGAGGCTTGTATCTCTTCAGTAAACGACACAGTTGATGTAAGAATGTGTCTGCTAGTTAAACTTGCAGGTGGCACCAGGCACGGAGCGCCTGCAGGCACGTTGCTCAGCAGGAAGAGAATTCAAAAAGATATTTCCAGTTTGGAAATCTGATCTGAAAAACGGTAGAATGAAATTCTGTAAGAACAAGGTACAAGGTACAAATGTCTTATTAGGAGTAATCTGTTGCAAAAAATGTCAGATGGGGAACAAAGAAATAGATAGAAACTTTGCAGAGCCAGGGTCAAAAATATGATGGTATTATAACAAAAGCAGAAGTGCTAGCATATACATATATATATATATATATAAAATTATCTATAAATTAGGGGCAACACTTTTTTGCTGTATTTAGTACTTGAACTAGGTATCCAGTTTGGGGTACTGTAATTCAAGGTATGGATTGCCTGGCTGGGGAGCAGAGTTGACTGACAGCAACCATCAGAAATCCAGAAAACATGGCTAGTAAAGACAGACTGAAGGATTTAAGGTTGTTCAGTCTACCAGAAGATACTTAGGGGAGATACAATAAATCTACAAGCAGGAAAAAGTTTGCTTCAAATGAAAGGAAGTAACCTATTTTCCTTGCCCATTAATAGAGATGAAGAGAAGCAATGGGCTTAAACAGAGCATGAGATTTAAGTCATGATTAGGAGAACCTTTTGCATTGTAAGGCTAGTGGAAGACAGCATAAAGCCAGAGGCTTCTGTCTGTGAGGCATGGAATGGGTAGAGATTTTCCTGTTCTAGGAGGAGGAGGTAAACAAGGTTATCTTCAGAGGTCTTCATGCTCCACTTCCCATGATTATAAATAAATCCTCATAAATCCGTAACACATAACATAATATGTATAATTCTTATTAATTGAAATTGCAAACTTACACCAGGACTGGGCTTTTGATTCAAATTCTTTATGGACTGTGCTGCTTCTTTGAAAGAGTCTCTCAAGGAAGTAAAAAAAAACCCCACAGATTGAGTAAAGTGGAACATGGGGAAAAGTAGAGAAGAATCCCTAAGAAACAGTGTATGCCAAACAGAAGGAGTCCAGCTAGGTTGGCTTAATTTGAGAAGAATTGTAGGGACACTCTCCCCTCCAGAAAGAAGGTTGAACATGCATATGAATGACATTGAACTCAACTACCTTGTCAATGTTTGCTTGGGAAAGAGGCTTTGCACAGGCTGTGAGAGAGGTAGCTGGGTATAGACAGGAGCCATTGCCCCGTGTCTGGTAGCCCAGTTTTTCTGGTGAGAAAAAAGGATGTCTGAAGTGTAAAGGAACAGGACTCCCAGGGTTGCTCTGCACTCTGCAACGTGCTCTGTGCTAGGGCACACTTGGCCTCCTCAGGCAAAGCAATGGGGGTGAATTTCCAGGAGGTATATCTCTGTTTCTCTTCCCACTGCAATGTTTTCTCATAAGCATAGGCCATGGTTTGCCCCCAAGTCTTAGCTTCATCCACATGAAGCAGTTGGCCTAGCCTGGGACTTGGTTCGGTTGCATAGCAGTGTCCAGATGCAGCACCCAGCTAAGGGGGGATGGAGGTGGAGCCCCACTGTGAGGACTCCCAGGGAGCAGATGTCATCTTGTGCCACTGACTGGACTCTTCTGGTAATCAGGGAAATTGCTTTAACAAGCTGTCCTCAGGGGTGTCTCAACACCGAGGACTCTTCTGGCTCAAGTGTTTGTGCTTGGTTGAGATTGGATTTCACGGTTGTTTTCTCCCTCTGTTCAGAGCTTCCTCTTTGTGCTACAGAGGAGATGTGTTTTGTCTGAGCATGGGATTTGGTCTGCCACCTTTGGAGAGCCATCTTCCAAGCAGATGGAAGCAAGATTCAGCAAGCAACCCCTGCAGCCAGAGACAGAGATGCTTTTTTAGCTGGCAAGCAGGGAGCTTCTTTTGCCTGCAAGTCTGTGTCCATCTCCTCACCAACTCCCACTAATTATGTCAGCTTGTCTTTCACCCAACTTCCAGCCGCTCCTTTTCAATGCCCACATCTGTGACTACCAATTAACACAAGAGCAAGTCAGCACAGCACTACCAGACAGCCCCCTGTAGCCATAATGGCATTCAAATACTGTTTTGACCTGAACGAATTCTCTTTGTTGGACAGTTACAGCCTTATGGAGGCTATAATTACAATGGTAGCCTTAGTTCTGCAGATATAATTTAGCAGTGATGTACTGAGAACAAACAGGATTACAAGGCAGTCCATATGCCCAAATATTCACCACTTAGATCATTTAAAAATCTTTAAGAAATCATTACAGCTGAAGCTGAAATGTACAGTGTGTGATTACATGCTCACTGCTAACAGCAAAGCTTGTCACTTGCTATGGGAAGCAGGCAGCACAAGAGCAGAATTTATTTTTGAGCAGCATGTGACATAAATAGCAATCTTCGGGGGGGTGGCCGTTAAAAACATCACCAGAGACTCAGCTGCAATCTGAAGGACTTAGTGAAGCAATGTTTTGAGAAGAGATTGTAGTTTAGCACATAAAATATTTAGATAAGGCACTAAAGATGTTGTGCTCAGCTTCCCAGAAACTCAGAGGGCACCTGACAATGCATTATTAACAGCTTAGAAGTTCAGTGGTGGGAGGGCAGGAGAGCAGAATCAAGAGGCATGGAAAGCTTATGTTGGGTAACGAGATTTTGTAGGAAGCACTCCAAAGCCTGGGCCTGGAGGGGAGTGAAGGCAAAGAAAGCTGGTGACTTAATGGGAAAGAATGTGCAGCCATTACTATAGCAATGAAGAGTGCCTGGGAGGCATATTCAAGTTGCTGAGGGCAGAAATGTCAGGGAAAAGGATGCCTGAGGGGAGCTGAGAGGCTCAAGGAACTGGTAAATGAAATGGGAATTGGGAATGGGTTGACAACTTTTCACCTTTTCTTGCAACCAAGTAATTATTGCCCTGAGAAGGTCAACTTGAAAGCTTAGGGTGGGCTTAGTCTGTTGCTGAATACCTGTCTCCCAAACATAGGCTGTAGTTAGCTTGCTCCCTGGGAGCTCTTCCTCAGGAATAGATACTGACTACTTCCTCCCCAATCTACAAAAGCCCTCAAGTGCCTGCTTTGAGCAAGAGTAGCCCACTGAGTAGTAGCATAAAATAGCCAGTTAAGTACCTCAGTAGATGGGCACTAGAGCCCTGTATGAGAAGAGTCGCTAATGCTGAATCACTTTTGTGCTCTGCAGTAAGACGGGCACGTTGGCAGGACTGAGTCAGGATCCCTGCACTGCTTCTTTTCCATGTGCCAGTGTGTGGATGGGGGACTGCAACCTTGGGGGCTGCCGACTAGCAGCCTGCCTGCACATTAGATGTACTTTAGAAATTAAATCTCTATTCTAATTTCCCAAGTCTGTCTGAATGAATGGCTTTCTCAGGAAAGACTTCATGAGGTTTTTATGGAGCTTATGTCATTTGAAATCTAGTGACCTGGAGACATACAATATATTTTTGATAAGTTAAGATGACCTCTACAATCAGAATGGGAAGGAGAGAAAAAAACCCAAAACCCTTTTGTGCTTTTAAAAGGAAATGAAAATGTTTAAAGTTTCTTGAATATGTAAACTTAACAGAAGTGCAAATCAGTAACTATTTTTTGAAAGGCTCTGTGGAGAACCTATGTCTTCCACTATTGCTTAAAGACAGGGACCTTAACATAAAGTACAGGGAGTCAAGCAGATTTTAACTTTGTAGCTTTGAGTGCCAGATCTTTCAGAGCCAATGTTTTGTACGTATGACATCCTGCCCTTCTGGTATTACTGCTAAATGCTTCCATGACTAGATCTGGAGAAGCACATTTAAGGGGAATGGTGTATATTTTCATATTGCTTTATTGCTGGGAAATGAAATACAACTCAGTGCAGGTATGTCTGGCAGAAGGAAGGAATATGATGGAGAACTGAGCTGAGGGAGAGAGAAAGATGTGGAGTGCTGTTTGATTACCCCAAAATTCTGGTTTGCAGCCATAAGCATACTAATAAAATAGTTTCTCTTAAGGTTACCAGGAATAAAATAGTCTCAAATTTTTGGATGAACCAAAAAGAAGAGATTAAAGTATTTCAGCTCTGTATTCTAGCTTTTCAAAGATTTGTAAAAACACCTGGAAAATTAAAACAAGAACAAGTCAGGTCAATGTCATGCACATTTTCTGAGTGTATGCTCAATTCTCTCACCCAGGTCACTAATGAAATAAAAGATGAGTCTGGACAGATCAGTGCTGGGTCCTGCTTCAAGTGTCCTTCCAGCTGGAGAGAGATCCACTAACGGTATGTAGTATTCTTTGTGAGTGATTTTTAACCAGTCCGGTACTCATCTTACACTGATTTCTTCAAAGCTCTGTTTCTGTAGTTATCTGGAACAGCATCAGAGGCCCTCACAGTACATGCTTTCCCTGGATCCTGTCAAAAAGGGATTTTTGCTACACTATTCTGAGTGGGTGTTGACAGGACAAGATGCCATTTGTACAGGTTGGGGCAAAGGATGTTTCAGTGATGGAGATGAGGAATCATGGGAGTCAGCATGAAACCTTGACTGAACAGGAAATGTTTAGAGATGCTGTGCTGAAAGCTATGTGTAAAGCCTGTGTGTAGGCTGGGTTGGAATACCGAGGGAAAGATCCCAGTCATAGACGCCACTTGGACCATGGGCAGGATGGGGATAATATTCAGAGCTATTGAACAGGAGGAAGTGAAGGAGTCTTGAAGTACAGGGAGATGCAAAGTCTCATTCCAACAAAGTTGAAATACATTATTGAAATACAATATTTGAAATACAAGTTGACAATACATTCTGACACTTTCAAAGTAAAGTAATTTCAGGTATGTATCATGAACTTAGGCAGAACAGATAGCAAACAATTTCAGACAAAAAGGAAAAAATAAGGAGGGAGCATTGTTTTTAAAGTGCTGTTTTGTTTTAAACAAACTTTCCTCTTCTTTTTTCCATTTTTGTACAGATGAAACTAGTTTGTCAAATTGTTCCATACACACTCACAGTTTGGAGCCACCTGAAATACCTTTTCTTTGGCAAATTGACCTTTTGTTGAAATGGCTTTAACTTGATATGACTCCAACCCTCAACTGCAAGTGGGGATTTCCATGAGCTTAATGATGCAGGGGAAGAGGAGGAGTTGGAAAACAGTGGGGGGTTCAGATGGAAGATAACATAGTGGGAGGGATAACAAAAATATTAAAAAGTTTTTTACGGCGAGAAAGTGTAAGAAGGAGAGCATGAGGGCACATGGGATAATAAGTATATGTGAGGGGCCTGATGAGTAGAACAGATAATAGCTTTCTCTATGTGGAGAAAAGTACAGGAAGGCAGAGTGAGGGAGCAGCTAAGGCAATGGAGAAGATCTGTAGATGCAGTGAGGATCCTTTCCTCCCATCTGTCTTCTTCATTTTTTTATCCTTTCCTGTGCCCCACACACTCCAGGAATCACTGGGGCTCCTTTTCTTTCCCTCTTCATGAACAGTTCATTTTGCTTCTTGCAGCAAAACTGGCTCCAAGTGTAATTATTTCCTGGTGTCTCTGTGCATTTACCTATGCCTCCCAGCAGGGCCCTGTGTTTGGCTCAGACAGACTCCCCTGCTCTCCTCCTCCCCCACGTGATGTGGCTCCCCATAAGAAAATTTCCCGAGAGGTTTTTAAACTTCCCTGCAGGGTAGGTTTCTTCTTTCGGACCTCAAGGTTTCATGACAACACACTCACCTTTGCTTTCAGAGCAGTTTACGCTGGCTCTGCTCTTTTCTCTTCTTTTTGGATATTCTTTTATTCAAACAACTCCTGCAATACGTATCATTTCAATTACCCTGGAGGTTTACACAGTGCTTACAATGAACTAAGCTGTGCTTCCAACTTCTGCCCATTATATTCTGACAAAGAAGCTCAGAGGCAAGGCTGTGTGACTGGTGAACAGCGTGTGAGGCAAGGTTCAAAGGGAAGGAGCTTATATAATAGTTACTCATAACTCTTTTCCCCTTTCCATGGTCTACCTCTGTCTTTTAATATTGAAATTCAAGCTGCAATCAGGGGCTGAGAGACCTCATTTTAGAAGAGGTTTTTGCTAAAGGTAACAGGGGAAATGTAAATTGGCTGTTTGTTTGTTTATGCTCCTGGACAGTAAGGACATAGGTAATTGTTATTCCAAGCATTCACTAAATACATTGAACATTTCTTTTTATAGAAGATTTGTTTAACCGAAGATTATCCAACATGCAAAGGACTGCTTCATGGGAACTTCTATATCTATAGGGCTTTTGGCTTGTTTCAATGCTTGCCAGCTCCTCAACCCTTGTCCCCTCCCCATCAAAGTCCTAATCATAACATCCCTAAAAGCCTGGGAAACTGCCCATTGTAACCAAAGGTTCCATCCATTATTTAAAACCAGAGGAAAAACATTTGTTTGCTACGGGGAAACTGGTAGTGTCCACTATGACTGGCAGTCCCTAAAAAAAAATATGCACTGCACACAGATGGAACATCTGCTTTTAGAAATGAGGATTCCCCAGATGGGTGCCTTTGAAAGTAATTTAGTGGTGCCCTACTCCTCAGCGTGTGCAATCTTGTAACATCTTGCAAGCACACCTGGCCAGGAGAGAGGATTGTATTATAAACACCTAACAAAAGGATCTCCCTTTCCTTTCTCTCCTCCTTCTGCACTTACTAAGCTAATTATTTCATTTTTAAAATGGGAAAAGCTCTTCTCTCTTCATCCTTCACATGCCTCCCATCTCTCTTGCTTGATCTTTGAATGCTGTGTGCTTTGACTGTAAAACGACAAAGTAAAAAGCTCACATTTGCTTTCCAGTTGGAATTCCAAGGCTTGATTTTTTTCTAACCCAGCTTTCAGCTGTTAGTCGAGGGTCAAACCACTGTAGACAAAAGCTTTCAAACTTCAGAAGACATAATTCAGCATGATTGGCTGAGGTGCTGATGGAAGGGAAGTCTGACCATGTCTCCCTATGGTTAAGTATGACAGTGCAGATAAGAACATGGTAATGGATGCAGCCTTTCACCTTCTGACACCTCACTTGGTCAGGACTACATTTTTGTCACCTTGGATGATCATTCCCCCAAATATCAGGGACTTTGGCAGAGGGTCCTGCTTCTCTGATTACAGCTGAGCTATTGAAAGGAAAGTAGATAGGTACAGCCTAACATGGCTATTTTTGCCTTGAAAGAATAATAGTTACTCTAATTTTTTTAGATGTCTGAAGACTTTTTCCCATGTGCTACTGCCTAACTTACTGATAACTTCATCTGGGGTGGGACAGACCACCATGTCCTTACAAAAAACTGTCTCTTCAAAATGATGTTTTGGGGAATAAAAGCAGGAGCAGCAGCAGTCAGCTCAGCGATAGTGGGTGTGCCAATGGTGTTCTGGAAAAGCATTGCTTCTTCTCTACTAACACTTGCATGACGTCTCTTGCACAGCTTGAATGGACAGGGAAGGATTAATACTTTTTATTTAATTAAAAAGCTACTGAGGTAGCAAACAAATTCAGCAAGCAGCTTTTCCTTAACTTCAGAATGAGTTTTTATTATTGGTGATATTTTTGTGAGGTCTCAAAGCTCTGATGAATTTAGGATCTATCTGGAGTCCTAAACAAAGAAGGGGATTTCATGGCTTATACATTCCTTCAGGACAGGACAGCTCAAAATCCTGACCTTTGGTGGGTTTATTTTCCAACCCAGATCTAGATTTGGCTGTCCCTCCTGTCTAGGAGGAGACTGCCCACAGCATTTTAGGCTGTCATTAGCCATCATAGTTCTGTGGTAGAGGGTGTCTGTCTCCCATACTGACAGACATTTAGACTGTATTGCACATGCACAACCACTATTTGTCATTGCTTTTCCCACCAATTACTTGTCAACCTTTTACCTACCGTCAACCCAACCTTGCAATCAATCCTTCATTGTTTTTTTACTTTTTTCTTGGACTGGAGGGTTTGAATGTGCAAAAACAGCAAAACCAGGGAGCTGAAATGACAATCCTTCAGTTCTAAAAGCCATAACTACCAGTAGCATCTTTTGATGTATACTCTCTTAATGAGTAAACACCTACTTAGCAATGCTAGAAAAATATATTTCCTTAGCTCCATTTTGCAGCTAAACATATATCCCTTATTTTTCCTTCTTGGCATGCTGCCCATAATGTTGATCTGCTCTTACAGAATTAGCCAGACCCTCATAGACAGCATTCCCCTGCTTCGCTATACATACTTCATCAACACAGCTAGATATCTAAGTACAGTACCCTTTGCTGCTGCCTTTCTGCCCTTTCTTCCTCAGACCACATAAAACCCATCTGTCAGAAACTCTAAAATTACTTGTTCTGTGAAGTGAAATCTTCAAAGCTCTTCAAATATCTAGCGTATGAAAACTCTTTTCTTTATCCCATTTAGGATTACAGCCAAAAAAAAAAAAAAAAAAAAAAAAAGGCAAGAGAGTTCCTTCCTTGCAAAGAAAATAGCTATTAACCTTCAGGATAAAAGCAGATACAATTCCAATGATGGACTTTTTTTCCAAAGGAAGTGTGGGGAAGGTAATTGCTGAGGACAGCAACAAGCAAGTTGTGGAAGACCAACAGCTCCCACAAAGATTTGTCACAATTAAGGAAGAGAGTAAAATATGCATTCTAACACTGGCCTACTTTGGAGGCCAGAAATCCTAGTTTGCATCAGTGATTTGCAAATGGTCCCTCTCCTGACACTGTGTCAAGTAAAACCTTTGCAGCTCAGCAGTTGCATCTGAATTTGGTGACTTTCACCAATATCTAAAAGGCATGACCTGAGAAGCAGACCTGTTTGAAGCAGAGCCTTTTGGATTATGTTTAAGTTTCAAGTCACTCAATATTCACTTTTATAAGAGCAATATATTCATATATTCAATATATTACTGGCTTTCATTTTGTTATTTTTATACTCATTGAGACATGACGGGTCTGATTAGAGTCAGTGGCCCAAAACCAAATGTCAATAAAGTATCAGAGGTGAGTTGTAAAACATACCTTGTCTGAATACTTTGAAAATCTTTGGAGAGAAGGTTCATACTGCTTTGGAAAGGCAAACTCTTGTGTTTCTAGCTTCTTACATCTGCTCCACACAAACTGTGTAGGAGCAATTCGCAGGACATGATGAAAAGGATAAACAGGCAGAACAGCAGGATAATTTGCCCAAAATCAGGTATCTCCATGAGAGCAAAGAGAGAATATAAAGAAACACAGCCCAAACAACATATGCTGGTAAGGGAACTACAGAAAACAGAGATGCAGTGACATGAAGTTTTGTGAGGTTTAGAGAACACATTTTACAACAAACATGTAAGTCAATGTAAGTTTTAAAGCACCTTATCAGCATCAAACTTCCTTTTTCTTTGCTATTCTTTAGATTTCACTGAAACTCTGAGCCATCCAGGTTCTCTGCACACTTTTCTGCTCCCGAGGGTGAAACTGGTCTCAGCTTTGCAACCAGAATTGATTCCTACCCTTGGGGCTTTCCCCCACTGATTTCTCTTTGCCTATTTGTTCACTTCAGCATGTGCAGGTTTAAGCCTGTGAGCTGTTCATTTGGGCCCTCATCCTGCTGCTGCTGAAGCCACTGACAAAGCTCTTTTTGGCCTGAGGACTGCTATGATCCCTTTTAGGAATTAGCCAGAACAATTCATCCCCATTCCAAGAAGAGACAAAATGACTTGGTCAGTGCCTTGTCCAGAGAGGAG
Source organism: Phoebastria nigripes (assembly GCA_035582835.1). Taxonomy (NCBI): domain Eukaryota; kingdom Metazoa; phylum Chordata; class Aves; order Procellariiformes; family Diomedeidae; genus Phoebastria; species Phoebastria nigripes. The sequence continues at coordinate 2,448,419 of JAYKAV010000445.1, forward strand.
AATGCAGGTATCCCGCACTGCTGACAGTTCTTATCCTTCTGCCTTCTCAGCTGCACACAGAAACACAACAGCAGCAGGCAGGCTCCCTCCTCAGCAGAGGAAAAAGGGTTAAATCCTAGACAAAGCTGAAAGGAAATAAAAAAATATTTCAAACATCTCTAATTGCTGCCCCTATCATGTTACTAGTGCCAAAATAATGCCACTCTTTGCACTGCAGCAGGCCTTGCACTTTTCAGGGATTGATTTATTAATATCAGTCTGGCAGTGCTCATTTTGCTGAGTCAATACTGGGTCACACAGATGCAACTACGTATTTATCAGTTTTCATTATCCTGTTTGTAGATTTAATCACATATTTGGGCACATCCTAAGTTCTTAACTTCCCAAATGCTCCCTATGTGCTGGGAAAGGCAGAAGAGCTTCCTATAGGTTCCTGCAGAAACTACTGGGCTCTGAGTTGTGCTGATCTCATTTGATCTATGTGGTTGCTGGATGGCCTCAACTAAGCTTCTTGACAGCTCATGTGGAATGAAAAACACTGTCAGCAGGGGCTGTGTTCCCTAAACACGGTTTCCATCAGACCAAGGAATGACAAATTATTTTCTCTTTCCTAGTGATGAGGATATCACAAAAACCAACCTACTGCTGCACTTCTTTATTTTCCAAGATGAGGTAGAGAATAGGAAAAGGGTGGGAGGAGTTGAAGTCAGAGAGGTTTGAGTTTTTCTTTGTTTTCATCTGTCCTCAGATATCATTCACCACTTTGGTGAAGAGCATAAACTGCCAGCTGGTTTGTGTGGCACATTTGCACGTTAAGATCTGCCAGTGGTTGCTGCAAAAAATGGATGCATTTTCTTATGGAGGAGCAGCCTCAAGGGCAGCTGCTGGCTGTTGACTGGGTTTCCAAGGCAAGGACCCCAGCTCTGGAGTGTCCGAGGGAGCAGTCTGAATGTGCATCTGGCCTCACTGCAACCTGCAGTGCTGCTGCAGCACACTCACAGAATTACTCTCCAGAATGCTTGTAAATATGGTATTTCCTGATTTCCAAAAGACCTTGAAAACACTAGATCATGCTCCAGCCATCCAGGGAGGTTCCTCATCCTAGGCATTACCCTAGCTGGGGTGCGACCCCATCTCATTCTTACAGCGGGACAAGGAGGGAAGAAGGAGGCTAAAGCTTTGGATCTGGTGACTTCAATATCCTAAAATGGAAAAGGCTGATGCAATATTGTTTATTTTAACTAAAGGTATTTCCATAGCCCTTATCACTGCAGCATCTGAGCCAAGGCCAAAACTCCACTTTCCTGTCAGGTCTGCGGGGCTGGAAGCAGACAGTTGAGGGATAAGTGTCTGGTGAGTGGATGCAGCTGGAGTTTGTTAACCTGTGAGGCATGCAAAAGGAGGAAGAAGAAAGGAGTGGGCAGTGGGGGAAAGGGTTGAGTGCAGTTCAGGAGGGGGTTTGGTGGTGTCCTTGGATCCTGGCACAAATGGCATTTTTATTGGAGAGCCTGTCCTGTCTCTGAGAGGCAGGAGGGTCTTTTGCTCTGGCCCTGTAGGCCTTTTTCATCTGTTTGTGAGGCAGGCTGTTTCTCACCCATCAGCAGTTCCCTCAGTCCTGCTACATCCACCTTGAAGAACATGGAGCCCTGTGAGAGCTATTCTATGCCTAGGAGGAAGCTGAGATCTAAAATGGAGTATCCTTTGTTTGCAAGGTAACTTGGCCCCTCCAAGCAGAGTATTGTGGAGAATATGCCCCTCAGCATGTCCTCAGGCTCAGCTGGAAGAAGTTATTTTACCCTGCAAAATCTGTGGGTTTTGTGAGAAACCGATAAGCATGAGGCTAGTTTAGTAAGGGAGTTTGTGTTGATTTCTTCTGGAAGAACAAGCATCCGTTTTGCTACCTGGCAACTTACTTGAGAGACTGTTTGCTCTGTGCTTCAGGGTCCTGTGCAAAGATCTCAGCCTTCAACAGGAATAGACTCTTCCTTGCAAGGTTTTCAGGAAGAGCCTGGGCAGTTTGGCTTCCATCTTCTCTTCTGGGAATTCTGCAGTCCATTTCTCCTGAAGGGTGTCTCTCTGCATGGTTTCCTGGCCTGAAAGGAGTCCATGCTCCATGCTGCCAAAGGCGGATTTTTCAGTGGAAAATGCTATTTTTGTGGGTAGTCTTGAAATCATTCCACAGAAATAGCTAATCCAGGCCCTCACTCTTACATGACTGCATTCTGCCAACTGCTGTTTTTATAATCACCTTGTGTAGTCCCACTTTCTTGAGACTTTCCTCCTGTACCTTGTTACACTAATTAGCTGTCTTGGCTTGATTTGGATGGTGAAGTCCTGCTTAGTATGTGTGCCTTTCCTAACTTACAGTTTCTATTACTGGGGCTTTCTGGAAGGAAAAAAAAATTGTCATGCATACCGGCAGTAGATGAGTAGATATTGCTTCTGCATTTAAAAAGCTATTGAGTGGCCCTTAAATGCCGCTAAAGAGAGGTACTGCTATGTGGTTAATAGAGATTTGGTGGGTGGGGAGGGAGAAAACCAAGAGATAAGAGTTCAGTTCCTGTGTCAGCAAGTCATGACACCTCTGTGGGCCTCAGCTTGCTTTTATAGAATGAAGATACAGTTTTCTTCTACTCTGTTTAGATTGTGTAGTTAGATTGTCAGTGCTTTGGATCAGGAACTATATGAATTTATGTATAGGCATGTAAGAGCCCGTGGTTCTGGATCTTAGTACAAGATTATTACAAGAATAATAACATGAGAGGCTGTCACAAGAGGAAAAGAGCCATTTCAGTGGGATATTTTCAGCTCCTCTGAATGTGCCTACCAGTAGCCCATAGGCAGGGAGGACCTGGTCTTACGATGATTTGGCTAAGTCTCATTTCTACAGCCTACCAGTGGGCATCTTGAAAATGCTTTAGACTTCAGTGGTCACTTCATCAAAGAGAAAAAAACAATGCTGTGTGATTCCAGCTATCAGTGATACCATGAAAGTGGTGAATTTTCAACAGATAACTGAGGCAGTTTGCCACAGATTTATAGGTTGAAATGGGCTTTGTACAAAACAGCCTGGTGAATAATACAGGACAAAGAAAGTATACTCTATATGTTTCTTACTAGCTTAGAAGGAAGACTAAATGCACCAAAATCAGTTACATACCACAAATCATGCGAAGTCACGAAGTCTGATTTTTAAACTTAATAAATGTAAGAATGTTGGCAGTGTTTCATGTTGGTTTTATCTCAAGTAAAGGATTAACTGTCCACAGCAGCTTTTGCAGTGTGAGTCAGGAGCTAGTCTGAAAACTAGGATGCTGGGCTGACTCTGAGCTAGGTACAGCAAAAGCTCTGCAACTTGTGACTAATTGGGGCACAGCTACCAGTATTTCAGTATTTTTCATCATACCCATTTTTTAAAATATCTTTCTTCATGGAAAACACAAAACAGTGTCCGTAATCCACAGGGATTTTTTTTTCCTTTTTTTTTAAAAGCAGTGTCTGTCATAAACTGTTCTGCCTTTGTCCTAATCCTGAGACCTCATTCATCCTTCTGCTCACAAAAACTGCGATTCATCAAAACTGGTCAGCCCCATGGTCTTGACTCTCAGAGACAGAAAAGAGGAAAAGAAAACTGAAGTGTACAGAGTAAGCTTTCCCCCGGTACCTCCCTCCTGTATCTGTAATCAGTGGCTTAAGGACAGGGTGTAGCAGGGCCTACAGCTGAGCTCTCCCTTCAGGACCCTGATTCTGCACCATTACCATCTGGTAGGCTTGTTTAATTAACTGGGGAAGGTTTGGCATTTTATTACCTACCCCGTCTGCTTTATCCTTTGTATTTTCTTGGCATCTTGAGTTATGTTTAATGACATTTTCAAATCCAAGCCACCTATTTTCTAGAAAAGTGTTTCTCCAAAACAATGGCAATTTAAAGAACATTTTGAAATTGAAAGGGTAGCAGTTCCTGCTCCCGTAACTGAAGCTTACTTTTCTCCCCATGGCATTCATTTCCTTTTGAAGGGAGTCACGCATATTTACTTGTTTATTTCTGTGTCTCAATTGCTTTTTTGGCTTGTCTTACCACCATGATCAGTTCTGTATATTTCTAATTAGTTTTCAGACAATATTTTTGGGTTTGATTTTTTTTGTCTCGATCCGCAGATACTTGCTCCTGCGTGTGCCCAGCCTCAGCTTGGTGTGTAGAAAATGCAGCTGGCTTCTATCAAGAGAAGCCATCCTTGCATGGGGAAGGTAAGTGCAGCAGTTAAGGCAAAGGTTGTGACTGCTCTTGGAAAGCATGCTCAGTATGTCTTTCAGTGTGGGGTGGCTGATTGCTTTGTAGCTTGCTTCTCCATAGACTTCTCCCTGTGTCTGCTTATTTTTCTTTTTCCTGGACACTTGTGCTGTATGTTGTCTGATATTCCAGAGACTGGTCTTTGAACAGCTGCCAGCCGCTCCCCTGGGTACTGCCTTGGCTTTCTTGTGCTATCTGAAAAACAAATATGAAACAATTAACAGGAAAATCAAAATCACTCCGTGCTTTTGGAATCCCTGAGAGGAATCTGTCTGGTGCTCAGGTACATCCCAAGGCTGACTGGCTCATTCTTTTATTTTCTTCCTTTCTTTCCTTCTTTCTCTTCTCATCCACTCCAATTTCTCTTTGTTCCACAAAAGATTGTCCCCCTGTCCCCCCCCAACAAACCAATATCAAACTTTATGCAAGCTGATCAACACTGCTGATTACATTTTTGCCATCTCTGATCAATGGTTCTGCCATGGCCCAGCGAACATTCGAGATAGGTTGGTACTACATGCCTTTCTGCTTCTGGCCTACTTGATGATGAAGATGAAACCACTTCTCCCGTCCACGCCTCAGTTTCCTAATCAGTAAAACACTACTTATCTGTTCTGGAATCTCATGGTAAAGAGAATTCTAAGAGGTAGTTATTTTTAATTATGTCAAGTGGGTGACATTCCAGTTATTGTACAGATGGTGAAGATTGTTTTACATCATGGTTGTTGAGATTAAAGGTTATTTCTTTTTCCAACTAATAATTAGGACGTAATTTTTTAGGACAGATAAAAATYATWTCTAMCWKWYAAMAGWAAATTGTGTTCTWAGAAAAYTKTTTGGAGKGGKYTKCTTTTCYTATTTTTTTTTTTTTTTKTTTTTTTTTTTTTTTTTTTTTTTTTTTTTYTTCATTTTTTTTCTRYGSGATTCAGTTSTGGAAGAACACTCATTTTTTTCCAGCAGAAATGTTATAGCCTTTTACAACAAATATCTCTTATCAACTATGTCTTTACTTTGTCACTTTTATCAAAATTTTTCATGAGGGAAAAATACAAATTCTCTCCAGTGTTTTGTTTTCACAATTTTTAGTAAATCTGAACTTGGATCATTTGAAACACAACCATTCCTTATTCCTTCAAGCTCAATCCTATCTGGTTTTCTTGACCAAGGCATGGAAAAATTATCCTGAGAATTGCACAATGCTGCACTTCAGTGCTCCTTTTAATTCTCCAGCAAAACCCCATTTAACTCACAAAATATGGGATGATTTTATTTAAAAACGATTATGACTGGGGATCTCATTTATGCTGAGACAGCGTCTGCCTAATTAGAGCTGACTGAAGTGGTGAGCGGGTAGAAATGAATGGGTTCCTACTGCCAGAAGACATCAAAGAAGACTGGTGACCCAGATTTTCCGAAGAAGAGAGTGTTGTGGCATCAGGTCCAACCTCCCTCCTAACACAGGTCACTCACAGCACTTCAGCAGGCTGATATCTTCTGATGGAGCTACAGTTCATCCTAGGAAGATGCCCAGACTTGTTTTACCATCTTCAAATGATGGGGAATATATTGTATCCCTCGCTGAGACTTCTAAATGTAATGTGGTTAGAGGCCATTCTTATTTCGGCTGACTCCAGCCCTGGTGAATTTTTGGTTCTCTGGTCTGTTTTTAGTGGAATATTCTTTCTTTTCCTTACACTGGTGGAACAGAGCAGGCATGACAGGGTCACAGTTATAGGAAGTATCATTGTCATCAGTAGTCAGGACGATTCCCATGCAGGAACAAAGACCTTGAGGTGGACTTAGCACAAACAGCAGCAAATCCGAGAGATATTTTTCTAGTGAACTCTGTTGATGAGCTGTCACATTTTGAGCTAGCTGTACTTGCTTGGGAGCAAGGGATCCATTTCTGGGTGTGCAAGAGARGAAGAGACTGCACTAAGCTATTAAAAGTACAAAGACTAAAATGATTTTTCTCACAGCTAGCCATGCCTGGGGTATTTTGTTCTGGGCCCAGCATAGCTATGTGGATATCTATATGAACTGCAGAGAGCATGTACATCTCTGCATGGGTGAGGACAGCTGGATATAGACTTCTTTACTCACATGAAGAAGTGACTTGACAGAAGGCAGTTGCACTGGGCTGCTGCAGAGCTGGTAGAGTCAAAAGATATTTGCTCAGGCTCAGGGCTGGAGAAGTATGGAGCCTGGAGGCACCCAGGGAGTGTGGAGGAGTACATGCAGAGGTTTGGTCTGTCCCACCTTTGTAGACATGACCTACATAGACCTGCAGGCTAGCTGAACAACCAGAGGGTCCCACTAAGCACATTTTTCATGTAGGAGCGCATCTTAAAGCACTTTCCTCTCCAAACCTTGCTTCAGCCTTTCTTCTTCCAGATAGTAGTCTTAGGAAAGCCACGTGGGAAAGTTTTCCTTTGCTGAAGGAGTGGATAGGTGTATTCTGATGGCATTTTGGTACTTCTGTTTTGACTGGGACTTCTCACAGATGGCAGTTAAGACGAGGGAATATAACAGCTGTGTGAAATGCTGGTAGCATTGTCCACAACACTTTCAGACTCCTTTGTTTAAGAGGAAAGACCTAAGTTGTCACAAACTTAAGCCAAGATTGTTGTCATTTTGCTCCCTCACGCTGCTTTGTGAGCAGTGATTTGTGTGTGGCTGGCTGTTTCAGATGTAAAGCCTGCTGAGTTTCTTCCTGGAACATCCTGACACAGTAAACAAGGGAAAGCAGAGGCAAAGCTCTTCCTGTGCAGCCAGCTGGAGTGCCTGTGCTTTCTCACTTCTTCGTGCATTCTTACCCTTGACCCCGGTGTGCTATCCAGTTCCCTCTGTGTCAGGTTCTCCTGAAAGCTGTGGTTTCCTCTCCTGACAGGCAGCAGGAAGATGAGAAAGCTGTTGGGCAACCTTTGCTCTGAGAGTACTGGAGGGTTATTAACAAAGCATGCCTGACAGGCAGGGTTTAGGAAATACTGATAACATCAGGAAGAGGGAGGAAAGTAAACAGTTCAGTAGCGTAGGGTGTGTTTGTCATTTTAAAATTGGCCCGGGCTAGCAGCTTTATAAGCTGTTCTTTCCCTTGCAGTGTCACTGTCACAGACTTGGTGCTGCATATGAGGTCACACCATTTCCACCAGCAGGTGAGATGGATTCAATACCTTTAGCTGGGGCTCTATTCTGAACCAGTCCAAAGGTTGGAGAAGTTTTGGCTTGGTTGTAGCACCACACAGGAGAGTAAGATGATCCAACTTATTCTGCCCTCAGATGTGAGAGTGTGGCAAAAGGGAAGAGTCTTTATTTCCACTGCCTCATAGCCGCTGCAAGGAGAAGTCACCTATTTTACAAGGGAATCAAGGCCAGGAATAGAACTTGTGCTATTGACTTCCACTAACCCGGCTTTGTAAAAGCCAGCTAGGACATTTAGCTGGGAACTATGAAATCCCATCCTCTGGGCAGTTTGCAGCTCAGTTTTTGATATAGACTTTTTCTAATTATCACTGACAGGCAGATCGAGGGTAAGATTATACATTTGAGTTCTTGTTTTTTCTCTTCTCTCCTCTTCTTCATAGCATGTGTCAGCTCTAGTTTCCAAATATATTTCCGTGTCAAAGCACTAAACTTCATCCATCATGAGCACATTGTGCAAGTCCTAATAAAATAACCCTGCTGCCACGTCTCTCTGGGAAGGTGGAGACTCCAGTCATAATGTAACATGACAATGGAAGCACCATGAGGCTGGGTAGTGAGATTATATCTTTTCCGTTTGTGCACTAACTGTTGTTTAGTATGGCTTGTCAGTCTGTCAGATAAAGGCACACAGCCATCTATGAGGAATTATTAATGAAGATTCAGACATTTTTTCTGCTGGAAATGGATCACTTCACTCTTCATCTCGCTGACTTTTTACATTAGAAAACTAAAAATAGCCCTGAGTTTATAAGGAAAGACCTTCAATATCTGGCAGGCTTTGCCTTTCCTTTCCTGTAGTCCATTCCCCAGAGGTAGGTTAAATATGCAAACCCTTTTTCTAATGGTTTGAGCTGAGCATTTCAGAGCCATAARCATGAATACAAGGTGTGTGTCTTTGTCTGTTAAGCACATTCAGTCCACCCAGCCCCCTTATCATCCAGAAAGCAAAGACCAAAAAATCCCTCCAGCCTCTGATAATTTACACTTTTGAGGAAAAGGCAGGTTAAGAAAAAGAAGTGCTAATCACACCAGCTTGAATAAACTTGGTGTTGCCAAATGCTGTACAGCTTTCCACACTTTTCCCTGCCAATGCAGCTCAGCCCCTTTCGAAGCAGCCCTGCTGTCGCAAAGCTGGGCTGCACTGGAGCAACATCTTTCCCTTGCACCAGGATGTGTTTGGGGGTGCCAGGGGCAGGAGAAGCGTGCAGGGGGGGAAGAGTGTTACACATGCAGCTGTCTGCTGATGACCCACATTATTGCTTTATGACTTAGGAAACTCATTTCTACAGATGACCTTGACAGGGCTTGCCTTCTGGCTTTTCAAAATAAATGGCTGAAACCCAGAAATATTATTGTCTGTTAAGGTGGGGTTTTTTGCTTCCTCTCCTCAACAACACAGAGGGTCCATGAGCTATTTAGATCCCCAGAACTTCTGGGTTTCAGATGCCAAGGGAGAAAGTCTGTGTGGTTGTTTGTAGTATCTTCCCATTTTCCATCAGGATGATAGTGAGATACTCAGCTGGTGTGGATGAGCTGCCCTTTCCAATGGACATATGCCAAAGGCACTGGAATAGGTGTGTAACACGATACCACCTTCATAAATGGGCAGTGAAGCTCCCTGTATACACATGAACGTGCGCGCACACACACACGTCTAGTTCAGAGACCACATTAGAAATGGGTGATTCATTTTCCCCCCTTACTTCCTGGAGGATGGGATACAATTTGTGTCCAAATGCACAAACCTCAGGTGTGCCTCTGCATTGCGTGGTGTGAAGCTTTCAGTGCAACAATGGCCAACACTTTGAAATCCCAAGAAAGGGAAAGAAGATCAGACTCTTCTCTCTGCCAAAGAATCTGAATGTGGTTCCACATGATTTAACGTAACTAACTGATTCTCTCGGATATACTGGGGCTGCGTTCTACGCTTAGTGCTTTCCAAAACCAAACCAAGTCAACAGAGTGCTCTGCAGTGTGAAGCAAAACAAAACCACAAAATGTTTATGTGTAKTCACCAGACAAAAATTTGCTAAGTACCAGCAGAAATGAGGAGTTAATGGGTCCCATATGTGGCAGCTAACCTGGGCTTTATAAGATTTTCCATGAGATTTCTGAAAAAATTTGTATAGCAGCAAATGAGATCAAAAATCCATTTTCTTGTTAAACTGGACAGCTAACATTCAGGGCGCATTTTCTTCCATAGCTGAGTCTATAAATACAGGCTAACAAACTTGGATAGGATTCCCACTCTAAAAAAACCAGATGACAACCTCTAGTATTCCTGAGCAGTAAGACACTTAAAGCTTTAATCAGCTTCTCAGCAATACGAGATCTGAAATAGTTCAGAAAATATTTACCTTTTAATGCATCTTGCGGAGATGTAAGTTTTTATAGTCTTCCTAGATATTTTTGTATTCATATGTTGCAGGTAGAACATGTGCCTTGCTTCTTGTACAGTGTACACATAGCTCACGTTAATTTGATGAACTTGGTGATGCCTTCAACAGATATTCCTGTGTTGCCATAGCACTGGTGTTTAATCCTTAGTGGGGTGGATATACATTGTATTGGACCCTACAAAACCTGAGGAAGCTGGGTTTGTTTGTTTTTTCCCTGTTCATTTTAAGTGTGTTCTGAACAGCAGGAATAAGAAATATTATTGTTTTCATGTGCTGACATCAATTCTGCGAGAAAGGTCAAACCACTGGAATTCCGTTTACCATTGCATAGGAGAAGGATCAGTAGGCTAGGTCTGAAAACTAAAAGCAACATGTTTCTCCCAACGATTGCCTGGAGTGCAGACGTGCTGGGGGATTTTGCTTATGTGATTTTAAGGGCTTAGGCTGGTAGAAGTAGCATTTGGGGAATTTTGAGCTAGAATTCCTGACAAAGAATGTCTCCCAAGGTAAACTGGTAACAAAAACACTAAAGGCTGAAGCAGCATCTCTGTCTCTTGGTATCCATGCAGTTCCCATGCTGGCATTCAGAAGATTGTGTCTTCCTTGGCCATTTCCATGTTTTTAACACAGCCTCAAATGTAATTAGGAGGGCTCTTCAGACCTTCCTCACATCCCCCCAGGAAAGCTCATCAGTGTAGAAGCCAGCAATTACCCCTAAGAGCAGGACAGAGAATTGCTGTTCCTTTGAGACCACTTGCGGAGCCTGCTTTAACATTTTGAGGGGACCTTTAGCCTCTCTAGAGGTTAGAAGTTTTAAAAGTATCAAAAGATAACTTGCCACACAATCATATTCTCAGTTTCTTCTGACTTGGAGATTCTGGGTAGCTTCATTCATTTCTGTCTGTAGCCTTCTACATGATCTTCAGGTGGAAAGTGCTCAAGAAATTTGAAGTGTTACTGCTGAAGAAAAAAGTCAATGAGAAAGATGAAGAATGCAGCAAAGTGTGAGGGCAAACTGTAGGTGTTTATGTGGGACATATTATTTTGTTGAGTCACCCAATATTACAGTCTGAGCTGGCCTTGGAGATTTATCTGTTCCTGTATTGCTTTCCCAGAAATAAGTAATAAAGATATGGGCAATTAAGAGCAGCCTACAGCTCTGTCAGGGCAGAGACAAACGGAAAGAGAGAAAGAGAAGTTCGGGGGGGTAAGAGATGCCGTGATGATTAGCAAATCTGGAGAATCCTGTGAGACAGTCCTCCATAAAAATCACAAGGACAGCCAGGAAAGCCAGCATGAAATTGTGTCAGGGGGTGATGTAGGAGGAAGATACGAGCATAGGTTTCCCATATCTTGCTGTCCTGTGAGGGGTGCACCAAAGGGTGTGTTTGTCATGTCTCCTGGCAAAGCCATGTGGTGACTTCAGTCAGCATCAGAAAGAGCTCAGAAGCTGAGGCCAAGGGAACAGCAGTGTGTTTGTGGCGGGAGAAAAGCTGAATCTCAGAATTAAGGGACTGCATTAGTATGCCAGAATTAGCAGTCTATTCACACCTTTTGAACTGCCCTGGGACTGTAGGTGGAGCAGGTTTCTCCTGTGGCAGGTGGAGGAGCAGGTCACTGAAGTGGCACAGAGCACTCAGCGCTGTAGCTGACTGGAAAGACTATGAGGTGAAACACTGAGGAGCAAACCCAGGCAGGGAGCAGGCCCAAAGCCAGACACGGTGGGTGCAGTCTCACAGGATGCGTCCCACAACACTGCAAAACGCAAATACTGCATAAGCAACCGAATGCAGCCTCCCACTGGGGTGCGTGGGCAGGAGTTCCTGGTACTGACAGCAGTGGTGGTGTGGCGAGCCACCGCTGAGCAATGCAAGCTTGAACCCTGAGCTAGTGTCTCCAGTTGAGCCTTGGGAAAGCGTCTCCTGGTGGACATGCTTTTTTGGGTTCCCCAGTTTGGGGTAAGCTTTGGTATTGCCCCAAACGCTCTTTGGGGGAATAGATGATTTCTTCTAATGTGCCCAAGACACTTCCCCTCCCTCATAGACATGGCTGCTCCTCAGGAACATGGAACCTGTCTGGACATTTCTATCCCTCTCTGAATTGGCAGATGAGAGAGTTTCCCTTCTCTAATAAAACCCTTGGCCAGCTTACCTTTGGCCAACCATTGCAATTAATCCAAGTCTCTGCTAACTGATCTATTCCTTAATTATTCAGTGACCCCGGCAAACTGTTTGTAAAAAGGGGAAGAAAAGCTATGGGAAGTTGTTCTTTGGTTGGGTTTTTGTTTGTTTGTTTGTTTGTTTCAGGCTTGGTTTTTTTGAGTTTTCCTGTGGACAGTAGCCAGATCTTTGTCCAAGGCTGTCTGTATGTGAGCAGGGCATCACCAAGACTAAATAACCCCTATTGTTAGCCTTCTGTCACTATCCCTTGGCACATAGGTCCAACTTGGAAACAGAGAGGCAGCAAAGAAAACAGATGTTGAAAATGAAATTTGCAGGCTGACAAGGATGCAGGAAGATCACTGTGAAAAACAGTTTCCTGGATGATCACAGCCAGTGGACAGAGAAACCTATGCACTGTAAGTGGAAGAAGATGGCACTCAGTCTTCAGCATTTCTCTGTTCAGCTTTTACCACATTTGTGCTCCTGCCAAATCCTGTTACCTCTTCATCTGCAGTGATTCTGGAAACTATCCTTTCCTTCTGAACCTGACTGCGAAATCTTTGAGAGTGGATCACGGACTGGGCACAATGTCTTTCAACATTTGTTATTGCATCTTGGTTCATCTTTGTGGATCAGCTTTTTTGTCTGAGCTTGTTTCAGAGCTAAAATCTTTTCCTGCTGTTTCTGATCATGCTTCTTCCTTTCTCAAGAGCCTTAATCGGTTCCTTCTATTGTCAAATTCAGTGTTTTCATCCTCCCCTACTAGTCGCACACAGCTCTGCCCCAGTGTACCCCAGATGTACCCTCCAGTGTACATCTAACATCACAGCAAGCATAGTGCATCAGCTTAGCAAGCTGATGGGGATATCATCTGCTCTTCCAGCACAACCTCATCTTTAGAACTATATACATTACAGCCAAGCTCAAGGGGAAAGTAGAGCTGGAGGGGCACTCAGCACTGCAGGAAAGTGTAGAAATGGCTGTCTTTGACTGGGTGTGGGAGAAGAATCAGTATTTCAGAGTCTATAGTGTCTTTAGAGGCCTGGAGAGGAGGGAGGAAAGCAGGCTAAACTGCATGTGGCCAGAAGCTGTGCTGTCCCACTGAATGTATTGTCAGTGCTTGTATGTAACTGAGAACCTGTTTGGCGGTGGAGACAGATATGAAAAATGCTGGAGGAGAACAGGCTCTGTGCATCTCTCTGCAGAGCGGCACGTGCTCTCACGCTGGTGGACTGACAGTGAAATGCCATATTGATACCAGACAAGCTCCAGATGCGGAGCAGCCCAAGGCCAATGGGGGAGGAGGTTGAAATGTAGGACGTGTGAAGAGTCAGTATGATCCACCGAGATAATGCAGAAATTCCATCTGACATCTGAAATGATGTAGCCAGGAAAAGATAAGGCTCTCCCTAGGAGAAGAGACAATAATTGTTTTTTAGCATAACAGATCAGAGATTAGGCACTCCCATCTGTAATCTGCCATGCTGGAAACAGTAGCTTCCTGTGCTGATGCTAAATACTTAAATTGAAGACTGCAACTGTCCACAACATCCTCCTCTGTTTATCTCTAGAGAGAAAGGATTAAATTTCCATCCAGCTTAAGTTAATTTTGAACTTGGAAACACTGCTACTTCTTTCTTCTTTCTTTGATCATTTCCTTATAGATGACTGGAGGAGACTGGGTAAAGTAAACCAGAAGGAGCAGCAGAGGCTCTGCCAGCTGGGGACATGCGGAGGGACACTGATTTAGGAGGGCTTGCTGTTGACCTCCTGGGAGAGCTTGTAGTAATGTCTGTAGCATCCTACTCTCTGGTGTAGACAAGGAAAAGAGAACTGAAGACAGTGACTAGTCTCCTTTTCTTCTCAATACATCTTTGCTCCAGTTTTGTTTTCCCTCAAAGTGCTATTACTGAGCAGGGTGCTATATAACACTCAGCTTGCTGTATAAAGCAAGAGAGCCAGGGAGCTTTAAATGAAAAGTAGTTAGCCTGTTTTGTTTTTTTTCCCCCTGAGGAAGCAAGCAGAGCTTTGGTCTGTTTTTACATCTGCTTCATGAGTGCACTGCACAGACCCCATGCCCAGAGACATGTTACAACCCCACCTCTTTCTAACACGCCAGCACATGTACCAGCATAAATGCATAAGCAAAGAATTGGGTTATTTTCTCTCTGTGAGGTGGATTTATTTCCCCCCCCCACTGTTCCCCACAAGCCTCTCGACCCTTTTGCCCTCCTTTGGCAGGCCCCTTACACTTGTACTCTGGAAAAACAGTAGTAGCTAACATTTGTGCCTTTGGCAATAAAACCGCAGGCCTTGCAAACCCCAAATGGCAAAAAGACATTTCCATTCCAATCCCAGTTTTAAATTAAACTGTAATGAAAAATCAGCAGTGGCAGCTGGGACCAGAGACAGTGATTGTCTCGATGAACAAAAAGGGGGAAGGAGGAGGAGAGAGGGAGAGACTGCAAGGAAAGCTCAGGCTGGTAATAAAGCAGCTGGTAAACCTTCAAGTAAAAAGAAATTAGAAAAACAAATCTAGCAGAGGGGGAAGCAGAGACGCCTGCCCTTCTGCACAGTGCTGTAGAGGAGGGCCACAGTGAGCCGYGTCCCAGGCGGCCCGCAGGTGGGAGCTGTGCAGTCCTGTGCTGACATCTGGAGAGGACGTGTGGCAGCCCGGGACTGAGCTCATCACTCCTGCCCCATCCCGGCCAAGTGACACCTGCCTGAGCGCCATCCCAGCTGCAGAAAGACCCCACGGCTCTCCTTGAGCAGTGACACACATGACACTTTATCTGCCTCTCTAGACATATACAGGCAGCCACGAAGCACAGAACTCCTGGGTAATGCTGCTCCAGGAGTTTTGGTAGGTTTTTCAATGAAAAATGGAAAGCTAGCCATCAAAACTCTCGGTTTTGTTTTTCATGTGTTGGTTCTTCAAGAAGTCAAAGTTTTCTTTGGCAAGCAGACACTTTATTTTGTCCCAGTGGGAGGCTAAAACAAGGAAGACAGACCAACTTTGAGAGGGATGTGGGTCTGCAATGTGAGATTTGTTTGAGGGTTTGGGTTTTTTTCTTAATAATGTATACAGCAATTCAGCCAAAGACCTGACTTACATTTTCCTGGCATGCCTTAAAGAGACAATCGCAAGAATGTAGTGCTACATCTCATCCTCGTGGACAGAATTATAATATCCATGAACAAAAAATGAATTTATATTCTTTCGTTTTCCTCAGTTGCTATTATTTTTTGTATTTCATCACCCCTGCATGAGACTGAGGGATAAAAAAAGGAAAAACTTTTTGCTCTAAAGAATTTGCAGTGAGAGAAAGGAGGCCTGGGAGGGGAAGAAGAAGTGCAGAGCAGCACAGAGACATTCCAAAGGTCATGTAGCACATGAATAACATTTCTAAGAAAAGAACCGAGGTCTCTGGAGAGTCAATTCAGTGCCCCATGCACAGGACTACACAGCCTTTCCAGAGCCTCTGCCCCTCCTGGGCCCCAACGTAGATCTGATAGGGTGAGATTGAAGGGTTTGTGGTACTCACATGCAGGGCAGGTAGGTGCCTAATTCATTCAGACAGACACAAGCGTGCTCATAAGTTAGGTGGCAGTGCACTGCAAATAACAGCGCAGGGTCACACTGCTCACTTGCCTATACAGTTTTGCAGTCAGCGCACACAAGTGCAGGAGCTACACATCCACATTTACTCTGCCAGGCCTGAATACAGTCTTGATGTGAGTTGCAAGTTTTAGTCATGTTACTTGTAGACCATAGAAAGAAGTGCTGATTCAAAACAAATTTTTAGTTTTGTTGATCTTTAATTTTTAACAGTATCTGGAAAATAAATGAGTTGCTAGCCAAGTGTTCTCTTTAGATTTTCTGTAAGATACATGGTCAAACTGGTACCTGAAATTAAGATCCCAATCCAAGTTCCTCAAAAATAGTTAGGCGCTTAAGTGTTTTGGAAGTCCCAGAGTAGTAAGTACCTGAATATTTAGGGCCTATATTTCTAGACTGCTGAACACCACAAGTTTTTTCACTGAAGTTGTAGGAAAACCCCTTATATATTTAAAAACTAGGCCAGTTATACTTGCATCTAAATAAGAATTTAGAGCCCACATTTCATTCAGAGGAACTGTGCACCTATTTAGAAAAGTCTCAGCCTATCTCTGTGCCTCAGTTATACTAGATGATGGTAACTGCTGTGTGTGTCTACCTGTAGAACATGCTTCAATGTATGTGGTAAATAAAACGGTGTTGCTCTATATTTTTGTGATTGTTTGCAAAAAGCTGTTCAGGTTATTTTGTTATAGGATAAGGGAATTAGATACCCAGCTTCCACTGAACCGATTGTGCTTCATTCCCTGGCAGTCTTTTAGAGGAGGAAGAGAGAAAAATTACAGATGAGATTTCAGAATCTCCCACGCCTGTATCCTATTCTCTGATCTCCATCACAAGACACACAGAAGCAAATCTCTGTTCTCCTATTCAGCTCCTCCTCTACTGGCCTTGGGTGCGTACAACAGGCGTGGTGTGGGTGAGGACAGTCCTGCTAAACAGTGTATTGGCCACCACACATCCTTCTACTCGGCTGAAATGCTTATAATGCAGATGCTTCATTCAGCTCTGGGTGAGCCTCTGGTGGTGCGGATCACTTGGAAGCGCACACAAGAATTTAGATGTTTGTGAACACTTGATCTAAATGATCCCAGCACCTTAGGCCTTTCAACACAGTGGACAGGCTTTCCTCAAAAGCTGCATTCCTCATGGGATTTTTAGTCATACCGTAAACCTCAAAGTCTCACCTCTGCTTGCTTCTTTACTCAAATTGCTGGTGTTGGCCTTAACGTTACTGTTGCTGTGCTTACAGTTGTGGAGGGGGAAAGAGAGAGACAATCAATCAAGACCACAGCTATATTTCACAGCTGGGTTTTTCTCCACTGTTTGTTTGCTTTTTATACAAGCCATGTTGGGATATTTGCACGATAATGCGCTTTTTAAGGTGCTGTTGGATGAGACTGGGTCCTTTTTGTTTGTACAGTGGTTTGAGCCTTTCACAGTTGTGCACTGGCCAGAGGCCAAAATTCTGCTGTCTGTTCTGTGCCAGCGACTTCCACTGACTCCCAGACAATGCAGAAGCCCTGGGAGCTGCCTATGGCTGTGTGTGTCTGGGGACAGAGCTTAAAACTCAATCAGTGACTTGCTAATTCTGTACAAAGCTGTAAGCAAAGTAGTCTCAGAAATCAAAATAAACTCCTGTGAAGACTTGAGACAGATACAATCTGTATTGTTGCTACTTCAGTGAACTTTCGCTTTTCAAACACAGAAACTTGGTTATTGAGACCAACTCTGAGGGACCACAACTGGTTCCTTATAATTATTTTCTGTTGTGGAACCTCTGTAAAAAAAGAAATAGTACGAGATTTCTCTGTGAAAGGATTCAGAGGGTTTACAGACCCTGAACCATATCAAAGAGGTTTCTGACTTGAATTCCTGAGTTATTTAAATTACAGGAGGTCACATCTGAGTCTGTGTTACTTAAAAGATCTAGTGGGCAAAGCTTTTCATGCTGTGGAAACAACTTAGTGCACATACAAACATTCCTGTATCTTTTGATCTATGCATAGGACACAGAAAGCAGCGCAGCTGTGAACTAGAAGGACATAGAATAGCAATAAACTTGGATCTGTTTGTAGTTATATCAAAGCCAGTGGCAAATGTCCCATCAATTTCCCAGGTTCAAGCCTCCATGAGCACAGCAGATAATGCTCATGCAGTGGGGTGGGTAAGCGATATACCCCAGAAAGTAAAGTCTGGAACCGTGTTGCATGGAAGGTCACCATTAGAAATAGGCTTGGGATCTCCGAGTGCTGCTGGCTTTCTGCTCCATGCCCAAACCAGAGACCATCTCTCTTAAAACATTCCTCCATGTGGGAGAATCATAGATTTATAGCACATACATTGCAGAAGGGACAATCGTGAAAATCTGGTCTGACCTACTGGAATTGATTTTATAGATCTTTTATCTGGTCCTTATGTGAGTCAGCATATCCTTACGTAGCATGGAAAAAGCCCTTTCATCTCCAAACCTGGCACTGCAAGGTAATGGTTATATGGCTAGAAAGGAAAGGCTGTGCCTAAAGCTCACAGGCTGCTCCTGGCCTGTCATCTGGAGTAACTGAAAGCAGCCCCAACCCCAAAACTTCTGTTAGTGCTTTCTGTCAGTGCTTTCAGAAAATCAGAGAATCACAGAATGGTTGAGGTTGAAAGGGACCTCTGGAGGTCATCTGATCCAAACCCCCTGCTCAAGCAGGGCCACCTAGAGCCAGTTGCCCAGGACCAGGATGTGTCCAGACAGCTTCTGAGTATCTCCAAGGATGGAGACTCCACAAACTCCCTGGGCAACTTGTGCCAGTGCTCAGTCACCCTCCAGTAAAAAATTGTTTCCTGATGTTCAGAGGGAACCTCCTGTGTTTCAGTTTGTGCCCATTGCTTGTGGTCCTGTCCCTGGGTACCACTGAAAAGAGCCTGGCTCCGACCTCTTTGCACTCTCATTTCAGGTACTTACGTACATTGATAAGATCCCCTTGAGCCTTCTCTTCTCCAGGCTGAACACTCCCAGCTCTCTCAGCCTTTCCTCATAGGAGAGATGCTCCAGTCCCTTCATCAACTTTGTGGCATTTGTTGGACTCTCTCCAGTATGTCCATATCTCTCTCGGACTGGGGAGCCCAGAACTGGACACATTACTCCAGGTGTGACCTCACCAGTGCTGAGTAGAGGGGAACGATCACCTCTCTCGACCTGCTGGCAATACTTTGCTTAATGCAGCCCAGGATGCCGTTAGCCTTCTTTGCTGCAAGGGCACATTGCTGGCTCATGGTCAACTTGGTGTCCACCAGGACCCCCAGATCCTTTTCTGCTGAGCTGCTTTCCAGCTGGGTGGTCCCCAGCATAAATGCTGACTCCCTCCATAGGAAAATTGTTTTGTTGAAGCATTGTTCTTCAAAAGCCAAAGCCCCATTCTTCTCCACCCCCAAGTATGTTGGTGTTGTGGTTTAACCCCAGCCGGCAGCCAAGCACCAGCCGCTCACTCACTCCCCCCACCTCCGGTGGGATAGGTGAGAGAATCGGAAAAAAAGGTAAAATTCGTGGATTGAGATAAAGACAATTTAATAGAACAGAAAAGGAAGGGAAAAGTAATAATAATAATATTAATGATGATAGAATATAAAAAATAAGTGATGCACAATGCAATTGCTCACCACCTGCCAACCGATGCCCAGCCAGTTCCTGAGCTGCGGTCACTGCTCCGCAGCCAACTCCCCCCAGCTTATATACTGAGCACGATGTCATATGGTATGGAATACCCCATTGGCCAGTTTGGGTCAGCTGTCCTGGCTGTGCTCCCTCCCAGCTTCTTGTGCACCTGGCAAAGCATGGGAAGCTGAAAAGTCCTTGACTTAGTGTAAGCACTACTTAGCAACAACTAAAACATCAGTGTGTTATCAACATTGTTCTCATACTAAATCCAAAACACAGCACTATACCAACTACTAGGAAGAAAATTAACTCTATCCCAGCCAAAACCAGGACAGTTGGGACTAGGTTTTTTTGTGGAACACTGCCAAAAGAATTCAGCTGAAATTTTGCTGGAGACAGTTGTCTCTTGATCGGCGAGAGAAATCAGATGGTATTTTGGGAGCTCAGAAATTAGCTCATGTTCTTGCAAATCCAGCAGATAACAGCTTGCTCAGTGCCATTCACACAGCTGTAGGGGAGAATATTAAAAACTTTCAAATTCTATTTATTAAACTTGCTAGAAAACTTGTCAGAGGAAAAAAAAACCTCTTCAGTAACTCCATTCCTCCAGCTCATGTGAGATACCACGGTAGCATAAGAAATGTCTGCAGCTTTACTGGGGGCAGTGAAGTGTTAGAGTAATAGAGAAGGAATCCGGACTCCTGACTCATTCTGTCACTGCCTCGGACTATTTCTGAGCAGCTCTTACCTGAGCAGGTCCAATGACACTGATGCCTGACTCATTCAAGTAATCAAGATGACTGAAAGCCTAATTTGACCTGAGTTTATCGGACAGTGATGCATGATAACAACACCTGGCTGTCTTGCATGTATCAAGTGATTCTGGATAGTTAAACTGTTTTGAGATCTTTTGAGTAAAAAGAACTTTGTAATTACAAAGAGCTCATATTTTAGCTAGCCTACACTGGCAAGTTCTTTGTAAAATACAATTTTAATTGCTTTTTAAAAAAGACATCTTCCCTCCACCTTGAAAACCAAAAAAGGTTAAAAATCTCTATCACATTCTTCCTTCTTCTTCAAGAAAGTTCAGCTCCGTTTTTGAAGCTGCTTTAAGTGAACAACACAAAAAATGTTCACAATTTTCTCACCCAACTTTGTAGAAACCCAAATACAGGTCTCAGCCTTTAAGACTCCTGATCTTCTATTTCACAAGTCATTTCAAGTTCATATCAAATGCTAACTCACTGGTAGGGTTTCTTCTTTTTTGTTTTTTTTTCCCAAGCTATGTTTAAAATGTATCTATTTCATTCCGATTGGACAGATGGTCATCATTTATCCATTGCCTTTATGTGAGGGGAAAGGGAGGGAATAATTTGACAGAAACAGTAATCCGCTTAAGAAAGCCAAAGGCTGTTTGATATTAATACGGAGAATGATTAATCAAAGAAAGAGTAGTCCTCCAGCAATAAGCAAAGGATGAGGTCATTAGCTGGGTAGCAGAGACCAGGCAGCACTTAAGGATATGCGCTGGGGTCAAGAGTGAATAAAGGAACCGCAGGAGTTTTCAGTCCTTTAGAACATGGTAATGGCCTTGCTGGGTTAGATCAAAGATGCCTCTAGCTCTGCAGCCTGTTTCTGACACTGTCCAGTAGCACAAGTAGTATAGGAAAAGGGGAGAGTGCAGAGTACTCCTTCCCTGCTATATACTTTTTCAGCAGTTAATAGGTTAGGGACTCGTAAGTGTATAAATCATTGTGTTTAAAAACCTCTGTGGGTGTATCTGCCATGAAAGTGTCCAATCATTTTTCAAACCATCTCTACTTTTGGCCTCCACCAATAATGAGTGGCAATGAACTGCACAGTGCAACTGGGCATAGCGTGAAGTAGAAACCATGATATAATCCCATCAGTGATGCTGTTATCCAGGCATATAGAAATATGAGAGGCAGGAAGCACTCACTGTTTCTTTAGTTCATTTCTTCAGTGTCTGTTGAGGACTGAGAGCGTGTCTGTCTCCCCACAAACCTGCCACTATAAGCTTATAGACAGCCTGTGTGTTCCAGCAATCGGTGAGTGCTTCAAGCCTTGTTTTTACTGTGTACTGGTGCTTCCAAGTCAGTGTCTGAAGGGGATTGGCAGGGGCATGAATGCGGGAGACGGACACTCAAGAACAGGAATAGTGTCCAGGGAGGAAGACAAGTACAGAACCTGATAGGAAATGGAAGGACTGGGTGGTATAGTGTGATCAAGAAAGCTGAAACCAGTTTTGAATGACCTGCTGTTTTTATCGTTGGCACAGGCAGTCCTGAAAGCAGTCTTGCTTTTAGTGCAGAACAGAGTGATACGGTGTGGGTTGTGAGCTGCAAGCCCAGCTCTCCAGGGCTCTGGAGGATCAGTAGGTACCAGTCCAGTCAGTCTGTGGGTGGTTCCTCCTCTCTGCAGGGGATTTCACCACTTGTGTAGTGTGGATTGGAGAGGAGGCTGGCTCCTTGTCCTGCTGTGCGCTCCTGGACATGGGAATGAGCCCTTACTCCAAAGATAGATGAGGGTCCTTGGATGCTGCTTCTGTCTGGACTTAGACATCCACAAGGATTTGAATTCTGCAGCAGGGTCTGCCCAGGCACTGAAATCAGTGAAACTCTATGCAGATGCAGGAATTGACCCACTTGGATCCAGCCACATGAACAGGGGCCCTTCTGGGTCAGAGACGAGTTGCAGATAAATGTGCCTTCACAGGCCCAAGGGTTCACGTCTCAGCTGTGTTGCACTTGCAAGGCGAGAGCTGAATGCGTCCAAGTCTCCTAGAAGCCCCCCTCCCTTTCCGCTGCGTATATTAAATACAAAGCAGATTTCATCTGTAATAAATAATTCTTAGAAGTCAAAACAACAAGCGCATTTGTTGCATCTATTTTTAGCTTTGCCACTTGTTTAAATCTTGGGTGCCTGACACTGTTTAGATCTGTGATAAAGGCAGACAGCAAGAACTTTATCATGCTTTGATAGGGCTGTTTTTTGTCAGCACACTCTCTCCTTTGTCATCAGCCTTAGAAGGCAAAAAGCTGGAAACCATTCATGGAGAAATAACTGAAACTCATTCTGCCAAAGAAAGAAAAAAGGAAAGAAACACAAAAAACAATAAAAAATGAAAAAGACCCTTGAAACTGGCTGGGGCAGTGCCCTCATGATGAAGGGTATTGAGCACTGGAAGTGATTCAGCCTTTTACAGGGTCAGGCCCAAGAACAGCTTGTCTGCTTTGCATGGGAGAACAAACACCTGCCTAAATCCTGCCAGAAAAGCACAAGGCCCGGAGATGGTTTTCTACATCTCTCTCCCCTGCCTCAGACATATACACTAGATTCCACCTGATGGGGAGGGAGATACTAGCATCTTCTATTCACCTAAATCATATCACCAATTCCCTTCCCCTTCACTTCTATGATACCTTGTGAGGACAGGAGCCATCTTCTTCCTGTCTTCTGCAAGAGTCCCTCACTCTCAGCTTCTGCCTTCTTGTAATGAGCAAAGAGCCTTCTTTCTGCAACCTCTTCCTCTCTGTTACCCCCAGCAGATTGAGAGGGAAAGACACCTATCCTGGTCCTGCCAGATATATTTTCCAGTGCCATATAATAAGATAAAGGCAGGCCTTGGATCAGGATCACTCTGCTGTTTGCCAAGAATCCCGTAACTGTTTGCCCCGGTTAAGGCCTCAAGTTCTCCATTTACCGAGGACCAAACCAGCAGAATGTGGCTCACACAACCTAACAGCAACTCCTATGGATGTCAGAGGAGTACCGTGAAACCCCTGCAGGTACCTGGTCCATGTGGATTGCTTCTGTGACTGTGCTCTTTGCTAGATTTAGAGAGAGAAATGACATTTTCCCCCAGCTCAAAGGGAGGGTCTCTGAAGGGAAGGGTAGAGGACTAATTGCTATTTTTTTGCTTGTTTCTAGTCTGTAGAGTCCTCCCCAGGCTCACAGCACCTTTTTACCTGACAGGCCCAGTTTCTCTAGGTTGATAGAGTAATTCTGACTTCTCTTGCACTCTTCCTGTGGTGTGTTGAAGTTTTGGGGCTTCTATTGTGCAGGCAACAAGCCTGCATTTTCAAGTGTCTGGACTTAATGACTAAGGAAGACCTGTGCTTGGTTTGCATCTACTGAAGTAGAAGGTGGTTTTATAAATTCAGCCCTAAATGGCTAATGTATTCTGAGTCTTAGGCATACTGTGCCTCCCAGTGGCAGTGGCTCTATTTCCACATGTGTAAAATGCCTGGTAGACATTAAGGAGGGAAGAGCTTCAGGTTTTACAAATTATTTGGAGCCTGTTGAGGCTTTTGACACCCTAGAAGAAAGGTGGTTTGGAGGCAGTGCTTTTGCAGTGGAGAAAGGATTTGCTTGTTCTTTCATCTCTTTTCTCTGAACAGCATTGATGTGATGTGAAAGTTTGGATTCCTAGCTCTTCGTCTCAAACAACCGTTGAAAGCAATCGATCTTAAGCTCTGCAGTTGAATAGGACTTCTATAAAAAGATGGTTTATTTTCTTGATACAGAAGACACAGGGCAGTGGCGTGTGCTCCATTCCTAGCCTTACTCATGCTTCGTAGGTACGTACGAGCAGGTCACTCAACATCTGGGTTTTTGGTTTTTTTATTTTCAAAACTGTATGTTAGAGAAATGTTATGAGCTCAGAATCACACTCTCAGCTCCTACAATCAAGTTACTAAACACAACTGGCCAGTTTCATCRTTGTATATGCAAATACCTAATTTGTGCTTGCAATCACATCTCTTGTTTCTATGCAATTAGGTGCACGCAGTTTAGAAACCCAGACCTCTTTAAAAAAATAAACAAAACCTGCTGTAACTGACCGTTTGGTGAGCCAGTTACTCCATGTCTTTATTAAAAAAAAGGGGAAAAAAAAGAGATAAAGTACATTCTTGAAGGGAGGCCATGAAGCTCAATTTCTTAATATTTGATAATTATCTTTAGGTGGCAAAGAGAAAAATGCATTAAGACACATGCAGTGTTATGTCTTGCACTGACTAAAAGTAGCATTTGCCAAGAATATGATGTACTGAAAATGACTGTTACTGTTATAATGCCATCAGCCAGGGTAGCTGTGAAGGATTTGTTTTTATGTGTCTGCCTTTAATTTCATCATGATTTTAAAAAATTCCCAGAGAGCGTTGCAGCTGCTCCAGCATTAACAGCCTTGAAATAGAAATGTGTTACTTAGCAAGATACAGCTGCAGAGGAGAAAAAAAATTCCCCAAACAACCCCAACATTTGGATTGATTAATCTACCAAGATCGTTATTCGTATTTTAAATTCATGTTGTTTAAACTCAAATCAGTTTGCCTCCCAGCCATTTCATTTAGTTATGTTTTTCCTAAAGTGGTAACAATTTCCAAGATCTGCATAAAAAATGAACACTGCCCAAGCAGCTCAGCAGCTTCTGCCGCTTGTTGGCTGCTACTTGTTTCAGTGTCACAAATTGAGCCACTGAGATTGCTCTCTTGAGGCTCTTTATCCACAATGATATAAATAACTATTCCTCTTTACTTTGCCCTTTCTGTAGATGCTTCTACCATCTTTGGTCTTTCCTAGATACAGGGGATTTCATACCGTCATTATTAGAGGTTGGAAAAATACACAGTGTATTTGCACATGTCCAGGTATATAAGACCTAGGGGAGCGATAGAAGTTGTTCAGCAGTTCCCAGATTGATTAGCACCCACTCCAACACTGCTGTTAGAGAGCATGTCTATGCGCTTCCAGTGCCATAAAACCATTGCTATGTCATGAATTTAGTAGAGTCCTTCGCTGTATGGGTCTTGCATTACAAAAGCCTGTCTGTAACTCAGACTCTCTTCCTGCACCTTGGATAAGCACAAGGGAACCTCTCTAACTACTGTAATTGGAAAAAGGGGTCTCAGAGAGGGGTGGGCAATTTTTCTCAATTTGTCTCAAGAGCTGCTTATGATGTGGCTGAGAGCCGCATAAGACCTGCTGTGAATTGAGAGACAAGGAGAGCTCGCTCCTTTGCCTGCTGGGCAGGATGAGGCATGGTGCTGGTCTCTGCTCAGCTGGAGGCTGGGCTCAAAGTAAAGCAGTCCCTGCTAGCTCTGCACTCCCCCCAGCCAGCACTGATTTCTCCAGGGGCCAGCAGAGAGCCCCCACATTGCATGGCAGAGGCCATACACAGGAGCCTTCCTTGCCTGCCCCACATCTAGAGAGGCCAATAAGAATGACTCTGAACAGACCTAAAGGTGCCTGACTCAGGTACCATCCCCACCCCATGGCTGCACTGAGCCTTCCTCCCAGCTCTACCTAGGAGCTGGCCTTTCACGAATGAGGGTATGGCAGGTATCTTGCTGGGAGAAACTCAGTTTTGACATTATCTGTGGCTGTAACCCCACACAGGCTTTCACATATGGTACTGTTGAGACATGGTTAGGCAAGGAAACAAAAGAATTGGAGAAAGCATCCCTAAAAACATCAGCCCACATCAAGCTGGGAAGGATTTTCCCTCTGACACATCCTGTGAGAACTCATTCCATAGTGCCTCCATCCGCAGGAAGATGAGAAGAACGTGACTCCTGAAAAAACCTGTGCTACCACAGTGGTGTTCCTGGAAGCACAGCATAGGAGAAGGCAGTCCCAAAAAACAATGTTTCAGACCTCCTGACATGCTCTGATATCCAGGGCATTTCCTCCTGCAGTCTGTAATATTCATGGATTTTGGAGAACTGTTATCCCTTCCAGTCCTGTGAGACCATCTAATTTGTAGGAAACTCAGAAAACAGGAAATCTGTGGCATTTCCCAGCCCTCTCACATTTTTTGTGCTGATGGTATAATCCCATTTTCATGATCTAGAAAGAAATACATCTTTTGGTCAACTGATTATCGTGTAGCATTTAATACTACTCACGTCATTGACTCCTACAATCATGCATTATGCAGCCAAGCATGCTTTACCTCCAGTATACCACTTACAGAAACCCAGCTGGATTAATATTTTATTTCTTATTTAAAAAGAGCTGCCCAAGATTCTTATCCTGTCAGACCGTACTTTTTCCCCTCTCTAAATAATTCCTTTGCCCTCATATTGTTTCAACTTTTTACTTAGCAGCTCTCCATTTCTCTCCCTGCTAATTTATTCCTTGAAGTGCCTCCTCAGTCCTTTTAGTTTGTCTGTTCTTTGTTGATGACATTCATGCACCCTAGCTCAAGTAGGCTACAGCAGCTTTTTCTTCTTCTCTCAGAAGTTGCCTGCAGTACTTTAATAAGTTCTATAATCTCCTTTTTTGTAAAGAATGCAGATTCAGTTTACCTAACCTTTCTAAAAACTGCTGTGTGTCTGAGTCATCTCTGTTGCCCTCTGGTACTTTTCCATAATATCCTTCTTTTATAAGGTGACCAGAAAGGCATACAGCATCTCAAATGTGACCTCACATGTACTTAACCAATGCTATAATGATTTCCTGTGACTTATAATTGATACCGCAATATTAATGTTTCCCAGGATTTTGCAGAGCGGTGAGGTTACATTCCTTTTTCCTTGAGGCTTCCCCCACACGCACTCTTCCAAGCTGGCTCTCCCTCATGCTGGCCCACAGTCTTCTGCTGTTAACCATATACTTCCACTGTCTCCCTGTGCAAGTCTGGACAAGGTATTGGGAATCATGCTTCTCTTTAACCTTTCTGTATTGGCTGGTAGGCATCCCTCTTAGACAAGTACAGCTGTCACTTTCCATATATCCAGCTTCATGTTGAAGGGTTAATGTTATGAGGGTCTTTTTGCATTCAGCTCTGTTCCCCATGAGTTTGAATGCTTCCAGACTCCAGTGCTGCCTGTGCTGTGATGGCACCAAATTAGGTATTTACTATTATTGACAATCTCTCTGGACAGGAGATGATCTGAGTCTCTTTCTTCTGAAGCAGGTATTGGATCTGACTGGTGGAGATTAAGTGCACAGTTGCTCTAACAGTAAGGAAAGGAATAAGTCTGGAAAAAGAATGAGAAATTACTGAGTTTCAGTAGTTGGTAGAAGTTCAATGCGAAGTAAACCTATGCTTGATGCCTTCTATAAAGTGCAAGGAATTCCTGAACACTCACCTCCCAGAAAACCACATACTTCAAAGGGTAAAATCTGGCTCTTTGTGCTAGAAAATATATTACATTTTTTTCAAGTGACTCTTGGCTTTTTCAAGTCTGAGAGAATGATTCTATAAAGATAAAGAGTAGAATCTATGGCTTATTACCATGCACTGCCACAGGTATTACACCAGGTATCTCTAGCCTCAGCATTCTTGAAGGCAAATTTCAACATGGATAAAGGGAATCCCTTTCAATTTTACAAAGTAATTGTGCACATTTATCTAGACACTCCAGACTGTAGACTCCAAGTGCTATTAACCTACAAGGCAACCACTTGTGTGTATACATAATGTGCTTTTCTGGCTTTCGTACTTGAACAGTAAGTACGCAACTATGCACCCATACACATGGCCTCCCTATATTTGTGTAATTACATCCCTTGAGTAGACATTAAAGCAGGTATGTTGCTTGTTTTGTAAAGAGCAGCCTGGCTGGCTGGCTTAAGAGGTACTGACTGAGGTTTTGTTCTTACACAGTGTGTATGACAGCACTGCAACTAGGTCACAGGTCTATAGCACATACATAGGTGGAAATATGATTTGTGCAGAGTGTGATTGCAGCTCCCAGTCTATAATCACTTCATCCTGAAGTGTACTTGTTATATAATTATCAGGAGGCCTGAGGTGACAGGGCAAAAAAGGACACTGGAAGAGGTAGAAAAATGACCTGGGATCTATTCAGACAAAGGAGCACTTGCTAATTAATTTCATTGGAACTCTGTGATTCTCTTAGACTTAGGTGACTACTCCAAACCACACAAACCTAGCAGTAGCTAAGCAGGATTTTTAGTGAGTGGTATTTCACACCATTGCAGAGTGGCTGAGGTTGGCAGGCATCTCTGGAGATTGTATAGTCTACCCGCCCTGCTCAAAGCAGGCTGCTCAGGACTGTCCCATCACACTCCTAGTGAAAAAGTTTTTTCTTTGTTTAAACCAAATTTCCTATATTTTAGTTTGTGCCCACTGCCTCTTTTCCTGCCACTGGGCACCACTGAGTAGTCTCTGTCTCCGTCTTCTTTACTTCCCCCATCGGATATTTATACACACTTATAAGATCCCTCTGAGCTTTCTCTTCTCCACGTTAAATAATCCTAGCTCTCTCAGCCTCTCCTTGTGTGACAGATCCCTTTACCATTTTTGTGTCCCCATCTCCAGGTAGAGGAGTTGTTCTGGTGGCAGCATCCACATGCTTTGCTGGGGCCYCAGCGCAGGTGAAGGAGTGAGCACCTACTGCATGCACACACAGGAAAGCTAAACTAGGTCTCCTTAGGCTCCCTCAGTAGACAGGAACAAACTGCAGTTGCTTTGTGCCTGTGGATTCCTGAACTAGTTTTTGGATTTGCGCAACCAGTTTGATTTCCTGAACCTTTGGTGAACTTCAGCTATGCTTTATTCAGGGATGACTCAAGTTAAAAATATGCACATTTCTCTAGCTATATTTCTGGGAGTTGAAGACTATCCCTCAAAACCTTGGCTGCACCAGATGAATGCCCTTTCCCTAGACTCAGTCGTTGGCTGGCCTGGATGGACATAGCTGCACTGACATGAGTGAGTCCTCAAGGAGCTGGGCTATTTCATTTTTTCCCTAACCTCCTCTCACTTTATTCCCTGCTTCTTTTTCACAAACACGACGTTGGTCACCCTCTGATTATGCAGCATATCACTCCCCACTTCCTTTACCCTTTTGTAAGATTTTTGGCCTGATCCTTAGCTGTGATAATAGCTCATTGCTCCATTGAGCTCAGTTTGGTTTTACTTCTCAGAGCTGCACAATTCGTTTTAAGGGAGCTGCGCTAATTCATAACAATTGATGATTTAGCCCCTTTTCTTCACCTCTTGTTACAGCATCTCCCTTGTTAACATTTTTGGGTATTCAAGTTCTATGGTGCTTGCTGCAAGAAAAGCATTCTCCCTTCTCCCAGCAATTTCTTTGTGAATAATGGAAAAAAAAATACCCATTGATAAAGCAGACATCTTACTGAAGCTGTCTGCCTTAGCCCTATCTGGTCAACAGGCAGACTGGTTCAGAGTTAGTTTCCTAGTACCTCATAGCACTCATGAGACAATGTGTTTTGTGCAATTTTTTTGATTCTCTCTTTAACTACCTCTCTCTGACTCTTTAAAATTAGGTTTTTTCTCACTAATTAAGTTCTGTGGCCTTTATGAGAAAATTAAAGGAATATTATCTTTTTAAACCAAATTGGTATTTTAAAGGTCTAATAAGTAAAAGTATGATTTCAAAATTAAACACAATATTTCATCTTTGTCTGCTATGCTCATTAAATATTTAATTAAATTCCAGGATGAGATGGATTGATGGTTGGGAGATGGGGATGTGAGTTGCCCTTGCACCCACAAAAGTCTTTTATTTGGAAGTCTAAAGGTTTTGTCAGGAGAGCGAGCCTTCAAAGCCCAACTATATGACACCACTGCTGTTGGAGAAACAGTAAATCGTAACTAATTAATTCACCCCACCTTCAGCTAAACCTTATATTCACCTTACCCTCTCCTGGGTCTGGCCTAAGGAGATAGGGGAAGGGGCTAACTGTAGCACTGCCACATGTGTACAAAAGACCTCATCCAATCTCTAGGGACCTCCAGGCCCAGCTGACCCAATGCACAGCTCTGCTTCTTTCCTCTAGTTCAGGAAGCACAGAGTGACATTTTCATTTGCTCAGTTCTGTGGGGCCAGAACGTAGTGAATTCAGATGATTCTTTGTCATTTTTCTCATTCCCTTATTCTGGAACTCTCCCTGACTGCTGGTGTCAGTCTGGTCCACTCCAGAGTTGTTCATTTTTATCTTCTTCCTCCTGCGATGCCAGGCAAACGGAGACTCACCATAGTGCTGCTTGCACTGGCCGTAGCTCCTCACTACTTGGAGGCTGGGAGCATGTACCACATGTTAAAAAGTCTGTGGTCTCAGGAGTGCCAGGTTAGTATGAAGCAGGCCTTTGTGAAACAGTGCCACAGCCAGTATCTTTTTCTTTTTAACATGCCTACCATTTGTTCATGTCCAAAGTGTATGAGTATGAAATAAAGACCGTAATTAACTCACTTGCTAACCACATTATACACAGATTCATAATCAGATCAGACCCCACTTGAAACTAGATAGGAATCCTTATTCTGGAAGGCTGATTTCCATTCAAAGTCTATTCTTGGTTGATTTAGACCTATTTTTTCCTGTGCCAACCTTATTCTTCATTGTAAACAGTTCTTCCCCGTGAGGATATGCCTATAATAATATCTTGATACACAGCAATCTGCTCCACCCTCTTCTCCAGACCTGTTCCAGTCTGAAACTCTTCCTTGAATAGGTTTGGTCAGTATTCCAAACCAAGTCTCAAGCCTTGTCTGATGATCTCAATGCTTCCTTATTTTCCTTGGAAACCTTTCACCCAGCACTTCTTAGGATTTTACTTGCCCTTTTAATGGCCATATTACATTGCTGGCTCATAATCATTCAGTGATCAAATAATATACTTAGTTTTTTCTCCTTCTTAGTCATTTCTGACTAATGAGCCAAAGCTTACAGTAGGAGTTCTGTTACGGGTCTCTAAGTGCATGACTTCACACTACTTAACTTTATTTCATTTCTGGTTTTCGAGTTCTTCCCACTTGTTGTGGTTTAGCCCTAGCCAGCAACTAAACACCACACAGCCACTCGCTCACTCCCCGGTGGGATGGGGGAGAGAATTGGAAGAGTAAAAGTGAGAAAACTCATGGGTTGAGATAAAGACAGCTTAATAATTGAAATAAAATAAATTAAAATAGTAATAATAATAATAATAATAATAAAATATACAAAGCAAGTGATGCATGATGTGATTTCTCGCCACCTGCCAACTGATGCCCAGCCAGTCCCCAAGCAGTGATCGCTGCCCCCTGGCCAACTCCCCCCAGTTTATATACTGAGCATGATGTCATATGGTATGGAATACCCCATTGGCCAGTTTGGGTCACCTGTCCAGGTTATGCTCCCTCCCAGCTTCTTGTGCACCTGGCAGAGCATGGGAAGCTGAAAAGTCCTTGACTAGTGTAAGCACTACTTAGCAACAACTAAAACATCAGTGTGTTATCAACATTATTCTCATACTAAATCCAAAACACAGCACTATACCARCTACTAGGAAGAAAATTAACTCTATCCCAGCCAAAACCAGGACATATAGCGATAGTCTTTTCTTTTTACTGACAATGCCTTTCAACTTTGTGCATCTGTTAATCACTTCTGCATACACCAGCTCTTCATGCCAAGGTCATCAAAATACAGAAGATACAGAATGATATTGGTTTCAATACCAGCTGTTGAGGGCTGACACTAAGCAACCTCCCACCAGAAATGTCTTCTGCACAGAGAGACAATTGCCTCATTCCCTTTAAGAAGTTCTCACAAGTTCTCTTACAATTTTAAAGCTGTCCAATTTCTCCAGTTAAACCCATATCTTTCTATATTGTATCATATTAAATGCATTATCGAAGCCCAATTAGTAAAAAGCAGATCATTGCCTTGTAAAGTAAAACCCTATGTTGCATTTTCTTTTAACTTCATGTCAAAAGCTCTTCATTCTAAAATATATTCTTTAACCTTGCATACCATAAAGGTCAGGCTAGCACATTTCTCTACTTGAAAAATGAAAAGTACCTAGAGTGTGCAGTTGGTTAGCTACGCATTCATATTGTATATTGTTTATTATCTAGATGCAATGTCAGCACTTAACAAGTAAGAATGAATTCTGTGTGCTAGAGTTATGACTGTCATCTCGAGAAAGAAACAGGCAGAATAAGCTGGTATTAAATGCTAAATCATATGGCAGCTCATGAGCTCACCTTTCACCTCTGGGAAGCTGGATTTAATAGAAATCCATCGCAGGGAGAAAAATATGACTTCAGCTCAGCCCTTCTGCAATTCTGCACACCCCAGGCAATTGGGGGCGCGTGTTGGTGAGGAAGGCATGCCAAAGCCAATTGGTAAGCTCTTGCGGGTGCTGCAGCTTGCACAGGGCTGCCCTCTGTGAGGTCTCTGATACCAGGGCCTGTCTGACCTCATGGAGTTTAAAAGCAGTACTTAGAGGCTGATGCTGTACCTTACTAGCCCAGGCTTTGGGAAGAGGTGCGGTGAGAGTTTTTGACCATGCAAGGAAGTCTGTTTGTGAGCAGGGAGCCTTCAGCCTCAGTTTACCCATGTATACCCTAGCACTGATGTGGGTGGACAGTCCACTGGGAAGTTTAAGGCCGCTATGGGCCCTGCACTCAGGTGGCTGGCAGGACTGCTTGAGGAGCAGGGGCCGGGAGAGGCAGGGTCAGGCTGCTTTCCCCCTACCTGTCACTCCATACTGCAGGGATTTGGGGACACCCGTCATTTCCTCCCGTGCAATACCTGTGAGCTGTGGGAGAACTGCAGCAGAGAGGGAGGAGCTAACTATCAGGGCTGAGTGTGCCCTTCAGGTTTTGTGAAAGAAAATGTCCACATAAAGCAGGAGCTGCTACAAGGAAAGAGCTATGCAACCTCAATCACTCCCCTTCATTTGCCTTGCATACATGCTGGGAAAATACACACACAGAGACAGCAGCAAAGCTGGATACTCCTCATACATCACTCTTGCTGTTTCCTTCCCATCCCATCTCCTTCCATCATTTGCTGTACAGGGGTTCTGCACCAGACTGATCATAGAATCATAGAATAGAATCATAGAACAGTTTGGGTTGGAAGGGACCTTTAAAGGTCATCTAGTCCAATCCCCCTGCCACGGGCAGGGACATCTTCAAGAAAAACGGCCAATCTCCTCCGCTCTGCCCTTGCACAGCCAGCCCTACCACTCTTGCCTGTCTTGGTCTTCCCCGCTGTCCATGGGCTACTATTTGATCATTGCTAGTTTGGCCTGTCAGTTCTCCTTACAGCCAAGCAACCTGCCCAGTCGTTTCATGTTCTTTATTTTCTGATTACATTGTTCTCCTGAGTATGTTGCCTGACTGCATGAAGTGCGCTCTCCCTTTCTGCTTTAGTTATTCCAAGTATCAATCACTCCACAACCACCTTTACTGCTATTAACCTTCTTCCTGTCTTCCAAATCAAAACCCATTTCTCACTTCCATATGTCAACACCAGCAACAAGCATCGATTAAATGTCTTTCATTTTTAAAGCACACAGCCTTGCTACCCTTGCTTATATCTTAATGCTTCCCATATGCTTCTCATCAGACTCTAAATTCCTCTGTTTGCTTCCTCTGAGAAGTCATTCTTCATTATAATAAGTTGCCCCAAGTAAATTTATTCATCATCATTTTCTATGACAGCCACGTTCTTTCACTACGGGAAATTAAACACTGTACCATATGGCCAGAGCAGCAAACTTTAGTACTCACTTGCTCAATTGTTTTAACACTTTGCCGCCTTCATACAACAGTCTGTTTGCCACTAGAGTGTCAGGCTTCCGCCTGACATATGCATTAGACACATTAATGGGAAGGAGGAAATTAAGTGAAGTTGACAATGTGAGGAAAGAACAGTATGATCCCATTAAGTTCCAAAAATTCACTATTTCTACTATTTTTCACTGGGTTGGGGGAAAAAAAAGCCCCTTAAACTAATTCCTCTGAACATGCTACATCATTAGCCTGCTGTGCCACCATATGACACCTTTCAAAATCAGAACAATGTGAGAATTCAGAAGTCTGGGGACAGCATATACATGGCTCTGCTGTGCATCCCTTTTGCGAGCCTCGTACTGTCATTAGCTTTACTTTTCATGCTGCAGTTGTTCCTCAAGCCACGCTAGGTCCTGTCTAATTAATGACACACCATCAACTACTGCTAGAAGCTTAATTTTCTCCATGTTTGTCTTAAGAATTTGGCTCTCCTGACAGAGCCTTTTTGATACATGTAGCAAATTGCATTTAATAATATAGGAGGAATACAGACTTCCTTCCCAGGAGTCTCTTCCAGTGTTGACTTCTTGAATATCCTTCTTATATATATATGGATCTTTTCCCAGGAGATGAAAGAAAAATAAAAAAAATTGGGGTTGAAGACAGCTACATGCTTCCACAAATGTATTTTATTTCATTGCAGCAGCATGTAATTCTTTTGCTTTGGTCGTTATCTATCTCTGGGCCAAATCTTAAGCTAGAAGAAGGCACCCCTGCCTCTTCAGTGAGTAGAATTATATCTGAATATGCCAGGGCTGGATTTGGCCCTTCTCTCCAGATTTCCTCCTGCTCATTTATTGAATTTCTACTTTGGTCAGGCAGCTAGGAGAAAATTGGTACCTTCAGTTATGCCATGTTTCTATTCCTGTTTCTGATTTACAGGTGGGAGTGATGTAAGAGCCAAGCAGCCCCTAGCTGATGACTGCCATGCTCCTTGAGTGTGACTCTTTGCCCCCTCATACTAGAGGGGATGTGACTCACTGCTGACTGAGGTGTATCCCACTGAGTCTCTGCAGGTGGGTTTCTTGTGAGTTCGTTTCAGTGGAGCACAGGCTGCTGAATGGCACCACTGGTATGGTATGTGTAACTTCTTTAGATTTCCCTGTGCCTGTTGCAACTCCAGCTCCCAGCTCTTTGGTTTTGCCTCATGATAGAGGATGAACTTTTGTTCTGCCACTCACTCACATGCCCGTGGCCGCAGCCTGGGGACCTCAGCAGTTGTGTGTAGAGCAGCCAGGGATAGTCTCAGCAAGGCAGCCATGCCACTGGGCACAGAAACTATTTTTCAGAAACAGAAGGAAAGATTATGAAGTCAATGATGTGGCACGTGACTCCTGTGTGCCAGTGCTATTTGTACTCTGTCAAATATCCAACAGGCGTATTTCTCAAAAAATGGTGTTCTGAAATTGTAAAATTTTGAAATGATCAAACCTTTAGAAAACTTTATGGATTTTTAACTCTGCTGAGCATGAAAAAATAATAGCTTTTACCAGCATTATTCACGCATCAGATAATACATAGTTTCACATTTTATCAATTCAGTGTTATCCTGTGAGGACTGAACTTGACTACACTATTATTTCTGCTGTTGTTGTAAGTTAAGCATTGACAATGTTCTCAGCAGTTTATTTAAGAGAAAAAAGATGTAATAATACAGCAAAAAGGCATTTTGCATCCAGCATGGGGCTGCAGAAGGAACTGTGAATAACCTGTGATCTTAAGGAAAAATCAATGACGATCTCTCAAAGCTCAAGATTGGTTTTCAAGGCTGTTGCTAGGGGGAAGGACTAGAAATGTGTCTGCTGGTGCTCCTGGACCTCCAGGCAGATGTCGGCAGCTGCTCAAATGGCAGAAGTCCCAGTACATTTGGGCTCTGTTCGTGTAAAAGCACCTGCTTTTGCCAAGCTTGCTGCAAGTTTAGAGCTCTGCTCATCTAACATAAAATAACAACATCCAAGGATCTCCATTACATTTCTTCTTTCTGGATTCAATATTCAGCACTGCTGTGTAGCAACCAATAAAATGAATACCTGAAATAAAATTAATAATAAGCAATAAAATGAAGCCCTTCAAAAGTACTTCCTGTACTTCAAGTAGTGATGATTTCATTCAGTGCAAGATTTCCTTTATGCAGGTTTCTCTATTATCTCTATTGCTCAGTGTGCAGAGTTTCTGCATTATACATGAAGATAGATTTGGGAGCACAAAGCATCACAGGATTGGGAGGGAGGTCATCTATTGCATCCCTTAGCCCGAAGGAAGGAAGGAAGGAAGGATTATACTTATGCCATTTTTGACCCCCTGTAATGGAGACTGTACAATCTCCCTAGTCAATCTATTCCAGTGCTTTATACCCTTAAAGAGAGAGAGCTTTTCCCAGTATCTTACCTAGGTCTGCCGTGCAGCAATTTCAATCCATTACTTCTCATTATATCCACCATGAGAAAACAGGTTATCCCTCTTGTTTGTGAAGCAGACTCTTATGTATTGGAAGACTGTTACCGTGTCCTCTCCAAGTCTCTTTTAGAATAAGCAATCCCAATTTATTTCATCTTTCCCTGTAAATCACATGTTTCTAGACACCTGATCATTCTTGGTTCTCTCCTTTGGGCTCTCTTCAACTGGTCCATGTCTTTCTAAAAGCCCTTTCCTGTCATTCCTGAAAGACTTGATGAGACCTTCACTTGAAGCAGTCAGGGAATAATATTTTCCTTTAAGTGCTCTCCATGGATAAGTGAAAAGGCTGCTAAATGGACTCATATAGCTGTTCTCAAATTTAAAGTATAACCCTCTTTGAATAGCATTGGTCCAGTGAAAAATGAAATTACGCAGCTCTGGAGTGTATTCATTCACCTGCAAAATGAGCTGACATTACAACAAAATATTTAATCTAGAGACATTTCTGAGTGAGTCAACATGAATACACATCCACATGAAATTAAATGAGACCATTGCATGTGTGCCACTAAATAGTCAATCAAATAGTAGAGACAAGGTGAATCAGGGAGTTAATGCATTCACTGCTGGTAGAGGAGCTCTGAATAGTATTGCTTTGCTAACCATTGTGTAAATGCATAGTACATGGTAGACATTGCCTTGAAGAGTAAACAGCCTAAAGAGGAAGGGCAAGCAGTGGTAGGAGATGTCGCATTTCACAAACAAGAGAACCGAAACTTGGGAAAGGAACTGATTAGCTCAGGATTGTTGTGGCAAAGAAGAAATTGATACTCACTTTCTTGAGCTCCCCTCTTGCCATGTCCATGGGGCATTCTTTCTTGCCATGAATGAATCTCTGGCCAGTCCTTGGAGTTTGCAAGGTGCTATCTTTATAGATTTATGGCCTTGAAGGGACCCAAAATAGGGTTTCTTCCACAGAATCTGACGATGTATAATGAGCACACAGGAGTCAGATTTGCCATGAAGGACAGCAAAGAAATGTTGTGTAATACCTATGTGTACAATCTTCTTTTAATCTCCTCTGGCTTTAGAGATACTGAGTTATCAATGGGCAGGCTGTGACATTCATACAAAGATGAGATCACCTGCTCCTCTTCTGCACTCTTAGTCTACACCTGTACCAGCAATTTGGCATAAGATCCAATTTCTATTGATTTAAATGGATCAGCAGGGTTCCCCTTGGGCTGTAGTAAAGCTCTAGGAGAGAGGCAGTGTGAGTCAGATGTTTTCATACTTTGAATATTATGAATTTTCTGATAGCAGGGATTTGAATGGCTCTTTCTGGGAGTATCAGCTGGCTTTGTGAGGAGTTTCTTCATTCCGGTGGGGCTCTGTTGACCCCTTTTCCCCTCTCTCCTTTTCCATCCTAGGGTCAACAGCTTAAACATTGCAGATGCTAAGGATCTTCCACCCCCAGTGTCTCAAGGTTATTTACAAGAATCTGTCTGGAAGCAGCCTTGCCCTGGGAAGGAGGAAGAGCTGAGCAGCCGCAAATGCTGCAGGCAAGCTCCCTTGTATGTTCTGAAAGCCTCTGGCTCAGGCGGCCCAAGGTCTCCAGGAGGCATGCAGCTGGCTCAGTACCATGCTCACTCTTAAGAGGGAAAAGGAAGCCAGCTCACCACATAGCATACTAGGGATTCCTAAAGTTTGTTCTCCTGCCATGAGGTCTTCAGGGATGATAGCCTTCCTTCCGTTTTTCTTTTCCCAAAACTGTGTCCTCCTTTTACAAGGCATTCTTATTTGAAATTAAAACCTCAAAATATTTCACTGTTTGATTGTGGTTTAGCTAGCCCCTTCCAGACTTGCCAAGAAATCTGACAGGCGCACTTCTGGGGGATACTAGGAGCACTCAGAGTAGGGGCCCTTCTCCACAAGGAAGAATGCATGACTGAATTGCAGCCAGAGAATGAGATGGGAAAACAGCCACGCTTGGCTGCGAAATTGGAGCTGCAAAGCTCCAAATCACCCAGCATGAGCCCACTCTCTCTCCCTTGCTCCTCGCTCCCCTGCCATTTCCACATCCCCCAACCCTCACTCCTCCCCAGCT
The DNA here is from genome assembly GCA_035582835.1 of Phoebastria nigripes. Taxonomy (NCBI): domain Eukaryota; kingdom Metazoa; phylum Chordata; class Aves; order Procellariiformes; family Diomedeidae; genus Phoebastria; species Phoebastria nigripes. The sequence goes on from JAYKAV010000445.1 coordinate 2,486,829, forward strand.
CCCAGAGTTTGCACAGCAAAAGTTAAACCCCTTGGTTTTTAGCAGTTGCAATTTGAGAGAGGGCCAGGCATATTTTCGCAGGCTTTTTCAGGCTTGTGGTTTGCACTGTATTCCCTCTGAGCATAATTTACATAGGGAGGAAATGAATCTTGCGAAATAAGTCTTAGTGTGTTTAGATGCTGTTCAGTTCAGTTAGCATTGCTCGTGGTTTCAGAGAGTTGGGCAGCCATAAAGATAGCATTTGAAAGTGCAGCATTTCCTAGTCACTTCATCCAAACAAAGCACCAGTACAAAAAAAACCCCAACAAAACCTGAGMAGACAGAAAATGCCCACTGCAGTCAGATTCCGTACTACACTCTTGTTCCTCCAACCAGGAACCTTTTCTTTTTTCTTTTTCCTTCAGTTTTTTTTCTCTCTAATGCCATATGTACAGCTTGAGGTTATATTGGAATGTATAAATCTCATGTGAGCCACAAAGCATTAAGCCACCATTATCCTTATAATTTCATTATCTCAGTTCCTACCCTAAAACATTTAAAACTAATTGAACACCCGAGGTTTTCCTGTGAAGTTTATTTCCTAAACATTATTGAAGTACTGTTGATAAAGCCAAAACGTACAAAGTCAGCACTTCCTAAAACAGCCTGATTTATTAAAGTAGAAATGTTTTTTTATGAATAGGATCTGAATGCCAAATAGTTCTTATCATTTTATGTTTCCATGCCATGTATTTTAGTTGATTTCCAAGAACAACTACTTAACTTCCATGAAGTTGTGCCAGTTTTCCTTCTCCTCATAATATCACTTTAAGATGCTTGCCAGTTTGTTCTTTTTAACTATGAATTTACATTGTCTCTTGGTATTTTCTTTGTCTTGATTTAAACTGTTTGGCTTTCCTTGTTCTTGATGTCACAGGCTGTCTCTGATACTTCATTTATGCTGCTAATGGTTCCCAAATGTTCTTATGTTACAATGGGCTATATTTTTCAGTAGAAATGTATTTTATATTCTTGGTGAAGTTCACAGCATAGAGGAGTTGTGTAGCATAGAAGATCAGACTAAATGATCATTATATTCCTTCCCAACATGTAAAATTAGTAAAATAGTTTCACATACATACAGGTTGCTTTGTCATTAAAGATAGTTCTGCCCCTACATTTCCTTCTCCAGCCTCATGATGTTGGATCCAGCTGCAAAATTTGGACTAGAATTTAAGTTTGGTGGTTTTCATTTGGCAGGTTATAAAGGCACAAGCTGTTATTTTTTCCAGAATAAAGAATGGCACTCATGCTTCCAGCATCAAGCAGCTTTGCTTTATATAAAGAAAAATATATGAAGAGAGATGGAAAGATCAGAGGTTTCCAGATTTTTTGTTTTGTACAGGTAGTAGCAACCTTAAACATAATGGCAACTAGCAAAGCAACAGTAAGGGAAGCTGGTTTACTACTGAAAATGTGATAACTACACCGAGTAGTAACAAACCCTCACTCCCAATTTCAAATTCAAGTTGGTGAGCTTGGATCTAAAGCTGAGCTCAGACCTTTATCTGACAAAGAGTTAGCTGTGTTGTTTTCTCAATACAATAAATTGAAGTAGGCATACAAAAGACAGAGGTTTTTAAACTTCATCCTGCCGGGTTGCTCTTCCAAGTGGTTCTGTTGAAGTCACTGAAACTTCAGTTCAAGATTAGCAGGCAGGATTTGGCCTATTAGATCACTGGGTCTTTGAGCTGGCCATGACAATGGTCTTTGGTAGCTGTTTTACATGTAGTATCAGATTTCAAGTGAAGAAAACAAAACTAAATCAGGTAACCAGTGAAAAAAAGAGTCTTTCCCCTTTTTAAAATAAATTGCCAGCAGTTACCATAGTAACTGCTAACAGTAGAGCATTTTGACTGTCTTTATTATGAACGGCAAAGTAAAATATTCTCTTTTCTTGGGAGAGCTAAGGAATGTTCATCTGAAACAATGGATTAGCTAATCATTGCTTGCATAGCAATTCATCTCCAAGACATAGATGGACGGGAGGTAGCTCAGCTCCTCTCCAGTGGTCAGCTGAAAACTGCAAAGCCAAAGCATGATTTGTTGTCCCAATTAGTTGGACTGCCTAGAAAGGAGAATGACATAGTGGACCTGGAGGCTGGCCTTGTTTGTCACGTCTTGAAGAGATTTCTGCTAGTCAGATATGAAATTCAGAGGAGATGATGTGTAGGAAAGCTGAGCATGTCCCATTGTCAGAGCTCTCCAGCTGAAACTGTTTCCTCAAACTAATTCTTAACTGGAGAAAGATTCTCAGCCATTCATGTGTTTCCTACACTAAAAACAGTTGCTTTCTTTTTCTTCTAGTCTTTGGATCACCCTCCTTATTTTTCCATCCTGTCTGCTTTCACAGATACTTAGAAGAACATATTTAAGTCCTTTGGGTTTTGGGTGTCATGGGCCAAGGCCAGGTAAGTAGCAGTCAGCACCAGGGCCTCTCCCCACGCTGGAGCAGGTGTCAAAGCCACTCTATGCTAGAGCAGAAAAACAGACTGAAGGCAAGGGAGCAGCAGTCCTAATAGCAGAAAGCCAGCAGGCCTCAAGTTGTGTTGATGAGCACTGTCACTGCAGTCTGAGGTATGGGATTATGACATTGAGGCTGAGTTGGGAGGAGCTTTATATTAACCTCCCTCCCCCAAAAACGTAGGCCAGCTCACTCACCTCTCCAGGAGCTCTCACCATATTGTTTCCACTGGAAAATCCACCAATGCTGTTTCCAGTTCAGTTTGACTGACACAAATGATGGGGCTTCCACCACTGCTATGCTGAGACTAGTTGCAGTTTCACAGGTCTCCCTTTTCAGACATTTCTCCTGAAAGTCACCTAGACCATTTTATTCCAGTTTCTAGGGGACAGCTAGCCATTTTCATGAAGAGTATGAGCACCAGTGCAATTGCCACCAAAGTACAGACATTCAGCAAGGAGGTCCAAAGAGTGACTGGGTACAAAGACTGAGTTACTCTGCCATTCCTTAAGCTTACTGTTGCCAGTCAGGTTAGCAGTGGAGAGATATTCGGGAAAGCACGGTCTGTCACTTCTATGCTCAGACAAATGTCAAGATCAAAATCAGGCAGGCCGGGATCCTCAGCTGTTATGAAGGAAGTGGCGCTATCTTGGTTTGCACATCTGAGAAACCTGTGTCTTTGGTTTTTAATCAGTTCCCATCAGAACCTGTTGAACCATTTTAAACTATTTCTCTAGCCTTCATGTAGATGGACACTTTTGTCCTTTGAGCCTTATACCTTCTTAAGGTGAAAGGAAAGCCATACCAAGTATAGTTAAGTATCCCTTTCCTTAGTCATCGTTTGGCCAAACTTTTTAACCTGATGTCTTTTAATCTCTCATCATAAATCAGTCACGTCAGTCTGTTAATCAGGTTTGTTGCTGCTTTTTTAATTCCCTCCAATTTGCCAACATCTGCCTGGCTCTGAGGTGGCCTGGACAAATGGCAGTGTGTGCTGGCTCCTCGCTTCGGTGCCAAAGGAGGGGAGACTGCTACTACCCTGAAGTCCACACTGGTTGCTATTGGGCACAGAAAATCTGAACACTTATTAGGCAAAAGGAGAGTGGGAGAGACAAAAAATATCCAGTGGAGGTGTGCTGCATTAAGCTCAAGTGAAATCTTAACTTTGTTTATCATTTGTTTATGTCAGGAAAATATTTGGGATATATGGTTTGCAGTTACAGCTGATAAAAATAGCTTTCCAGGAAAGCTATCACAGGGGAGTTACTATAAAAAGGGTACAATCAAAGTAGGATTGCTTTTTTTTTTTTTAAATGGTTGATTAGGGCCTGATCCGGTTATATGCATTTGCCATCACCTATTTCTGCACGTGCAGTGGAATGCAAGGCATGATCATAGAAACAGAGAATAATTTTCGTTGGAAGGGACCTTTGGAGATACCTGGTCCAATTTCCCTCCCAAAGCAGGGCCAGCTTCAAAATTATGCTAGCTTGCTCAGAACCTTGATGTTCACACTGCAAACATTTCTGCTAAATCTCTGATGACGACTTCTGAATAAGCAATCAAAGCTTTCTTCAGAGAGGCTGTTGCAGGTTTCCAGGGCTGGGACAGACCCTGGGAAGCTGAATCTAGTGCTTTATGAAGCATTAACCCATAAAACTCATCCAGTAACTGCTCCACTAATAAGAATTGCAATTAGTGCTAAGAAGGTGTCCCAAAGCCAAGAAGAAAATACCAATATTACACCAGACAGCCATCAAATCTTGTACTTTAGGTCTTCTAAGGTGTGTTTTTTATCTCTTTTGCCACAGTAATACATAGGTGTGAGGGCACAAATGCTTTATTGGAATAGATGTGTATCACCAGGGACAGAAGTTAGTGAGTGGGCTTGATTCTGACTGTTGAACGTGGATAGTGCTCCTCCATTTCAAGGAGCCCCATGGGCTGATGTGTGATCAGAGTCATGGAGGAGACCTGAGGCTACTTTGTGCAATCTCAGGAGCTGGCTACCACTTTTGGGCCCAGGGGTGGCAAAGCCATCTCCGGGTCACTTGAGTGAAACTTATCAACCTCTCAGTTTCTTCAAAGATTGTCTCTTTTTGTATTTTTGTGATCCAAAAGTTCAGTTAAGGGGAAGCTGTTTGAGAACGTGATCCGACACCATGTTACTAGAGCTAATTGGGGAGCCAGACCTGGCTTCGGCTCTGTCTGGTCAGATTTCATGAAAAAAGACTTCAGAATCTCGCCAGAGCAGAAGATAAAAGCTGATGTCAAAAGAGACTGTGTGTTCTCTCCTACTTTTTCTTTTGATGATGTAAGTCCTGGTGGTTTAATAGTGCTGGTAGTTAAGCAGGAAAGTTTTTTGTAGTTAACTGTTTGCAGTGACAGATATTAATTAGTTTTACTTCGACAGCAATTCTTCAGTAATAGCTCTTCAATGGCAATTCCTATCTGACTGATTTATAAGAGCTCTTTACCCTCTATTAAGAGACAAGTTAAACTTAAACTTAAATCTTATTACTCGTAATTGGGGCTTGGAAAAAATAGTATAGACTTCAGGCTTTTAAATTTTAATTATAAGTGCATTTAAGAGTCATGAAAGTGAACAGCTAATTGCTCTGGTTTGAACTAGACACAATGCATGTTCTCTACAAGCTTCATCTTGTAGTTCAGCCAGTGCACCTCAACTCTGAATCCTGTTAATCCAATCTTGCATTTTTTTGCAACGGGACAGCCAGTTTGTCAGTGTGTTTTATGAGCTACACAAAAAAAGGAGCAAGGCTAGGATCACCAAATTCTTTCTGTATCCAAAAGCAGGCTTTGAGCTTACAGCTGCAGGAGGCAACTGCTCATGTAATAGCCCATTGTTCAGCAGCAACCTTTTTCCTCTGCAGCTGAAACCTAACACAGGTAAAATCAAGTGCTTGTCCATAAAAATAGTAATTTTTATGTCAGTTTTTTAAAAACTTTATTATTCCTAACAATATTTTCAGTGTTGTATACATTTTCAAATATTTTGTGTCTCTTTCTGGATCAATGTTCTATCAAACATGTCAGTTCTTCATATTATTTGTTTTTCCTTCTTTGGAGATGGGGTGCACTTAGACGTGATAATAACTTCCAGCTTGCAGTACTCAAAATTAATGGCCAGCATATTGAAAACCTTGCCATAGATGTTAATAATCCTTTTTTGTGCTGTTTTTGTTACTTCCATCTGTTACCACAGGAAGGATGACTTGGTAATAAACCCTGTTTATACCTTCACCACAAAACAAGAGAGAGGAAATGAGATGTCAGCAAAAATGCATAGTGTGACACAATCATGTTCAGCAGTATTCTTTGTGACTTAAAGACTCTTACAAATATGTTGTTGTTAATGCCCATATCTCTGAAGATTTTGGGATAGTTGCAATAGGGTAAGTTCATCCAGGATGCCGCTCCACAAGAGCTGCAATGTCCACTGAGAGCCAAGTCATCTCTGTTGTGTTGATTTACACTCTAATGCAATTTGAACTTCACCTTCAGGCTGAGATAGGACTACGTTGCAGCATTTTACAATACTGAGAAGCTATTGTGTGCTTTAATTTGAAAACCTGTATCCAAATGCTGTATTTGTGATCACAAAATGTCCATAGTTCCATGAGTTGATCCAAATTTGCAAATCAGCCATCCTGGTGGCTCTGCTGGCACAAAATCGAGATTCTGTTCTCAGTCTGCAAAGGTCTGGGCTTTATTCCAGCATCTAGCAAGAGGATCAATGCACTTCATGACTACCCGCTATACATTCATACACTGGGGATATCTGGGCCCCAGCAGACACCCACCCTCCCTTCTTCCTATCTTACAAGCTCAGCTGGATTCTCCAGAGCTCTGAAACCACATGCAGGTGGCTCCTAATTTTAGTAGCAACTACACAATGACTATCATGATGTGTGTGAGACAGAAAATCCCACACCTCTCTGATACAATGAGCTTGGCCTTCTGATGGGTTTCTGAGCAGCCCTGAATGTGCTGTGCCAGAGAGGAAGCAGCTGAGCAGCTGCAAGGCTTCAGGTGCTTTTATGGGAAGGAATGAGAGACTGGGAATATGGGACATTTGGGGGAAGTCTTCTTACTTGTCCTGCAGTGCGGGTATAGGCTTTTTTATCACGGTGTTAGCTAGGCAGGCCTCGCCCTCAAGGCTAAAATATTCACATTGGAGACCTCTTCCAAAAGACTATTAGTAGTCTTAGGCCCCATGTGAAGTAGCTTGTGGAAAGTAAAGGACACTTTTCACGTGGTTTTTTTACACGTTATTGATAGGAGTTTCAAGACCACACTTCCAGTTACCAGGCCCATGCTGTCTTCTGACAGTGGCTTCTGTCATTGCTCTTGGTACTATGTAGATTCTGTACTTGCCCCTGCATCTTTTCTCCCTCCAAGAAGGCACAGTGTGGAAAAAGTGAAGCTTTTACTGGCCAACCTAGGTGTACCAGCAGGCCCATGAAATCCTTTCTGTTAAATGTGGCCTTGCAATTGTTAAGTCCTTCCTCAAAACACCCAGGGGACCACAGAGATTTTAACTATGCAGGTTACTCTCCTGTGCAAACCCTCTCCCCACCCCACTGGCTTGCAGCAGATCATAACAGGTCAGTCCTCAGCGGTCCAAGCTCATGATTCAGAAGAGTGAAGTTAGGCCCATGGAAGTCTGACATGTCAGGGTACCTGAATGCAAGGCCTTTGGTGTATTAACCAGAGCTGCATCTCGTTGCTGTGTCATCTGGATGTACTGCAACTTCTCAAAAGCCCTCAAATGTATTTTTGAAAACAGTGTGGAATGAAAAAGAAAAAATCTTCCAGTGACATCTTCCAACAGCACTTAAAACTTCCATTAATATTATGAATGAATCCAGCACATAATCTGCTGCTGAATCAAAATTTCCAGCACTGTATTCCAACTGCATTAAAAGCTGTATTTTCATTAATGTAAAGAATTAATCCAGCATGTAATATATTGCTGAATCAGAATTTATGCAACAGGTTAGTTAAGAGGCTACAGTCAACTCCTATAACTCGAATATCTGAAGCCTGACCTAATACTATAGCCACTGCAATTAAAAAGCCAGCAGTAGATATGAAAAACATGTCTGTCTGTGGAGGAGAATATATTTCTCTAAACAGTGATGCAGACAGAAAGTGAAGAGGTTTGAAAAATTGGCTCTGAAAATAAAACAGTCACCTCCTTGATAAAACAGGCTACTGTTGCAGTCTGTTTTCTTGGGAAGGTGGCAGAGCATGTAACAAATTTAGTATTTTTATTTAAAAGTTTAGTACCATCTTATTTTGCTTCTTCAAGAAAAAGTACAAGAGAAAGTACAATAAAAGTTTGAGAAAAATACAATAGAGAGAGAAAGTACAATAATGTGTCCAGATTGTTCAAAAATTGCCTTGAGACTCTCTCCAGTGGAGTGTTCTTCTCTGAATGCCTGTGTCCATTTCACTTAAATTTTGTTATTTTGGGAAAACCCTTACCTTGTGATGTTTATTTCGTAATTAGTGAAGATGTCTACGCTCTTCAGCAAGGCATTCTTATTTCAGTGGCAGGAGTTATAGGCAGAGGAATCCTCAGAGATCTTAGCAGCTCCTTCCCAGTTCAAGAGACATAAGAAAATCAGGAGGCAACAGCTCAGTTTGTGAGAGGCAGAGATCCGGCATGGCTAACAGGTTCCCTGGGAGAGGAGGGAGACCCTTTCAGGCTCACAGGAAGCAAAGGGTCCTGGCAGGAGTTCCCCTTCCCTGAAACTACATTTGCAAATTATCTTCCCATATAACAGCTAGTGCCTTGGGGGGAAAGAGAAGGGCCTTGGGTGCTTTGGTTTAGACACCTCTTTCCCCTCTCTTCCTCTCTCTCAGCGAAGTGCTGCCAGTGGTGACATGTATCTGTATTGTCCCTCCCATGAGATGGCAATCTGTAATTCTACCTGAAGTTATCCCTTACAATTTCACTTCTACTTTGATGAGCCAGGATTTTACTAACAGATTTATTGCCAAGCTTGATATCTTGGGAATTAGCATTACTCCATCTCTGTCTTTATTATCAGCCTCATTCTTTCAACCCCCCTCTATAGCATTCCTTGCTATTAATTTTATCTTTTTGTTATCATTCTACATAATCTTCTACATTTTTTGCATTTCTTTTTTATTTTTACTAATGCAAAATCGCTTTATCATTCCTTTAATATTAGCAGTCTTCTTCCATCCAGAGCTTTAATTTTAGCTAGTCTTGGCCTTCTCAGAAATGCTTAGACATCCTCAATCAAAGGCAGCTGAGGATATGCAGTCCCTTGCAGGATCAGACCCAGACATGAGAGGAACTTGTATGCTCTCTAGATGTATTAAACTAATTACTTTGACTTCCATAGACTCATTGTGGGTTCAAAGGCCAACAACCGGGCATCCTATTTGAGAATTTCAAGGGAGATGGCTGAGCACAGGAGAGCCTGGGAGCAGGTTTCAATTATTTTATTAGACAAAGGGTTAAGCATCATGCCTGGGAGGAGAGATGAGTGTTTCTTGACATGGGATTTAGAGTGTAGCAAGGAGGACTTGAGGGCTTTTGATCTGGCATCTTTCTCAAGCATTATCTCACTTCTTTTAAAAAGAAAAAGGGAAAAGAAGAAAGGATGGAAACATCCTGGGCAGGAGATTTTGTACTGAATTCTAACACCAAGAGGAGCTTATGAAACACTTGTGTGATTACAGCTAGCAAATCCTGGGGCAAACAAAAATTCATGCTAAAATGATAAGGAGTTTTGTTCACTGGGAACAGGTCCCCTGTCCTGATACTTCCAGCAATGGATCATGAAACGAGTTTCCATGTTTTGGACAGGCTTACATATTAAGAGTTATGGCCTGGAAAGGCCATTAAGAAAATAACTGTAGTAAAATTGTGAATCAATTATGGAAGAATATCTGAAATACAATTTTAGTTTATAGATGCTTTAAAGCAATAAAGTGTGATGAGTTAATTCTCTTATGCTTATTTCTAGAGCTGCAGAGATGAGATTAGAACTTGCAGATTCCTGGCACCTTGTCCGTGCTGAGTCCACAGACAATTTAACTTCTACAGCATTTACTGTGCTAATGCATGGAACATGGTAAGTGTTTTAATATTACTGTTCCAGACTTCTCTTTCCCCACTTTACATACTTTTAGTCTCCCAGTATGAACCCTAAATAACTGCTGTGGAGGAAAAATTTACTATGAAAGAAAAAACCTATAATTTATGCAAATTCCAAAATATTGAGTGTAACTGGCTATCTGTTCTGTGACACCCCATAGGGTGAGCCTAGGACAAAAGCCTATTCCTATTACGTGTTTCTATGCAGCTTGGGATGTCAGTAGTCATTTGAACAAAGTTGTCTGCTTAGCCTTAAAAACAGGCAGTGGAACTGTTTAATGTGAAACCTGGGACAGAATTGTAAAATGTGTGAAAATAGTACAGAAGCTACTATAACTTCCAGTAGTTTTTATTCAAAGTTGCTTTCAGAACAAAAAGCTACAAAAGAGTCATTTCAAGAAATACACCTCAGTAGAGAAGAGGTACATGAAAAACCAAAGAAGGGTGGGCTAGATTCAAACACCACTTTCATACTTGTAATGAAAAATGGTAAATACAATCCAATGTATTCTCCAAATGCTCCCGATATGAATCAGTACATCCACAAGTAGGTGTAAACAGAGTATGATAACAATTCAGCTCTATTCCTGCCGCCTACACTACTGCAGTATTTGAATACTACAGAATTGTTAGTGGATTTTGTCTCTCTGACGTTATTCCCCCTCCTCCTCATAAGGTAGGGAAATATCCCTTCTCACAGGTAAGTAGGTGTTAAGCCTGACAGAGAAAATGGGGTTGTTTGGTGCACTGGATTATGTGCACGCCCAGGTGCAACCGCACTGGTGTGGTCTGCCCATCACTGCCAGTACCTACAGAGCTGATTACATGACCTGCATAAGGCCACGTAAAAAGTTGATCCAGAAACTGAATTTTCTGAGTCAGAGCTGAAGTATTCTTGCAGAACAGATTTTCTAAATAATCTGATTTTTTCTAACAGAACTAAGTCCTTTGCCTAGTCCTATGAAGAGAAATTGTAGGGTTTGGTCTCCATGCAATAAATACACAGTCCTGAAAGGCATTCCTTTATGGGCATTAGGAAAATTAGAGCCTGGAAAAGTCCAGGAGAGTTTCTTTTCAGGCCTTCCCCTGCAAAGACTTATGTTTACTGTCTCTGTGTTCCTTACAGCATTAAACACTAAACTTTCCTCAGTGAGTTTCCCTAGTGAGACCTTCATATGATGAAAAGAGTGAGGACATGATAGCTATTCCTGTACCATAAAACATTAAGCATTACTTTTTTTTTATACCATTGCTATGCCTGTTAAAATTGGATATATTCATTCTTTGACTATTCAGTGCAATTTCATGTTCCATTAAGTGTCAAAGTGACTCAGAATCCATGGACCACGACACATAAAAGTTTGATTTTCCTTCTTTTATTTTATATGTTATACTTACATTGGTCTCCTACAACTTAAAAACAAAATGTTCTTGAAACTTGATCAAAACAAGGAAAATAAAAATGTTTCATTCAAAAAACATTGGAATGGGGTGTTTGGACAATACCAAGAATACCTTCCCTTCCCCCCTTTGTTTGGTTGCCAAAATAAACTTAAGCCAAACGGATGCAGTTTGGTGAAGGGCATTTAGCTTGTGGGAATTGCATCTTCTGATAGCAAATGGTTCCACCAACACTTCATGCTGCATTTTCCAGCAGGTTTTCTGTGTGCAGCATCCACCTCAGGGCCCCCGCAAGGTGATGGCTTTGAGAGGTTTGTGAATGCTCTCTAGTCCTTTTTCAAATTAACTTTTCAAGGTGCACCAATTTGTACTGTTCCCTCTTTCTACACAGCCTCTAGATAGCCATTTTGATGAGTGATCATAGCGTTAAAAGTTGTGGTTGTTATAGCTCTGCTTAAATCAGAAGAGTGGAAGGGGGGAACAATGAGGATATAGAAGTGCACTCCTGAGCCAGACCAGTGGTCTGTCATTCAGTGTCCTCTCTCCAGGGGTGTCAGTAAAAGCAGTTGTTTAGGGACACCATGCAAGCTTGGCCATAGTCTGCAGTCCATTCCCCTTGTACTCCCTGGGCATCGAAATCGTTGGGTTAGGATGTTAGAGGATATATCCCTGCCCAGAGTTTTCACGTTCCATCTGTACCTCTTGTCCATGAATTTGTCTGAAACCTTTTTTCACCTGCTGCTGTTCTTGCCTCCACAACCTCCTGTGGCAGCAAGTACCAGAAATGCACTACGCATGTTGTAAAGAAGCACTTTCTTTTATCTGTTTTAACCCAATCTCGTACTGGTTTCATCAAGCGCCCCTGGTTCTCAAGTTGTAGGACTTGGTGAAAACAGTTCTGCCTTTATCTGAGGAAGCGCTGTGTGCAGACAGTGAAGGTGGAGGAGGAGAGAGGAGGAAAGAGCATTACATGGGTTTCTTACAATTCCCTGATTACATAGTTGTGTAAAAATATGTCCATTAGTAGATTACATAAACTAGAGCTCTAGCAGAAGCCAGAGTAACACTCTCTTGGTAGCTGTGTCCTGCCCCCGAAGCCTAGCCCACTGTTTACAAATTCCAGAATAAGGGAACGAAATTAGTGGCTTAAATGTGGGCATTCACTGCCTGCAAGAGAGCATGTGGGCTCTCTACCTTGTACAGGAAGCTTGTCTGGTACTTAGTCTACATTTTCCTTTCTTTAGAATTATTTTTGTATTTGTAAGCATAAACCCATAGACCACACTAAGTAATTCCTTTCCTTTCTTGATTTTCATTTCTCCGCATATTTATCTTGTCTCACCCGTAGCTGTAACTGTGTCAGGTTATGCAGTACAAGGGCTTTTTTTAGCTTGTTCTCTATTCACTAGATTCTCCCTGTCCTATGGCAATTTTAGTTGCATTTTTACTTCACTCTGATTTCCCTGAATAAGATTTGTCTGTTGGCTGTCTCATGTATGTTTTATTTCAAGAGACATTTGGTGTCTGGTATTTCTCAGCTCTCCGACTGGTTCCTCTTAAGGTCCATGAAGGTTTCTAATTCCAGAGATGCTCTTTTTTGTAGTCTCACTGCTTGAAGCAGGGGCCAAGAGACAAAATGGAGAAATAAAATCAAGTATGTGCCTGTGAACTACCATCTCCTATTAGTGGCTTTATGCAACTATCTCCTATTAGAGGCTTCATGCAGCTGTCACCAGATACGTTTCTGAATCAAAACCTTGGAATTAAAATTGTGGAGCCTCGGGGGGAAGGGACTTGCTCCAGATCTGAAACCTGCTGCTTGGGTCCCTCTGGCTTCTCTCCCCCAGTTTCCTTTGACGCACATGTTTCGTTGTGAACCAAAATACCTCAAAGGATGCAGTGTTGGTGCCCTCTTGTGGGGGGAAAAAGAGATAGGAGGTGAGGAAAAAAATTGTGACACATCAGTGGGACAACGTCTAAAACAGATTAGAATGGATTATTTTGGCAAGGGGTGGAGATGGGGAGTTCACTCAGCTACACAAAAAGACTTAGTTCAAGGATTTATTGATGGGCTCCAGAGGAGTATTGGCCGAATGAGATTTCAACAGATGGCCTCGGGCAGGTCTGCCCGCCTCACAGCTGACGTGTGTGGCACAGCACTGTGGAGCACAGCCAAGAGATGTTGGTGTCGGTGCCACCGCAGGCAGCATGCTGTCCCCTGCAGAGAGCCAAAACCCACCACAGCAATGGGACAGCTGCCTTAGCAATGCTTTGCCTGGGCTCTTGGGGCCTGGCCGTTAGCTTGGGCCCAGATCAGCTCTGATGCAGCTGCAGGTTTGCAAAGCGGGTTCAGTGCCCTCTGACACTAATTTCTTTGGACTCCACTGTATGGCACAGAGAGGCCTTGCATTTCATCAGCTCCCATGGGTCACCTCTGAAAGGGGACTATATACCTGTTTGTTTTATCTATGTAATCCTTGTTCATGGCATCTTATGCCTGCATCTCCATGTTCTGGCTTTTCAAGATCCCTTTGGATTATGAAAAACAGAGTCCATAAAATGTAACAGAAAGTATGGTTCTCTCCGCATTTCAGCTCAGTGTATTTCCCATACTTTTTTCCATAAGCTAAGAGCCCATGATTTTTTTGTCGTCAAGCGGTTTGTGTGCTATCTTTTTATGAAAGCACGAGCACAGACTGTTGTAGTACATGAAAACAGCTAGATTCTTCACCTGAGATGCAAGCTTTCATAGGCTGACCTGCAGTCAGTCATCTCCTCGTCAGTTATCTGAGACATCTTCAGTTTCTTTCAGCAGTTAATAGTTCTGGTTTCGGCTGTTTGAAGAAAATGCCCGTGGATGGTGAACAACATCTTGGTGCAAGGATTTGCTTGTGGTAATACATGGAAAAAGCTAGTTGCATCTTTCTGAGGCAACAGGCTATTAGATTCCACTTTCTTTAAGCACAGGAAGGAAGGCTGTGAGCCAGCAGAATCCAGCATTAAAAGACATTAATGGGATAGAGAACAGCCTTATTGCATCAACGTTAAGTAGCAAACAAGTAGTCATAAATCTAAATCTAAAGCCTTCTCCCAGGCTTGATGATTTTAAGATTTCCCTTGAAGCTTTTTTCTGGCTTCAAGGTTTCTTGAAGATTTCCAAACCCTGGCTTAGTTCATTTGCAGGTGATAACTATACTTCTTTAAGCAGGTCCCAGGCTCCCCATTTCAAGTTCACTAAACTGAGGGAACTATMTTTTTAAGCAGAGTCCTGAAATCTACTAGAGGCTTGGCTAGATTTCAAGGTTACTTGCCATTATTCACAAGCCATAGCTGTACTGTATGACCAATCACCAGGGTAGTGGTAAGGAAATCAGTATTATAGTTCTAAAACAACTATGAGTAATAGCCAAAACTATTTAAAGTAGAAGCTAGGGGAAAGGTATATCTGTCATTCAAGTAAATAGAGAATGCCATTTCTTTAACAGAGAGACAGAGAGAAAGAATTCTTCATGTAGGTGGCGTGGGAAATGATGTACAGCATTTCAATAACCACTTGCTATTTTTTTTTAACCCTGCAGTAAAGGCATAGTGTGTTTAAGAAGGGAACCTCCACCAGGCCCTCAAGGACTCCCACTGTGAAATGGAAAGAGAGGGGAAGAAGGAAGCGGGCAAACTGTCCTGCCACTGTCAAATCTTCTAACCCCGTCTTTTGATCTTGGAGGGGTTGTTTTCTCCCTAGTTGTTCTTCTTTTTTACTTTCAGTAGCACTAATTCTCCAGTGAGGACAGAGGGGCAAAACTGGCCTGCCCTTTCTGTCTCTGCTCTTTTCTATGGGATGAGTTCTGCCACAAACTTTCTTCCAAGGCTGGTCACCTTCTTGGCATCTAGTTCGTTCAAGCCATCTGCATTTCATTATCAATTATATACAGTCCCTCCTTGAAGCATATCACTACAAATGTCAAAGTCTTGTAGCATCCTTATCTGCAGAGTGATGTGTGTCAAATCTGCCTTATCACAATCTGCCACCAGGGTTTTTACACGTGTAACTTTCATTATAGTTGACAAAAGTGATATATGCAAATCTACCACATAGCAAGCAAAAAACTGTCTTTTTTTTAAAATAATCTGACTCGTGGAAATACCCTCTATATATTACAGTGAAACAAAGGCAAGATTGAAACAGCAATAGCTATTAACAGTCAAATATGATATGCCAAAATGAAGACTGCTAAGCCTACTTTACAAACAGTTAGTTAGGTCTGTCCATGGTCCATCTTGGGCCAACCAAGAGGATATTCCATAATTTCAGGGTTCAGATTACTAGATGGACAAGCCAACAGCCATAGTGGAGGACAGCAGCTGTACTGTGTCACTTGGGATGTTACAGGCCAAAACATGAAAAAGACAATCAGAGGAGCTCAGGAAAGGACCTAATGAAAATTTGAATCAAAAGGTAAAATTTTGTACAGGACCTCAGAGGTAGTGAGCTTGATTCAGCTTGTCACCAAACACCCACTCAGAATCAACATGCCACGCAGTACTCTGGCCACAGGAATGCTTTTACTGGCAAAGCAAGAAAATGTATGTAACAAGGCACAACATACATTGTTCTAGCCATTAAAGACAGTGAAACTATCACGTTAGCTGCTGACTAAAAGCTTCCAAATCTGTAGTTGGCTTAGACTGAAACGATGAAAGTGGTATCAGTTTGGTGCCACATATGTGGGAGTGCATCAATGCACAGTCTGTGTTTACAGGATGTGAGGCAGTAAGGAGTTGGGTATCAGCAAATAGAATTAGGACAGGAGCTCTAATCTATTATAACTATAAATTGTTTGGCTTTTTTCCAGGGCTTTGTAGATATGAATTTTCTTTCTGGGTTCAGTTCCCACAAACTTCCTGTGCCTCTCAGGCAAGTTTCAGCGCCAGATTCTGATCTTCATTTATTCTTTGTAAATTCAAAATAATTCAGATGAGCCCAACATGTGGCAGTTGTTCATAACTATCCTAAAGGAGCTCAAAAGGGCATGCAGGGTGACCTATTTCATCATCTGTAAAAAGAGGAAGGACTCTTCTCTCACCTTCCATTTTGCCTATTTGGTATTGTAGCAGAAACAGAGTTACTTTGCACATATTGGTGAAATCTTAGCTGGAGTGTCTATCTGCTAATACAATACAAACAATGGATCAGTACTCACAAAAGATTTGAGCAAGTTTTTCAAGATGCAGTCCCAAATTCCAAACACCACGAGAACGGAGAGCCATGTAGCCCTGGCACATGTGCAGTAATTCAGAAGGGAGCCTGACCAGAAGGATTTACCCAGACAAATAAAGGTTTGGGATTTTAATTCTGAAAGTGATCAACTAGCAAAATAAACTTTCAAAAGAAGTGGTGGGATTATCCCCGTTTCTTGATGTTTTTAAATCAGCCTGCAGATGTATTTCTGGATGTTATGTTTTAATCAAACACAACTTTTTGTCTTCCAAGCAGAGACAGGCTAGAGAAATTCTATATTCCATCTGTTTAAAGAAATCAAATTAAATAAGTTAGTGTGTTAAACCTTTCAAGTCGCTCAGGTCTAAACAGGGGAGGCAAAACATAACGGACACTCAGAATGAAGAACATACAAGGAATATTCATACAAGAACTTGCAAAAGGCCAGGCAGTAAATTGCTCTAGAGTAATAACAACATAGTGTCTGTATTTCCAACAGACATAATTTTAATAATAAAAGCAAAGAGAGACCAGATTTGCATAAAGTAATGCAAACCCATTCTCAGTATCTGTGTGTGCTCCTAGCCTTCCCTAAGTACGTAACAAAGTGCGTTTGCAAAGACACCTTTCAGTTAAGCGTTCAGACTATACACAATTTAGAGATTAAAATGTATTTTTTTCTTTAAATGGGGGCTGTTTGAAAGTGAGTAACCTGAATTCAACAACATATCTGAGTAGTTTATAAATCTATTAATTTTTTATGTTGAAACTCTCAAATTTCCCAGAAAAATTACATTAAAAATGCTATCTAAATCATCTTTACTATTTAGCCATATTTGCTAGGGGGATGAACATATATGAACAAATTTCAGAATCACATACCTGAAACGGATATTTTAATCTTGAAAGTCCTGTTACCTAAGAGGAAAGGTGATTACATTTTCAAAATCAAAATTGGGACACTTTTGTATTGACATGTTTTAGGATTGTGAAATGTCTCTATGAGAGAGGGGTGCTTCTTGTAAAAAATGAGTATATTGAACACACTGTAAAACCTTAGGTGTAGCAGGGGTATATACCTTTTTTCTGAATAAGTATTTCCAATAGTTTAATGTCGGAATCAAAGTTTTCTCTAAGCACTGAAAAGTTCTATTAACATTTACTTTCTGAAAAAGAACAACTTATTGAGGGCTAGGCTTATCTGTTTTTTTTCTTGCTTCCA
The DNA here is from genome assembly GCA_035582835.1 of Phoebastria nigripes. Taxonomy (NCBI): domain Eukaryota; kingdom Metazoa; phylum Chordata; class Aves; order Procellariiformes; family Diomedeidae; genus Phoebastria; species Phoebastria nigripes. The sequence continues at coordinate 2,504,329 of JAYKAV010000445.1, forward strand.
AATACTATTCATCACACCAGAGACCCATTCCACTGGTTGGTTTATTTTATGATGCAGACAGAACATTGTGTCTTGGGCAAACATGATGTAGCCATTTATTTAAAAAAAGCTTGATGTGAGAAAATGACGTGTAAAAGATTTTGTTCCTGCACAGTGAGAGTACACCATGCAGAATCTGGGCTTGTACCAACATAAAAATTCAGAGCATATAGGGGTTTTAATAGAAAACTCACGTATGTTGAATTTTGCCATAGTTCATGTCCTATTAATTTGGGCAGCATGATCTCAGTTTTAAGGCTAGCAAAATCTGGCATGTAAAGTAGTTATTTCTGAGGAAGTCAGAAGGAAAGATATAGAGTGAAGGGGGTTATTATGTATTCTTCGTGTATTTGAGAGTTCTTTGTTTAAAGTAATTTTCCCTGCATTGTTTCTCTGGAAGACTATAATCAGTTGGCTGATTTTGTCAAGATCTTTAATTGTGAACAGAAAATTATGCTATTTTAAAATTATTCAGGTTTGCAAAATTCAAGTTGATTAATTTCTTCTCAAACAGTAATGCCTGTGCTCTGTTTATGAATGGCTCTGTGCCCACGTGTGGCATTTCTCATTGGTGTTAGCCAAGCAATGATTCTTCATGCAAGGACCTCCTGAGTAGCAGGAAGAGATAGAGCTTTGAGGAAAGCATCTTTGTTTTAGTATTGTCCAGAAGATGCTTGGGAGAAGCTGAGATGAGAAGTTAGAAAATAGTAGGTCAAAGGCAGTTTTCTTTCTTTCTGGAGTGAGACTTGTAGGATTGTTGGGATGAAAGCAGGTTCTAGGTAGCTGGAACTGGGGAGTGGGGTAGACAGCTAGTGGGCAAGTGGTAGAATAAGAGCTTGATTTCCCTCCTTTTCCATAGCACTTGCTTTCAAGGAACAGTCTCTTTGAGGACCATCTGCTCTGTCTCACAGTCCCCTTGGAGGCAGATGGGTTTCAGGAGTGGGCATTACTTTGCAGGTCTTTGGTTGGAATCCATAGCATGTGGGAGGTCTTCTCCATGAGCCTCGCTTTGATCTATGGGGCTGGGCACAGAGCTGAACGTGAAATACTTAACAAGTCATGCATGAAGGAGCCATCAACTACATCAGGCTGAGAGAAGCTGTTTTGTGCATGTTCTAAGTTATGTAGCAAGTCTTGTTCTGGGTGCTTTGATAGTGATATTTAAGAAGCTGCATCTGCAGTTTTTAAATTATGATGAGTCTTAAGTTGTAAAATTGATAAGTTGACAAGAACCGAAGGATAAAGCTTTCTGAGGGAGAGAGAAGATTGCCTCCTGGCTAAGACCAGCTTTACAGAATAAATGATCTGTACTAGGATGTCCTAGTGAGCATTGCATTTCAGCACAAAATTCTTCAGGGCCCAGTTATACTTCTAGAACTGAATTCTGGAATAGTGAAAAATATACAGAAAAAGCACAGTAAAGTATCTTTTGTAAGTAACTTGTTGCAGTACTTGATGGCTGTGTATTTTAGTTCTTGTGGACTGCTGTTAGGTAGGAGCATCTTAGGTTGCTGCAAAGTACCATTCTGCCAGGGGGTCACAGTGACCAAATTGCCTATTTCTGCGATATTTCAGGTGTGTTTGTCATGTTGTTACTTCCCACCTGTGGGTAGAAGAAGATGCTGTAGGAAAACAGGAATCAAAAGAACAGCTAGTACTGACCCAAGAGAGATGAGAGGAAGCAGGATAAAATGACAAAGGCAAGATGCAACAGCAGAGTGAGATGGGATGGGGGGTCATGGCACGGAGGTTAGTGCAGGGAATGTGTTACAAAATCTGGGTGTCATGTTGTGCAAATAGGCCAGTGAGGGAAGTACCTTTGTACCAAATTAGCATGGCAAGGAAGTGATGAGAAAAAACTCCCCAGCCGGTCCTGCTAATAAGTCTTATCTCTGATCTTGAAGGGCTTAAAACAGTATACTTTCCATGCCTGTGTAAGCCATTTGTGCTAGTAAATCAGAAGTGCATGCTCCATATCCTGTTACCTTCAGATCTGCCTCAACAGCTACAAGCTGTGTAATGCCAAAAGACATGCCTCTATCTTAAAAAGAAAAAAAACCCTGAAGGTCCTTTTGATCGAAATTGAATCTCATTCAAGTCTATATAAACCCTTATGTCTGTGGCACACAACACACACTTCGTGGCCTTGTTCCATTGCATTCACACTGATGTCCTGTGGTTTCCTTGTCATTTTTTGCAATCAAGTCACATGAAATATATTATTGTCTACCTTGTTCTGATAATCTCGATACCACATTTTCCTGTTGCACAAACATCTTTTTCACAGTGATTTGATCTAAAAGTTTAAACCCAGCAGAAAGGAAACAAAATGTGAGGTTTTTTTAAACATCCTACTTCACCACACTGAGAGCTTGTTCTAACTGCTGCATCCTAAATTTAAGTGTTGGTATCAAAGTAGGGTAAAGGAATGATGTAAGGATCTGGACCATATCTTCTTACTGCTCTGACACCGTCAGTATCCTCCCAAAGATACAAGTTACTTTGATTTTTATTAGAGTAGTAAATTTATGCCCCTTGTGCTCCCACTCGAGGAAATTTCTAGTAACTCCATGGTGGGTGGGTGTCACACAGGCTGCCGCATTAGACTGGGGTTTAGGCTTGAACCCAGACTCCTGGCCTACATGTTCATTTTCACTCTGCTCTTCTTTTGTGAGCAGAGGGCAGGTGGCTGGCACACTTGTGCTCTATGGCTATGGGCAACATGAAAGTAACTGGCTCAAACTGTTTGGTTCAAGAACTGGAGGCCRTTCTGGGGCACAGCTGACAGAGGCAGCAAAGCCACAGTCAGAGGCACTTGCCTGCTGTCAGTTTGCCTATCCCCAGTATGGAGAGGTCGCCTAGCCCCTGGCCGTGGTCACTGCACCGTTCTTCATTTCTCCCAGTTAGAAAACATGACAGGTTGCCACAGCTAAAAACCAACATCCATTAGTTGTCCCATGACAGGGACAGGATGAGTTAAAACAGAAGCAGCTCTATTGTGCTACTCTTTTGATGAGTTTCGGCTATTCGCTGGAGGTAGCATTGATGTCACTGAAATAGTGACTCAGTTTGTGTGTTTCTTGAGTCACCTGCGCTGAAACTGGCAATGTGTGTGCCAGTAAAGCCTATTTCAACTTTGGTTTTTAGTGATCCGAGCACGTTCCCCCCTCCCCCACTCTAAAACTAGATTGAGACTGTCACCTGATAAAATCAAATTATGAGCCTTCCTGAGAAAAGAGCCTAGACCAAGACTTCTCCAGGTCTCACTTCATATAAAGCCTTATATAAATACATAAAGCCATATAAATCCAAGGTAACACATCTACCATTGCAGCTTTTCCCCTGTTTCAGCTTTCTGGGCTGAAGGCAAGATCTAGATCCTGCCCCTAAACCTTCCCACTCACTTGAAGGCAGAAGCTACTTGCTCTGTCAGTGAGCAAAACAGCTTTCTAGTTCCTGGGGGAATGGGGTGGGCTGTGTCTTACATCATCTTCCTCCCTGGTGTGTCATATTAAGTGCAAGGTACAATCCTGCTCCATAGGCAAGAGCACATCTGAAGCTGAGTGCGGTTTGCTGTGGGCTGGACTCTAGTGAGGTCAAGCCATGGCCCATCTGGGAGGCAGGCACTGGGGTGGTGTGGGAGGCTGGCCACCAACTCAGCTGACTCTTTCTTTGATCATATTGGAGCTGAGGTTTATGTCTCCTAAACAGCATATGGTAGTTTTCCCTCAGTGACCTGAACTACAAGTGCACATGTGAGAGGAGAAACTAATTGCCATTGAAAGTAGCAAGTAGGAATGGGGAGACACAGGTATAGTTGAACTAAATTTCCTACAGCTGTGAGTAGGAGTACATTCTAGATCTGGACTGCCCTTAAGCAACCAGCTGAATTCCTTCAGATAGCAGCCTGTAATTGTTGCCAGTAACAACTGACAGCAGGACTAGAAATCCTTTGCTTCTGCTCCAGGCTCCATTTTCTGCCACTGCGTTAGAGCTACCAGGTCTTAAACCTTCTTTTAAAGTCTTTCCCTAAGGAAAGGGAAAAAAGGAAGGGAAAAAGGGAAAGAAAATAAGAAGGGAAGGGCCTTCCTTTTACCAAAGGAGGCTATGTGAATGTGTTAGAAATCAAGAGAGTCTTGAAGAAGGTTATTGACAGATGTAGGCCAGTAACATTTTTCAAAGCAGATGGAGTTTTAGAGTGCAGAGAACAAGATACCAAATATAAGATTACTGGGGAAAAGGATTGGCTCTTTTTACCTTCAAGAATTATAAAAAGTCAACTACAAACATGGACAGGGTTTATATGGTTGAAATTGCTACAGCTGTAAAAGGAGCAAAGGAAGTAGCAAAGAGGGAATGTGAGCTGGATTAGACCATCGTGAGACAGGTTGGTTTTACCTTACTGATGATGTGTTATTGCAATAGTAAACAGCAAGTGAAGCTTGCAAGCAAGTAAATAGCAAGTGAAGTAGCTGGGGTGGCATGCTAAATTCAGCAGCTGGATGGAAGTCTCAAAAGTGTGTGATGTTTGGACAGGGATGCTTTCAGAAGACAATATAAGCGATGAGAGCTTTTACTCTAATCTATGCAGCAAACCCTGTGCTGGAGTTTGCCCATAAATCATGAGCTCGGGTTTTACAATCCCATCAGTTAAATCCTTGAATCTCTCACAGTCTTGGGAAGAGGATTTAGTGGAACAGCTGGAACAACATCTCTGAAGAAACTGCTTTTCAGATCTCCTGAGGGAGGTAAAAATGGGCATAGCTTATGCTGCACTGCTATCATTCATTCCTTCAGGAATTATTGTTCCACATGAGCAAAGGTAGGACAGGTAGGCTAAGTCGCCTGAGATACTGATGAGCAGTGAACAGATGGCTGGAAAGAAAATACCTAACAGTGCTTAAATGTTTTCCAGGGATCATAAACTAGTCCTTATTTTAAGTAATTCTGCTGAGGGGCTGCTCATGAATTCCTCTTCACCACAGAGATTCACAAAACATCTATCTGGTGCACATACATGGACACTGTAGAGCAATGACATGTGTGAGACTTTCTATACATGGGTTATGCTGCATACCCCTTCAAGAAAAGAACAAACGATGTTTATTCCTTATGTAGGACAATTTGCATTAAGTTTCTGTGAGTTATGTTGACACCATTACCAGAGAAATAAGGGCAAATAAGGCCATCATAACATTCCTTCTTGGTAAGGTAATGGTCAAGCTAGATCCTAGATCGTCAGAAAGCCTTTGGATTTTGAATAAGAATAGTTATTGGTTGTGGTTAAACAATAATAGAAGGAAGATCCTTCCATATACCAGAACTATTGCACGATATGTCCTTCAGTGGGTTCCTGACTTGCTGTGATGAATGTGACGTGTAGGGCACATATCTGACAGCCTGTCTCAAAAAGCTGTACCTTTTTTGAGAAAGAGCCTAGAGATTGCCAAGCCTTGTGAAATGGTAGGACATTTTGAATAAGGTAGATTCTGTCCTCTCAGGGAAGTGTTTGTCTCTGATGTATAGTAAGAAAAGGAACCCTAAAAGAAAAAGAAGAATTTAATTCCTACTACACATGTCCTCCTAAACCCTTTAGAAGCAAGGTCACCAAGCATGGGGCCCACCATTTTTGAGGAAGAAGTAGCTGAGAAAAAAGATGAGAACTTTTCAAGTAAGTAATAGAGACTTGTGTTAAATGTGGCTGTCATTCRCTGTGGTTTTGAAGTGTGTGTCAAAGTCTGAGCTAGAACTGTTTCAACTCTTACTCACCCAGATTAGCAGAGAAAAAGCCTCTACATAAAGGTCCCTCTTGTGTTGCTTATCATCAGCTTTTTACTGCTGAGAATGGCATTGATTACATGGATTTAAAATATGACCTGTCTCCCAACCAGGGATGTTCCAACCAGTATTCACTGATTAAAGCAGGGAATCTGAGGGCAGAAATTTACTTTGCAAGGATGCAGAGTGACCACCACTGTTAACAGGTCCAGGTGGGGAGTTTTTGAGAATGTCGTAGGTACAAACCATAGGAGAAGTTGGTTATCCAGGAATATGGACACTGCTCAGCTCGCTCGCATTTTATGAAGATACTTCAATATGAAGAAGACATTCTTAGACTTGTTTCCCTGAAACTGGATTTCTGGTGACTTGCTCATCCCAGAGCCTTCCATTCCAAGAGTATGTTTACATTGACAAATCTTATTAAACAGCACTTCAGCTTGTGGTGTAAAGTCTTTGCTGAGTCCATCCAGCACTTCCAAACACCAAGGGCAGCAATCTTTGGAGTTAGCGGATACTTGGCAGGCTCACACTCTTCCTGCTCTGAAAGAGACAGCATTAAGTTTCTTTTATCCACATCATTTGGCTTAGGCTGTGCCAAGCATTTCTGAAGTATGGAGGAGTAAGACTTGGCTTTACCATGTTCATATAAACCTGTCTTTAGAGAGTAGCTCTTATTTCAGCCACCGGGAAGTTTTCAATGTGATTCTGGTATTTTCTCCTTTGAGGAGAAGGCCTTAATTGCTACAGCTGGTGGCTGGGTACCAGGTGTGGTATAGTTTTTCAGCCTAACTATTGCTTAGTCAAAAGACAGTAATCAAAGGGATGGAAAAATTTTAACATTGGGGTGATTAGCCCCATATATCTCCCAGCTGTTTCTCCCCCTCCCTGTTTTTTTTAAAGCCTTTTGTTACCCACACTTTTTATGTGCTTGCCCGTCTTTTTCAGAATGCCAGTTGGTGACTTGTCAAAGTTATTTTAAAGCACTGAGGGCTTTTCTAAGACTGTGGCCACTATATTTTCCAAGGAGGAGTAGAATAGAGTTATCCTCCACCAGGTGCAGAACTGGACAAGAAATTTTAAGAAAGCCACATTTCTCTTCATGCTCATGACATCTACTCCTGTAGCAGGCTCAGCTTGAAGAAGAGGTTACTACCAGACCACCTTGATTCATATCCAGTTGACTTTTTTCCCAAAGCTAAGCAACTGCCAACCTGCAGAAGAAAGCCCTACTCTGAAACTAAAAGCCTTGGGGACAGAATCATTTAACTCCACTGCCACATAACCCATTCTTTGTTGTATCCTGAGTAGTCTCTGAAAAGAAATTTGACAGGCCTGGTTTCATTTGCCTCACCAAATGGCAGGTTGCAGTCTGCCATTGATCCTGGGTTGTTTCATAAAGAACTGTGCACTTTGTCTTTAGGTTTCTAGAAGGTCAGTTTTTCACTCAAGTGAAGATATTTTGGGCTAAGTACATGGCAGATTCCTGTGATGTATGTATTTGCAGAAGCACTTTCATTTTCACCACTTTCACAAGCAGAGTCCATCAAATCATCTGCAATAATTGTGCTTATTTTATGGCTGGGAAAGAATCGATCATCATTAATGGCAATAGTCAAGCCTCCCACAAAATTAATGAGAGAATATTTGCAAAGCAATTCTTCAGACAAAGGTTGCCAACTATTGTAACATCACACGGTATTTTCAAGTAATGCTTAGCATTATCCACCCCCTTTTTTTAAAGTAACTTTTACCATGGCTCCTGGGTGCTGTGAGAATGATAGGAAAAGGATACTTCCATTTTCAGTCAGTGAAGGGGATAGATTTAACCCTTTTGGTGATAACCAAGATAACCTCTTGTCAAACCATTTTCTTAGTCTGCTTAAGGGCTTGTATTTCTCATTTTAGTTTCCCTCAGACTTGGGTTTCTCACAAAAAGCAGCAGTTACCTCTTTCTTTTTAGGATTCTTCTGAGGACCAAGCTGTACTCCAGAAAAAACTCCTTTGAACTGCCCAAATGAAGGGATTTTCCTGAGTAGCACAGTGTAGAGCAATCCCCATGACACTTATATAGGCCTTTCCTCAACAACTTGTACCCATGTTTTTTCCATCTTGCCAACAAAAACTCTGAAGAGTGAGTTCTCCTGAACTCAGGGAAGGGTTCTGTTTTCTTTGACACCTCAGATATCACCAAATCTGTGTCACGATTGAGGTAGGAATTTTGCAACTGGTCTGACAAGTTGGATCATTCTAAATTAGCATAAGCAGCAATAAACCAGGCTATGAAATACATTTGTATAAGTAATGTATGCAGCAGTGTATGTCTTTGGCATGTTGCTGGCACGTTTTGAAGAGACACTTCTTCACCCCCTTTCAACGTCATGTAATCACATGATGAAATGACGTATTCTAGGGAAAACTGACATCAGAAGAATTTACTAGCATCTTTCACAATGCTGAATTTGGGGAGCATTTTATTGGCCAAATTTACTGCATAGAAAAATTTTAAACAGTTTGGCTGTTTGTTGTTCAGTGGACTTCACCAGTTTCCTGTGCTTACATTAATGTACTCCTCTCTGGTTGAACTTATTAACATACTCCCTTTCTTTTCCAAGGGTTGTATACTGTGTGGGAAATCCTGAGGTCTCTTGTTTCTGCTTGAGATTTTTTTTTTCATAATGAGAAAGAGGAAGTTATATTTCTCTTCAAAATGACAAATCTTGTAGATTTTTAGCTATCCTATAACCTTTGCTCTGATTCCCCAGGAGGACCATTTCCTCACTGTTTTCTGATGCCTTCTTTTGTATTTGTGCTAGAGAGGGAATGTAAGTTTATTACCTACTCTGATAAATGACATGAGGGAGAAAAGCCTTCTCAGAAGACATGTTTTAACTTTGGCAACTCTAGATCAATTTGAGGGAGTGTCAAAATTATGGTGATTGATTCTAAGATATCCAGGAAGGAGGGTACATGTTGGTAAAATCCTAATAGTGGATTTCTTTGTTGGGTTTGGGCTTGTAATAAAAGCACGTGCATTGATTGTTTCCCCGAAAAAGAATATCCCTAGGGGCCAGAGGCCACAGTAGTTGAGCTTTCTTTAAAAAAGCCACAGGCTCCCTGTCAAATTCTAGCATTCACAAATGGTCCAGACAGTGTCATCTTTAGAGATGCAGAGATACATAGAAATAATCTGTGCCTTGTTCTGGTAAGAAGAAAATTGTATGTTGGTCTCATTAGCAAGTATCACTCTGTTTTGCAATAGCAGGTGACAAAATGTGGGGGGGAGAAAATCTGTTAAATTCAAAGGCCATGAGTTTCCCAATAGCAACTGCATCACCATCTAAAAGCAAAGGCCCTCCTTTAACTCTGTCCTTCAATGCATGACAATTCTCAGTGTTCTCTTTGTGTGAGATATACAACAGCCGCTGTATTGATGGGATTGAATATGTTTGTCCATCTGTGATAGCTGCCTGGGGGAAAGTGCTATGTTTCAGGTATTTAAAAACGTAAATCTGTACCTAGCCATACAGAGACATACTAAGGCTATGTACTGGTAAGTCTCTGAATACTGTTTCCCTATCCTGAACTTTTTCTCCTCCTTTGTAACAAAGGATTTCTTCATCACTGATGTGATCTCTTTCCTGTTGAGGAATCAAGCCCACCTCAAAATAGAAACATCCTGCTGGCAGCAACTAAGAACCGTGTTCTGCAGATCACAAGTTTTAACCCTGTTGTTCTGACATCATTCTAGAAACTCTACTTCTTCCCAGGCATCGTGCTGTCAATGCCATAGTATTCCTCCCTCAGTAAAGGACCAACATAATGAAGTTTTTTCATAATGGTAAAAAAAACTGTGGCAATGTGCTTTAGAGCCTTCAAATCCCATATCCTAGGGGGGGTTGCCATTTTTCGCAGGCAAAGAATTTGATCTGTGAACCAAAGGCCCAGAGGCTTTACTTTTATGCACACCAGATCACCCTCCCCGTTGTAGACTGCTCAAGTCTACACTGTCTTTCCCCTCATGAAACTGAAATAACCCCAGTAACTATTAGAATGGGACACTATGAAAATATAGCCCACCAACTTTGTGTCTGTAAATCTTTTACCAAAAGCTGGTAGACATTGTTTATCCTCAAATTAGTAATATTCTTCCCGTTCTGGATTTATTGCAAAAAAAAAAAAAAAAAAGGTGTGTATCTCCCTGACTCCTCATATACTCAGAATTGTAAATAATAGAATTTTCTGACTTTTCCAGGTCTTTATTTGGAGCATAAACCAGAAATGATTGTTTATATGTCATCCAGAACAGACTGATTATAATAATGTATGTGTCCATATGTGTGTATATACAGTAATAATTATATACTATATACATAGTATTTATCTATATATAATATAAGACACTGATTATAATGATTTCCTTATCATCTGTAACTCTAGTACGCACATGAGTGGCATCTATACTGAAGTTTTCAACCATCATTCAACCTAATTCTCAGAAGCCAAAACCGCATATGCGTCTAAGCAGTTTTTAGAACAACAATACCGTCTACAACTAGGACATCTCAAAGGCCACCCTGTGCTGTCTGCATCCTTCTCACTCAGAGACAAGGAGATACCAGCAATCATGGCTATGGCTGCATAGTATCTGGTGTTATTCACTAGCTTTTCTCACTGAGGAAATCTTTCACGTCTGAGTAACGTACTAAAGATCCACATATACCTGGATGAAAACACTCTTGGACTACATGGGAGTGCCACACATTAAAAACCAAACAAACGGGACCTTTACTTCATTGGGAGAAACCATCTTCATATTGACCTGCACAGGGTTTTGAAGTTATTTGATGTTACTGTGCATTGACTTTTTTTTACCAGATTATCCCAATTCCTCATTTTTGTTCATTCTTATAATTGTGTACCATCACATCTCCAGTCGGCATAAGAGACACAGAGATGGTTGCAAAACGCAGATGATTGACTGTGTTATCCTAAGTCCACTAGGCACCTTCTCTTTTTATGGATGAGAATTAGCCTTGCCCCCACTTCCCACAGCTAAGATTGTTTCCACAGGGATAGGTGGTCCTGAATGGGGGCACCTGCCCTGCCCTTCTTCCAGGAGGGCAACCCTGCCCTGAGGCACTCCCCGCTTTCACTGACTGCATCCATGGAGGGGACCCACAGGTGGAAAATCCATACTGCAGGATGCAGGGAAATAGTTAGAGCAGAGTAACCCATCACATACAAGCCTGAATATAATTCTGGGAGACCCAAATATATCTTGGGCCCCAGAATATATTAGGGTGCTCTGAACCCACCTGTCATTGCAGGGGGAAGGGTCTGTGCCATAGGGCTGCTTGTCTTAGGAGTAATTTCTTATGATGGGGACCTTGCCATGACAGCTGTGCCTCCACTGCTACAATGATCAGACATATCGCAGGAGGTAGGGAACAAAGTTATCTTGTTCAGCTTTCAGCTCAGCTTGGCACTGGGATTAGGGGTGTCCATGAGCTGGAAGAGGAAAGGAGGGGCGAGCCCATGGAGCACAGCAGTTCTAGGTGGACCTTGTTCCTCTGCTAGCTGTGCTGCCAGATTCAGGAGCTTGATTCCTGCTTTGCCTCCTGTTTGCTCGAGTTTCAGATGTCCACAGGAGTCACTGAAGTCCTTAATCATGCAGCCTGAATTCTTGCTAAGGAATTCCTTCCCATCAGCAGCAGTATTCTGAGTTGCCAGTATCCAAGGGGAGAGTACTGAGATGTGAAACTGGAGAGAGGAATTTGCTGTGGGCTATTTGGGATCTTTTGAGTTCCCAAGGGAAGCTCACAGGCTCTTTGCTGATTGTGATGAGGAAGCGACTTTTTAATTCTGCACAGTACACATATTGTATGCTCCTGAAGTAAGTGGACTCCAGTTGCCCTTGATACACCCATCACAGTTTGTACTTTGTGGTAAACAGGTTTTGACACACAGTTGTTTGTAGTCAAAAGGTGAAGGTCAAGATCAAAGCTGGATGTTGGTGGCCTATATCGGCTCACGTGTAATGAGGGCACACTCACTGTGGCTTTGCAGTACACACAGAGGCAGCAGCTGAGGTGACACCTCCATGGCTGCTGCTGCCTCCCAGCCAAGTGAGCATTGCCGATTTACAGCTGGGTGAGCTGGGAGCAGGTGGAGTTCAGAAGATGTGCAGAGATGGGGAAGGCTTTTATGATTTTATTCTACTTACACTGTGTCTACCGGAAGGCCTGACAGGAGGGGTCAGGGCCTTGCTGTACCTGCATGGCATAAGCTTACTCACTCAACTGAGGAACCTCCAGATTAAAGGCAGAAGACAAATATGAAGGAGTAGGAGGGGAAGAACGAAACAGAACAGTAGAGAGATCAAAATGATTTGTGAGAAATATCATTTAGCTCCTTCAATTGTTCTTTAGGAAAAAAAGTGAGGATATATATGTTTTTATTTGGCAACATGACAGGCTTATAAAAAGTGTGCATCAATTCTATGCTCTTCAGAAACACTTCTGCATATTTGATAGATTAAGTTCTTTGATCATCAAAGTCTCAATGTGCTTAGATAAACTAGAACTTTCAAAAAGAGATTTAGTTTGTAGGGTTTCAGTTCCTGGAAACTGTGTGGTTAATCATTCATTTCAATATTACTAATTTTATCTTGGTAATATTGAAATTAATATTCTCAAAATACAGCCAATCTTGATAAAACATTCTGACCTTGTTGCTTCCCCGAAGATGAGTCTTGCTGAAGTTGCTGATTTTGATCCCAGGCTGTCATGAGAAGCTGTCTGGGTTTGTTCAGAAGGCAGACTGCTAGTAGCAGCATACACTTGCTTTGAATACAAGCAGGGAGAGAGTACCGTCTTCTAGCAGATCTGCTTACTCTGTGCATTTAGGGTTGTATATGCGTAGTTTCATTATGAGAATATTTCATTTATTTCTTGTTGCTGGTAGCCCTGCAGAGCAGTGGCACACTGAGAAATGCTTTTTTGGCTGGCCTCACCAGCTGAACTTCCAAACAAAGGCTTAATTCTCCACATGTGAACTCACATTGCTGTTATTTTTATTTACTGTTATTTAGGAGCAACATTATTGGTGACATGTATTGCAGCACTGCATAAAGATCCTAAGTATTGATCTGTATATGTTCAGTGGACTCTCCTAGAGTTATCAAGGGGTGCAGGTGTCAGCAGAACTGTGCTGTAGGCCCAGATCCATGTGTACAGAATCAGAGACCAGCTGCTTTTCATGCTTTTTGCATTGTTGTTCAACCCTTTTTGATGTAGCAGAGGAAATGATGTGTTAGAAGTCTGTGTTGGGAAAGGGGCTGAAAAAAAAGTCGGAGACTGTTTTCTGCCACTTTCAACCCTCTGGGAATTCTTCAAAGTTCACAACAGTCAGTTTAGTCTCAGGCTATTTACTGTGCTGAAGTGTCTTGCTGGTAGCCTGAGAAATCTGTGGCCCTGACAAAACTTGAAGAGCCAGAGAAGGTTTGTGAAGAAAGCTAGTCCTGATTGTCCAGCCCTTACACGGGACCCCAGAGAGCTGCCTGGAAGGGGAGCTCTCAGGGACCGCTGAGGACAGTAGGAGAGAGACTTCAGTGAGAGTTCTACCGTAGCAGTGCTGGAACTGGCCTGCAGAGTTTTTAGCAGTGACCATGTAGGAACCAGAGAAAAACTGCTTGACTCTCCATTTTATTTAAGTTCATTTTACATAAGTTGCCTCTGCAAATAAAGGGACTGAATTTGGCTCAAATCTTTAAGCAAACTTAATGAAAACCACAGTTTCATTGAATGTCTGACTACAATGCAAGCACATCATGAAAGGACTGTGAAATTTGCATTATTTTGATATCAAATCAAAAGTAGCCAGATGTGGTAAAAGTATTCACAGACTAACTGTACTTTAAGCAAGTGTGACCTGAATCTCAACCTTGGTTAAGAAAGTCCAGATCATTTGACTTTTGCATAGTTTGGAGTTTCATTAAAGTTTGTCCATACTGTTTACACTGTGAAATAAAGTGGCTTTGCAAAGCATTACTTGAATACAAGTTCTCCAAAGGAACAAGTTTGACCTCTCTTCATCCTTTTAGAAGATCATCTCTTAACATTTTCTTTTCCCTTCCTCCCTCCAAAGGACCCAGTTCAGTTGACAGGCATTGAGCAAATCTTCTCTAAAGTGCAGACAAAGGATAGCCCTCATCTGGCTTGCAGAACAGGTCTCATCTCTTCCACCCTGCTTCCTGTATGAGCAGAGCTACCTGCAGAGCCCTTTCTCCTCTTCCTTCTCTCCAGAACTGCAGAAGACACACCATGAGCAGAGGCTCCTCCAGGAGCTCCTTCCAGGGAAGGAAATTAGGCAGCTGTATCACAGGGTCCCAGGTGGGAATTCTGTAACCCAAAGGAGTGAGGTAGTAGAATGGGGTGAAGGGGGAGAGAGTAAGACTCCCCTTCTTCCTCCTACACATGCCTGAAACCTCAAAGCTCCTTCTGCTAGCCAGACCCCCCTAACTCCAGTGTCTCTTTCCTGTTTCCTTCATTGCACTAAAACCTCACTGCCAGCTTGAATTTCACCTGTATGTTTGAGGGGCAGTAACTCGGGGTAGCTCTAAACATGCTTGATAGTTTCCTTACAGCAGTATTAGTCTGTGACACAGGAAACACTGGCAATGTGTGACTACTAGACAATGATGTATAAAATGGCTGCAAAAAACCCTCCCAAAATTCTAAACTCTCATAGGTGTTCCCTTGCCCTTGGCAGATATGGGTCACCATCTGTCTGCAGGCACAGAAACTAGCCAGCATCCAGCTGCAAAATGCCTAATTAAGGTGATTTGTAATTGTGTCAGTAGCATGTGGTTTACTCAATGCGGAGTATTTTACTGAGCATCCTGCTGGCTATCAAACAGCCCCTCCCAGGAGGGGTGGTCTAAACATCCTGTAACAGGCTGAAAATTCACTGAGGGAGAGGGTGAGAGAGAGAAATCTCTGTAGTCCACTAATCACTGGCAGTCACCTAAGGAGGGACAAGCCATAGTTCTGATTCAAAATCTATTTTGGTACTTTATCCCTGGATTTTTCACATAAAGTTCATTAGCAGTCCTTGGGATGGTACTGTGAGGGTGCAACCATTAGGCTGCAGGGATGTGCTCCATCCCATCTCCAGCTCTGTGACCTGCTGCAGTGAATCCCCTGGTGAAGTGCTGCCCCCAGGCCTTTGGGATACGACACCATAGTACTTCAACCAGCTGTGGCATCCACTGCCCAAGCCAAACAGCTATACATTGGGTTGGAGAAGGCTGAGTGTTTCAGTTTCTCAGCTCTTTGGTAGATCTTAGATCACACAGGACACCAATGGCTTACTGGAGAATGAGCCCTGTTCTAGGTACGTGTCCTAACCACTTAAAAAAATCCCATTCTGACCTTAAGTCCATTCATTTCTTTTACTCAAATTTTCAGTGGAAATTATGAATCATGAGGCACTATGCAACATGGGTGGCTTTTAGTTTTCTTTAGTATGTCTATGTTTTCCAGTAAAGAGCACACTTTTTTTCTTTGATCTTTAAATGGAAAGATTACCAACACACTTAGCAGGAAAGACAGGGCTTATTTCATCTGGGTCAGATTCCTGATGGAGGTGAAGTTTCCTTTAGCTTTTGAAGCTGATGAGACAGATGTTGTGGTAGGAAATGCTTCATACCTCTCTGCATTGGCTGCGTGAAAAAGAAACAAGGAAATGCAGAAAAGGTGACTCTTCAACTACAGGTGAAGAGGTGCTCATCAGCAGCTCTTGCACTCCCTCAGTATGGCTCCTTGGCCAGGCCAGACTGCTGCAGACTGCAGAGGGTGCCCCTGTGAGGGGCTGATCAGCTCCTTCACAGAAGGAAAAGCCATGGGTAACGGCTAGTGTTTGTGAGAGCAGTGTCCCCTTCAGACCTTTATACGGGGATGAAGCCCCAGGCCAGGGAGTGTTCTGTTGAATAAATATATTGTGCTTGAAAGAGATCCTTATTCACTGGCTACATGTTTTAGTCAGTCCCTTGAGTAAAAAGCATGGCTTTTTGGAAGCAAAGATACTTTTTGCTCTGGCAGTATGCCTTAAGAGTTGCTTATTTTAGTCTATTGTAGTCCATAGAAGTTACTGCCTGGCTAAGGTTTTGTCAAACAACTTGGTGGATGCCAGGTATTTTTCTGGAAGCTACCTGTCCTCACAGGCAATGTTTGCAATGTTTTACTTTTATTGCAAATGGGGGCTGTGTCATGGTCGTGAGGTATTGCAACTCCCCAAATCCTAAATCCTTTAATTTAGTTTATCTTCCTTACACTCCTGGAACCCACACGTCCCTCTAACACGACCATGACAATCTGTTTAATTTCTGTTTCATGACCACTGTATAACCAAGCAGGGGCTTCTGCCATGTGTCTCCCCTGAGCTTCCCCTTTCTGCGCAGATGAGCTACTGTAAAGTCCTGCTGCTGACAGCCTGATGCCCCAGAGCACTTCCAATGCTGCAGGAGGGAAAGTCCTGGCTGGGCCTCTGAAGCACAGGCCGTAAGAGGAGCCAGGGCATGGGATCAGGCAGATTTCCATGGAGCTGTGGTTGTGACTGAACAGCAGGGACATAGCCAGGAAAAGGGACGGAAATACAAGCATTGGTCTGGCTTTCAAGGATGTAATAGCTGGTAAGAGCTACCTAGGTATATCTCAGTTTCATGAGAGCAGCAGCGCTAAGCTCTGATTCCAGCTCTGACCCTCGTGAGACTCTGTTGTCCCTTTGTCTCATAGTCACGGTCCTGCCCAGCTGTGTGGTAGTCCCGTGCCAGCCTGATCAACAGGAGGATCCACATAGGCACTTCTGCTGGCACTCAGCCAGGTGCTTACTACAATGTCCTCTGTTTCACTCAGGCCCAATAGAGCCTTAATGAGCAAATCCTGTCTTTTTTTTTTGTCTTACAAAGGGAAAATGATTTGATTGAACAGACAAACACAAGTACCTTACATTTTGTGGAGGAAAGTAGCCAGCAAAACGTCTGAGAATCCCAGTTTTGAGCTTCCTCCTCCAAAATTTGGCCTCAGTAGCCTGAAAAGCCTATGCAGAGTTCTCATACTCCATAGATAATGTTCAGTTAAACTGCCACCTTTGGAAGGCGATATGCCCCCTCCTGCTCTCATCAGCTGGTGCTAACATCATTTCCACTTTTCTCAGTGTTTCAGACGTATTTTTCAGAAGAACCCTAGGGCACCAAATGTGGCTTCCTTCTTGGCAGGGGGAAAGGGAATACCCCCTTGCAAGTCTTTGAACAACCCAGACATTAAATCCTGGCCTCGATTCTGAGAGATGGCAACAAACTATATAAGCTGCAGTGAAACTTGCTCCTGCAATGCATTGGGACAGAGGATGAAATATCATTGGTGATGGATTTGCCAACAGTGTACTAAAAACTGGGAGGACTGATGCAGGATTTAATATGTGGAAGATGTTCAGTATTTCAAAGTTGTTAATGTTTGCAGTTTTTAAAAATGATTATGCTTGATGTGTGCAGCAGCTAAATCTTTCTTGTTGATAATCAGAGCTGATTTATCTCTTTTTGAAAATAGATCTCAAGCCATACAAGATCTTATGACTCCCAGGAGGAATTAAATAGCTCAGGCATACTCATTTAGATGAAGTTCACCCCCTGACCTCTTCTTCATATCTCCAGTTCATACCTGTCCAGTTCATTTTGCCAGAAAAGCTGTTTAATTCTTCCTATTCCTCCCTCTTCTCCAGGCCCCCCCCCCACTGAATTGAACTCATATCATAGAACATAAATACAAATCTCAAAATTTCATCTCTCAAGGAAATGGGAAATTTTTATGGCAGTGGGTAGACTGCTATAGCAATGATGGACTGGACAACTCAAGGGACTTGGGTATACGGAGTGTCTCATTGCAGTTAAAGTCAAACCAAAGGCAAAGACTTAGATCCAGCTTCCCAGTAAACCTTGTATGGGCAGAAGTCCCCACTAACCAATTGCATTTATTTTTAACTAAATAATTTCAATGACCTGTATTTTTTCTATTTTTATTATTGCTGTGTTCTTCTGCATGGCAACTTATAGATTCACATGCATAAGGGACTCTCCACATTGTAAAACACTTCATAAATAAGTGTACGATAACTTCAGTACAGATCCTCATTTTGATTCATTTGTTTGCTTTACTCTAGTTCAAGAGCGTCTTTTCCCCATCCTTAAATAAACTTTGTAAAAGTTTGTAAGAAGTATGATAGAATTTGAAACTACTTGAACTTTGAAGTTAACAAAATACCTGTACTAAGGGAAAATGGCCCACAACGTTTCATAGTGCCATTTCATTCCCAGTGCTATATATTAGGTACGAAATTGCAATCTTGAATCTAATCATTAAACTCCAAGAGCATTCAGATTTGGGTTCATAATTCAGGCTGGGAAGACAAGCTTGCAAAACACATATCAAGGTTTGGATTTCAAACCATCTCAAGATATGCAGGTGTTCAAATTATGATATTCTTGTCATTTATCCTTCCTTAAATTTTGGAGTAGCCATAGTTGTCATCCTTAACATCTTTCACCTGTTCACATTAGATCATACTATCTGTTTAGCAAGATTAAGTTTGCTCAAGTTGTAAATTTTTATTTCAGGTCTTAACCTTCAAGGAGATTATGAGTAGTTCTTTGCCATACATACCTATTTGGTTTTCTGACTTACTGACTTCATACCCTCCATACTGGCACAGACTGGGAAGATCTAAAGGGCATTACTGAGTGTAAATACATGTGGGGCAACTTATAGCAATGATAAATCAGAAAGGATGAAAGCATCTTACTGATACTGAATCTTATGTTACATGTAACATCTGGGCGGGGAAGACGACCGGCCTGGCTGAACCGGGAGCTCTTCCTGCGACTCAGGAAAAAAAGGAGCGTTTACCACTTGTGGAAGAAGGGGCAGGCGACTCAAGAAGAGTACAGGGATCTCGTCAGGTCRTGCAGAGAGGAAATCAGAAAGGCAAAAGCCCAGCTAGAATGCAATCTGGCCGCTGTCGTTAGAGACAACAAAAAATGTTTTTTCAAATACATTAACGACAAAAAGAGAGCCAAGGAGAACCTCCATCCTCTATTGGATGCCAGGGGGAACGTTGTCACC
>JAYKAV010000445.1:2524868-2580083 GCA_035582835.1 Phoebastria nigripes
CTTAGGGACATGGTTTAGTGGGGCTTGGTGGTGTTGGGTTGACGGTTGGACTTGATGATCTTAGAGGTCTTTTCCAACCTTAATGATTCTATGATTCTATGATTCTATGATTCTATGTATGACAGAAACTGGTTTTACACGAACACTGTTGTTAGGGATTCAGCTCCTGGAAAAGCCCTAGCCAAAACACTTTTTCAGTCATATTCCCCATAAAGCAATAGAAGACAAAGATGGTGAGGGACAGGTTGTAGAACCCCCCTCACAGACTGTCGTACAGTTGTAAAATTTCTGTTACATTACATAGCAAACAAAGAAAAGATAGGTTGCGATTGTGTCTTAGTAGTTTATTTTACCCTCAAACCTCTGATTTCCTGGACGTTATTTGGATGTTACTCATGCTTCTGCTTGCCTTGAAAGTGGATTTTGTAGAAGAGTTGGCTGAAATATTCTTATTTGATTTTTTTTTTCCTGCTAAAATGGTCTTTTCCCAAAACTGGGAGTTTCCAAAGAGAGTTTTTACTTTTTGAAATGCTGACCTGTTAGAGTATCGGGCTTTTTGTTTATTCTTATTGACTCCTTTTTTGTTTTCTTTTATTTTAATCCTTTCTTGTCACACAGTCTATAGACTCAGCTCATGTTACTTTTTTCATAGGTTTTTTTTTCTCATTCTGTCATCCTTTATCCTCTACCAGCTCCTTTTGATTTGGAGGTATTGAAGAATGGCAGAAAGAAACTGAAAAATGTCCCAAAATAATCCTGAACATTATCTGGATACTGCATAAGGGATTAAAAGAAAGGAAGAAGAGATGGGACAATATGAAAAAAGACTTTCTCATGAAAATAAAAGGAAACAAACAGATCCAAACAGTGTCATTACCTCACTGCATAGAAACAGATCCAAATTTTTGGGTTTCACTTTTTCTGTAATTTTTTTTCCTTAGTCCTTTTCCTGTTGCCCACTAAGATGCTATACAGGGAGAAATTGCCCCGTACCCTCTCCCCATTGCACTGTGGATTTTATAGAGCTTATTTCTTTCACATGACATGCATGCATGCATGAACTTTCTTATGGACACATGTGGCATAATAAAAAAGTGTTTTATTAAGAATAAAAATCTCTTTTTCCAGAAAGAAAGAAGTGATGGAACCTGAGACTTCCAAAAGCTTTGTTACAATGAGTATAAATCATTTATCTCTCCACAGTAGAATGTATGTATTTTGAACTACCTTGTTCAGACTTTGATCATTTGTCCTTTATCCAGCAGCATCTCAAGCCAAACCTCAAGTTTTTCCTTCTTTCAGAAACTCTTTATTCCTTGAATTTCCTTCTCAGTCTGGTGAAAGGTTCCAGGGGATAGGACTCTCCACTGTTACATAGGATCTTGCATCCAGCATTTCTTACAGGCAGTAGAGGTTAGCTATTTTCACCAATAATTGTCAAAGGCAATAATTGTCAAAGGCAATAGTTTCACCAATATTTTTTAAAATGGTGAAACCGTGTATTTGTGGATGTACAGAGGAGAGTTTGTTTGCTGGGGAGGTCAAGTAATTTGGCAAAGGTTATGTGGCAGAACAACAGGAGAGAATATAATGTTACCCAATACGCCAGGGTGCCCCTCTACATCTCTGCCTAGGAGCTGGTTATCTAAGCAGGGTATCTGCTGTGAAATTGTCAGTCCCCACTTCATTTGATGCTTTTTTGATGCTGATTTTTCATTTCCCCTTTGCTTAATTTCACAGTTAACAATTTGCACCTTCTCTCTGCAACACTTCTATGTATTTAGGTGTTTGCTGAGGAAAACCCTGTTCTTGACACACCAGCTTATGTCCTCTTCATGCCTGACAGTCCCTGTTTGCCCTATCAAATTTGAAACCAGCCTTCTGTTTGCTAAACAAGCGGGCTATGTATCTTTCACAGTAGTGTCCTCTGACCAATATTTGTTTTTTCGATGAATTACAGAGAGACTCATAATCAATGCACCAGTCTGCTTCCAGCAGCCAAATGGTGTCTGGCAACATATCCAGGCTGGATTCCCAGTTGGTCATTTATGGTCAGAGTTTTGATAGATTTCACAAGGAGCATGAAGGATTGATCATTTCATTCATACTGAAGGCTCTGAGCAATTTGAGGCAGGTCAAGTAACCCCTGAACCCACTGGGGAAATGGTAAAGGTTTCATGTCAAACCACAAGAGGAAGATAATTGCAGTGCAGAGTCCGTGAATACACTGGCCTTATCGACTGTGTTGTATTTGTGCTGCAAGACATGTGAATAGGAGAGATCGTGCCTCCTAGTTTAGGGGCTGATCCTGCAGGTTTGAACTGGTTTAAAGAACAATTGCAGTCTTGAAAGTAATATATTCCTCTGTTAGTAAAAGAATTCAGAATTTAATTAAATAAGAGGAGCCTCAAGGTGTGAATGGCAAAGATGTATTGATAGCACAAAAATGCAGATGCGCATACCTGAGGTACTGTGTCACAGTGAAGTCTCTGCTGTGCTTTCTCAGGTTTTGTTCCCCTGCTGTCCCACAGCTTGGTGCAGGAGAGCATGTGTGCATACCGCGCTTTCCTAGTGTGGTGCTAAGAAGTTTGGTGGTGAATCTGAGGATGAATTGATAGCATCAGGCTAAACTAGCCCTAACAAAAAGGCATGTGCAATACACCGACAGTGCTTCATGGCTGTCCCACAAGGATTGGCATTGGAGGTAGTCTTTTTTTTTTTTGTTCCCAGTGGAAAGTTTATCATAAAGGAGACTGTAGAAAATAAAAGTTTCTTCTGTATCAGCACTACAGGAATCTACTCTCAAGCAAACTCACTACATTTTCTTCAACTAAAAGCTGACATCTTTGACACATTGTTAGCACTTCATGTACAAGTCAGTGGATCAGGCAGTGTGCCACTTAACACACAAGGCTAGAGCAAAACACAGCTCAGAACAGTGCTAGAGTGGGTGTCCCATGACTGAGCACAGGACCATCACGAGAGCTCAGGGAGGCTGGGAAAGGTGAGGAAATGCTGATTTCCCATTGTCCAGGTTCAAGTAGCTGGAAACCTCTGCTGCCAGAATTTCCATGTCACAAGCAACTTATACCTGGAATAGGAATGGAGAATTAGTTACATGCAACCCCCATACATCTGAATCAGTCCAAATTTTGCTTCTGTTCTGTATCCCAAACTGCTTCTGGCTACTATGCAAGGTCTCAAGTAGTTAGGAAGTTCCTCATTCTCTACAGATTATTTGCCCTTAGCCAGTAACACTCAGTGAATCTAACAAATCACTTCCCCAGAGAGATTTTGGGTACCACGCGTCATCTGAAGAACCTGAATGGAACAGTTTCACATCTCTTCCTCAAGCATAAGATCATTACTTTGCACTGATGTGAAGCAGTTGCATTTCTAGGAACCAGCCCACCATTCCAATTCAAAAGGTTTCCAGAGATTTTGCTTTTCATTTCCTCTTCCTGCTACGTGGCAGCATGAAATTCATTAACAAGCTATTATAACAATCTCACCCACCCACCCACCCACCTAGAATCAATGGGAGACACAGCAAGCAGCCCTTTCCCTCCCAGAGAAAGCCTTGCAACAGATACAAGCAGAGGTACAACTAGGCTTAATACAACCTCAGATTCTTGGTTTTTTAGCTGCATTCACTGCTGCCATGGGCATGTATTCACTGTTGTACTCATGGGAGTTGGATTCACACTGCTGATTCTGCAAACAGAGAAAATGCCATGAATTTAATTTGTGGTCACTAATCTCCGCCACTCCTGCCTTTGTTCTTTAAGTAGGGCAGTTACTCTGACTGTTTTCAGTGGGAATATTAAAGTCAGAATAGACAGGCACTCACGCAGAAAACTTGGAATAAAACAAACTGAAAATGAAAAACACACATTGTCCAAAAGAATAACTGATGTCCGTGGTCTCCTTTCTTTCCTGAGCCAACGGGTTCTTTGTTTAAGTGGTTTTGCTCCAGAACAGAGCTAGAATTGCTCCACTGGTGATTTGTTTCCCCTTCTTGAAGAAAACAATCAGGTGAATTGCTTACCAAAGTAATTTTGCTGACCTGTGCAGCATTCCTCCTCTTTCCTTTGATTCCCAGCCCTTAAATCAATAAACAATTCTGTCTTAGAAAAATTAAATCTGAGCTGCTGTCTGAATTCCAGTGGTAAATTAACAACTCAGTCTCTGTCAAAAAACACATCACATGCTGAGTATGTGCCTGTCCCACCCTCTAAATCTCATTAAATCAAGTTCCCCATCCATGACTCTTGGAAGGATGGTTGCACAGAAATCTCATAGACTTGCTTACCTTGTTCCTTAAGCAACAGGCTATGACACAGCAGATAGAGGAAATCATGGCAAACATGATCAGGCCAATAATTATCCATGACATGAGTCCCAGTGAAATGCAGTCTTCCTTATCTGGAGATGGGGAGGCAAAAAAAGTCATTACTGATAATTTGCATTTTTTCCCCCTAGAGATAACTTTTCAAATTCTTTCCCCTCTTCTCTTCATATTAATAAAATAGCAAAAGTGAGCTCTGGAGAAGGATTTTCCTGAGGTGAAAAGCCACCTCGGAAAACTGTATTCAGCAGGAAGGAGAACATTGCAGTTTTCCAGAAAGAGAGGTGAAACTGTTGGTACACAGGGCTAAAAGTGTAGACTGAAAAGAAACAAAGCCAGGCTTGAGAGCATGATGGTATTTCAGATCTSAGCAAGGCTTAAGCTTACATTTAGTGAGTACCACAGGTGATTTAAAGGGCGGCCTGGTCAAAAGAAGGGTGGACTTTGTCAATCATGTTTGGATAGGAAGGCAAGCTGAGGGACACAAGATTACCCTTGCCCAGATCTAGGAGAAAATATGATAGGACATGAAACATCTGGCAATAGCTATGAGCATCTGGCTATCCATACAAATGGAAATGGTCAGCTTTGGGAAACACTGCAGGCAAAAAAGGATGTCATAGCTTGATTCTGAGAAGCTGTTTTAAGTTCGGAGAGGGCTGAGAGCTAATTTGATCCAACCACATAATTTTAGCCTTACCATTTCAGCTTCTATCTCTGTTTAGTCCTGGTGTTGAGAGATAGGAAAAGATAGCAAGGGAAGGACAACAGGCAGTACCATGTTGCAACTGAACTATATGGAGAACCAAGAAGAGGTGTGAGCAAAACCACTACTGACTCTTTCAGCTTAATACACCAAAGAGCCACTGAGTGAAAGGCAATTCAAAATTAAAGCCTGTGCAGCAAGTCTTCTGAAGTCAGTCCAAGCCCTTCTCAGTAAAAGGCCGAAAATTCTCAGCAGTTGTGGATCTCTTCTGCTCTAAGAAGGCTCTAAAGCTGAAGGCCTGCTTCAGAGAGGTGAACACTATCTTCTTCACATCAGTGTGGCATCAGAGTTCCGTATACCACTACTAGTAGAGATATTTGACAGCTGATTTTTTTTTATCCTAGGCACATGAAGATAGCTCTCAGAATGGATTTTTTCCCCAGCTAGAAATAAGCTAACATTTGCATTCAGTGGCTTGGAAAATGGACAATGGGAAATTTCTGCTGCAGGCAAAGGTAGGACTGCAGTACTCCAGAAGATGTAGTCTAGCTAGCTTGGGTGCCACCAACAATATGCAGAGCTCAGCATGCCCTGCAAAACCTGCCCAAGAAGATGAATGGAGAGGCCATGCTGAGCAGTCTGCCAACACAGCTCCACTGTTACCAGCCCCCTGCTAAGTAGTTTTAAGCTGTCTTGGAAATATCTGTGCAAACTCTAGTCACATTTTTCACTGCAGCATAGCTATGCCCAGTGTCTACTTATCAGTAAACTGAAGTGAGGGGAGAAGAGAAGTAAACTTACCTTGGATGTACAAATAGGTTTCTTTCAGCCGGCAATCTATATAAGGAGGGGGTAAGAACATCTCCAGGCAGTAGGTATAAATATCGATATGCTTTCTTTCCAGATTTTTAAGAATGAAAGTGGTACTGCTATTTGAATGCTCTGTCTGACAGTAGGTGACATTACTCTTGGGGATAACTTTCTCCTCACTCAAATGGAGTGCACAGATCTCCTTCTTTTCAAGCCCTTTGAAGAGGGTCATGCTGAACTCACTCACATTTTTGGGGTTGGGGAATGTGAACTTGAAGTTTCCATTTTCAAATTCCACCATCAGCTGGGGCTCAGAGACATGAGGCTGATCTGAAGACACAAAAACAATAAGTACAGTCACTCACATAGCAATGAAAAGAATCCCTAAAATGTTAAGAAACTCATTTAAACCAAGAAAGTGAACCATGTGATTGAAACTTAAGGCATGTAGGTACTCAGAATAGTCTGGCTGTGGAAAGCAGCCTGTACAATGAGATACCAGTGCATCATTCTGGTCATGTCAGACACTACTGAGAAAATAAATGAGATGAGATAAGACCTTGCCTGTTATCTGCTATAAGGCTGGAGAGGTCACTGTTAGCATTGGATCAGTGAGTTACTCGATAATTTTTAAAGGCCCCCTTGGACCAAACACTATATGGACATATAATCCCTGCCTCAGACTGATTGTCCTATTCATAGATAAAACAAGGTGGGACAAAGATGATGATAGTTATCTCTGTTTTATAGTTCATAATCTGCATCCTAATGATGTAGCTGAAAACTTAAAATGGGATGTGAACCCAAAACTCCTACATAAGTGCCCTAATCACAAGACCTATCTTTCCTTTCTAGAGTAGATACTGGTTTGAGGCATGACATAAAGTTTAAACCTAATTATTTAGATGGCTATAGCACCTTTATCACTAACATAATGGGAGTAGAGGACAAATGTCACTTTGTGCATGCACCCACATGCAATCCAAAAATCACATTTGACCTTCCCAAAAACTATCTGAAAAACTCTTAGATGTTGTGCAACTCTCATTTTGCAAAATTCTTGGAGAAGAAAAAGAAAATAAACCGATCTAGGACCTCCTGCTACCTCACAGTTTGACTCTGTAAAGTCAGTGACCAATAGCATGGGAAACTCCCTCAGACAAGAATGTGTTAAAGTGTGCTGTAAAAAAACGGTAATTTTTTCTTCAAGGGCAGTATTTTCTGATCTAGAAAGGCATTTAAAACCATAAACCAAATTATGCAAATGTGTCTTACCTATATTTTTGCACAGTCTTGGCGAGCAGCTATCAACTCCTGAAAAATACAAAATTGTTTCCTGTTTAAAATTCAAGGAGAGAGATGCAGGAACAGGGGCTGAGCCATGCAATGTTAAGATGCTGAAGTTATTTTCTAATTTGTGTCATTAGCCTATCTGATCCTCTCTGTGCTATACTATAAAATCATATGATGTGATAAAAGCACGAAATATAAAAACCAAAGTAGAAAGAAAATGCATTGAGCAAGAATTAATATTGATCTTACATAGAGCATTTACAAATTCTTAAAACACCTCTGCAAAGTAATAGATGCACTTCATAAATAGAAGCTGAGATGAAAGTAAAATTTCCCTCAAAATACTGAAGAAATCTGCCCCCAAATAAAAGAGCATACTTTCGATTTCTTATGAATCTAGTGTCTGCAATGAGCCAGCATTATACTTTGTTTCCAGACCAAAGTGTTCATTTCAGTCTATGTTCATTCTGTTTCCCGCACTGCTCAACACTGCATCAAAACATCTTCTTATGGCACATTGAGAATGAATATCTGGAAGATGCTCCAATACATACAGCAAGAAAATATTCAAGCAATGCATACGGTTTTGTTCCTTTTTCAATAGCAACTTTTTCTCTTCATGATTATCAAACTGCATTCAGTCCATTGTGCATAGGCAGCCTCCATTACAGGAGACAGGCACATTTTTAATAATTGTTCTGGATTTGTTTTTTAAGCCGCTGCCTCCGTCACCACCTCACTATGGCAATACTGAGAGTGGAATTTCCTAGCTGGGTTGGTGGCATGTACGGCTTTGAAATGGATTGCATGTCAGTACTGGCAGCATAGCACAGCCTGATAGTGTTTCATTTGGAATTTTTCTTTTTGCAGTGCCCTAAAACTAAAGGTACAGACAGGTACACAGGCAAGTAGAAGAAAAACTGTATCTGCTTTTCCTTTTTTTCTGGTAGCCTGAGTAAGTTCTTCAGTGGCTGCTTAGATTGAAATATACTCTACATCAGGATTTTATGATGCCAAGGAAATACGGGGCAAATACTTAAAGACTTTGATGCACCATCCTATTCTTCTTACTGCTACATGGTAGTCTAGATCCACACAGAGTAGATCCCCAACTGTACCAGGTATTGCACTGATTATGCAGTATAAATAATCTTTTTCCCAAGGCACCTGTTACCTTTAACATCCAGCCTGCATATGCACAGGAACAGAAGATTATTCTCATTTGGGTAGCTTTGTATGCTCTCAACTCTTTCTGGATGGAGGCAATCTTTTAGTGTCCATGCTTTTTCATTCTTTGAATTCTTGCTCCCCAATTACCACCATTGGCAAGGGCATTGCAATGAATGATACTCGTTTAAAATATTTTTAGTGTGACACATAAGCTAATGGACTTCTGGAAGACGCTTTGTGATGCTCAGTTGGAAAGCAATAGAAACTGTTATCCCTTTTTGATTGATTTACCCTCTTCCTAGTTATCACATTCTTCCTGGTTTACTATACACAGTCAGCACCCTTATCTAATTCAGTGACAGTTCTAATATCTGTACTTCTCTCAGGACTATTACTTAAGTGTGTGATAACAGACAAGGTATTTGGCATCTTGTACCACTGGTGTGAAGATAAGACAGACAAAATGTACAGCTCGCCAACCCACAGTGAAATAGAGCTCTAGGTACGCTGAAGGCACAGATACAGAAAGTGCAAGCCCTCATAATGGTATATAGTCTGAAAAGCTGAAAGCAAAGGTCAAATAAAGAAACAGTTCTTGATGACTTGCATGTTGCGTGGTGAAAGAAAACAGCTGCTATGAGAACAGCATTTGAAATAAAGGTCTTTTAAAATGCCCTGTAGTTTGATGGCCTGTAGTTTGGTAACATATACCTTTAAAATTAGGCCCAAGAGCAGACAAATTATTTAGGGAAGGGAAGAAAAAAACAAGTGTATTGATATAGCAGAAGCTAGGGAGCATGGTGAATATGTAAGCTGACCTGGTACTTTTGAGAAGCATCCACCTGTAGCTGAGACCTCTACATTTGTCACTGGTCATCTGAGAGGAGAGGCAGATGCTGACTCTGTCGGGGCAGCTACAGAGCTAAGTGGTGCCATATTCCCCCAATGCCCCAGAAGAGCACGGGGCTACCCTACTCTGAGCGCTAAAGCAACAGCTTTGAATTTCATTTCTCTGTTTGTCTCTGAGAATAGTTCAATTCTGCTGTTAGCTAATGAAATTGCCCTTTCATACCGGGTGGTTTAAAATGTTTGTCAGAGATCATGGTTTTAATCCGTTAATGGAAAAGGGCAGAGAGAGGTCATTAAGCATGTAGTTCATGTGACCTTGTGGCAAGCTGAAAGATCATTTTGTATCCTCTCAGGCCCAGAAGCCTTAACTGCCTATTTTCAAGAAAGACTCAGTAATGTATTTCTCTGAATGAACATTTTGGTAAATGTGATGCAATTAGTATTCCTCTGAAACAGGTGACCATACAGAAGAGTGTGCTTAGCATAGTATAAAGGGAGCACATTTTAAAATGAGATTAACAGTGCCTGAGATGATAGATTAAAACACAAAATTGTCTACATGGATGACCACAATGGGTGAGATCTGATATGAACTTCCAACTCACTAACTATTCTGCATCAGCTCCTAATGTGAATGCTCTCACTGCATACTAAAAGGTGGCTTATTCCCCCCTCCCTGTGCCTGATTGCTGTTCTCCTGTGCCCATTTGTACCGGTTCATCCCTAGGGTAATCCTATGGACCTGTAACACTCAGTGGTTAATGGCCAGACACATTTGGGTTGTTATTTGCCAAGCTACAGTCAGAATAAATGTACATTTAGTGGGATGGGAGATAGGAAACTGGGGTTTAAACATCCAATAATATTGAGAGATTCACTCACTAAACCTCCCCAATACTACCTCAAAAAATATGTGAATAAAAGACTACATCACAGTATTGTTGGAAATTAACAGAAGAATCTCACTGGTTCAGTAGTAAAAATGCTTAGATTTGGCCTTAAGGTTCCTTTGTGGTATTTTTCATAAAAGAGTTAATTCAATTGCATATGAGGGTTTTGAGACAAGAGGAAACAAATCTTTCATTAATTTCATAGCAGTGTCACACTGTGGAGTTGCGTAGAGCTGTTCCTGGCTCACCTCATGTGAAGCAGAATGTCAAGACAAACACTGTGGTTCAGATGTGAATCCAAGAGATGAACATGTATACCAAAGTAACATCTTGCTATGTTAAACTATGAAAGTGTGTGTATGTTCTATGTATATGTGTATCTACAGTCATGCACATTTCTGTCTCCATTTCATCTTTACTGCAGTGGGAAAGCACTTTGGCAGAGGTTTGAGGATTTCTATGGTAGTGTGCTTGGACACTGAGGCCAATGGAAGGCGGGTTATTTTCGTTTTAATGGGATTGCAATTTTGAGCTTTCTGGTTGCTCTTTGGCAGACCCAATGCTATTTGCAAACATCACCAATCCATTACACATTTTGGTCCTAACAGAAGTTTAAAAACCACTTTTGATTAATTTTAAAACTTGGTGTTTAGGGTAGGAGGATAGAATACTCTTGCTTGGTTTTCTTGCTGTTTGTTTTATCTGTCCCAGCTCTCAGAAAACTAATTAGCTGATAAAAAGAACAAGCATAATTTCACTTGGGTGTGTTTGCCTCTGAAGATGAGCAAGGAGAGTGCAAACCCTGCCTTTAAAACAAACACATTTGTTTTGTTAATACTAAATGCGTAATGAAATCACACACAGTTTTTTAAGTTGCTATAGCTTTGACCTTTCAAGGCACTCTGAAAGATGACACTGTCAATTCAGTGTCATTAGTCATATGCCTAAAACTAACATGTTCCTATCTTTCAAGAATCAAGGATTAAGAGAGGAAAGCAGTGCTTCTGGGCAAAGCAAGTAATGGCCAGAATTACTCTAGGAAGCCATCTATAATCTGAATTACTCCTATGGTATAACATATGTTGTGAAATACGGAAACTCTTATAAAATATACCACTAACACAGCAGCCATTGTTGATAATAGTTCAGACACCCTTCTAAGAAATGACCATGATTTCCTCCTGTATTGACAACAGGAGATCTGTGGGTGAACAGAGATAATGCTTTGCAAATGTCAGCGTGCAAAAGCTCATGTGTGATGTTTCATAGCAAGTGCCTCAAGTGCTATGGAATCCTACAGCTCTGTACTCCAAAATCCCACTGCCTGTGTTCCTCTACAGGCACCGGAGAGGCTCCATGCTCTTACAAACAATTTCTTTATCACGATTGGGTTATCAAATCATAATACACACATATATCACCTTCTGTGACCTATTTACATTGAAAAAAAATACCCATAGATCACAAGTAGGGCTTGCTAATTGCTAAGTCAAAAAAAACCCCAAATCTCAGAAGTTACTCTGCTTTTACTCTCAAAAATTTGCCACAGTGCTTGGCAGCACTCTCTGGAGTGCTAGCTTGTTCTCTAAATGAGAGTATCATGCTAATGTGTCTTACATCAAGCTGATCTTTTAGAGCCCTTTTCTTTTTAGCAAGACTGATAATAATTAGTACTTTTTATGCTGAAAGCACTGTAAGGTAAAAAAACCTGAGATACCATTTCTTGTTACAGGCAGTCTCTTTCTCCTGCCATTTTCTCTCCCCAGCGCCCTGCCCAAATCCTATCCTCCATATTTGAAGGAAGGGAGAAAGAAGGCAGAAATGCTGGTATCAGATAGAACAATTATTTGCACCCTTAAAATTACAGCCTATTTCTTCCCACAAGGAATGGCCTTTTAGATAGCTCCAGCCACATGTAAAAGCATGCTTGTCAAGTATACCTGCTAAATTGACTAGCTGAGAAATATTTAACAAAATTGATAGGATTTTTTCTTAGTAGATTTGAGAATAACTTTTCAAGGAGAAAAAAGCAGCTCATGTCCCTTTAGAGATATTGATCACAATCCTCCTTCCCTGTGATTTCATCCATCTTTTCAATCTATCTGAAAACTCAGTATACTATCGCTGTATTAGTTAACCTTCAGAAGGGTATTTGCATTGCCTAAAGAGCTGGAAAGTGGTTTTTAGTTAAATGAAAACTTAAATTCTATGTGAAACCTCAGGAGTACTTAAATTCTACAGGGGGACTTGAAACCTATCCTGTATCACTAGAATTTCAGAAGCAAACGTATTCAATAGCCCTTGGCATGACCTTCAAAGGAACATGTTTAGATGGTGCTTAGTAACTGTGCGCACTAAATCTCAGGTCTTACTTATATGATGCATCATACCAAATCCTTGGACAGTATCTGTATGAAAAAAAAGACTCTTCTTAATCAGATATTATCTGTATTTCCATCTTGGCCCGGTAATACGTGGGTTTCAGAGAGATAAATATGAGCTCTGGTATTTTACTTTGTGTAGCTGTGATAAAACACTGAATCTTGTAAAATGCTACATCCATGTTTATGGCTGGACTGAGATCAGCGCTGTCACCGTGCCCCTTCTCAAATACAGCATTAGGAATGTTACACTTCCTTTTAAGTCAGTCTGTGTTTCAAGCCTGCACCAAAACAATCTCATCCACTCTTCCATGCCATATACATTTTTCATAGTATAAAAATTCCCTGCCCAAACAAGAGCAGGTTTAATATCAATAACTTGGCTTCTCTTTATTAAGCCATTCACCGTCATGCTGCTATAAGACCTTATGCCCCGCAAGGGAAGC
Organism: Phoebastria nigripes; assembly: GCA_035582835.1. Lineage (NCBI taxonomy): Eukaryota > Metazoa > Chordata > Aves > Procellariiformes > Diomedeidae > Phoebastria > Phoebastria nigripes. Next base: position 2,537,762 of record JAYKAV010000445.1, read on the forward strand.
TGGCTGGAGCACTACAGTCTAAACAGCTAGAGGGTAACACTGAGCAGATGAGCTAAAGAACATAAACAATGAAAACTTGTACTTTTTAGTTTCAGAGCAAATGCCCTGTGCTGGCAGGAATTCTTTTCCCACCAACTCTAGTGATATTAAAGTTGAGAGCCGTCTTTTTGCAGCTGTTTCCCTTTAATTACCTCTATTCCTCCAACCCTTTGCTATCATGCCTCATTTACTGTCTCCTGTCATTGGGTGGGTTATACTCCATAGAGACATCTACTGCAAGGAGAATAATCCAAAATGCTACTCACCGTACAGGGCTTCAAACTGAAAGCAGAGGACACAGAAAGTTACAGCCACCGACTTCATGCTTGCCTGACACAGAGGCACCAGCCTTCTGTCTACTGTGAAGATGGGGGAGAATTCATGGGTAGAAAAGGAAGTGGTTTGTGGGCAATGGGGGAAATTATATGATAATCAGAAGGACTTTTTAATTTAACCCCTGACTACGTTATAGCTATGTCAGCATTAGCTGTCGCCCACACCTGTGGAGTTTGCTGCTTTTTTTTTTTTCCTACCTCACGGCTTGCTGTCACAGACAGGAAGATGAAAGATTTTCTGACATTACGTTTGATGTTCACTTCTGCAGACTGTTTCTGTTTAAATCTATCACGATAGAGGCTACAATCACCTACACTACACTTCCTGCAGATGGCCCATGGTCGGCAACTTGTTCCTTAAAATAACTTACATGCATATTTGCAGCTGGCAACCTGGTTTCTCCCCACCAGTTTCAGCTGGTCTTACGTAACTGATGGTCTTGCTCTATGTGGAAACCGTTCATTAGTAGGGTAGGAGTCTCTTGTGTGTTCTGGTCCTGGAATTCATTGGAAGAACATGTCCAAATTGCAGAAGGATCCCCTCAGCCCTGTGACTTCCTGGAGGCTCACTCCGACATAAGACTTCCACCCTGGAGGTCAGGCTTGCCCTGCGTGGACGTGAGAAACTTCATGCGGCTCTGTGAGAGGAGGAGATCTGACCCAGTGCGTTAGGGCCTTAGGTCAAAAGTTTCTCTCCTTTCCTCTCCCTGCTTTTGTGCAGCACACTCTAATCTGGCCTGCTATCCATCTGTATTCTGGGAATGTTTTAGGACCCTTTGGGATAACATGTTCTACAATCATTTAGAACTGGCTATTTATTTATGCCTATAATACTAATTTTAGTGCAGATAACGTGCTGGAAAAGCAGCTTCTAAATCATGTTTAATATATTAGATGCAGTTAGCATTTCTGATTGCACAAAGAGAAGACACATAGGACTAATAGTGGGGCCTCACAGACACTCCGGGGGTTGAGTCTGTGTAATGGTCATGCAGTGGTACCAAATAATTTGTGAATAACAGGACTGGGTCACAGATTCACTCCTACTTTGTACTGTGTGAATAAATCTTCACGTGTTGGTTTACTCTTCCTCAAAAAGTGATTTAATTTCTTTCACTACTACTGCTAAAGCTCTGTTCACATGGGCACTGGCAGAGAGTTTTACTCGCTTCAAATCTTTGCAAAGCCCTACAAATCTTTGCCTTTTGTTAAATTAAAATCAGAGCTAAGCCTGAGTCAAGTCAGGATTAGATCTAAATTTTCAGCTCAGGTCTCTGGAGCCAAACTTAAGCAACCCTAACTAGAGAAAGTTTCTGCAGCATACTTTTAATTCTGAAGCTCGAGAGTAATATATGGAGGTTCAAGCAATGATAAAGCTGAAAAAGATCCATCTGACTCCTGAGCTTTGCCTGTGAAGTTATGACCCACATTGGGATCTACTGAGGTTCCAGGTAGGACCATCTCTCCCATCCCCTATAACAACTTATGGGAAGTGCTGAAACAACAGAGCAGCCCTCTCCTGGGACAGGACCTTTATTGCCCCCCAAGTAAGCCTAAGACAAGCAGCCAGAAAGGCTTATAGTAAAAAGAGCTGCTGCTGCTACAAAATTAAGGGAGGAAGAGAATCATGTGTAAAGAACCCCCACCCACACCTTTGGGAGAGCGTGCTGACAACACACCAAGGATTGAGTCCCTACAAAGCCTACCACTGGCTGGGAAGGCCAATAAAGGTGTAGGGGAATGTACTCCTTTGAGCAAAGTTTTAGCCATTTTTTGTGAAAACAAGCTTTAAAACAAATCAGTATTGTTAGGGTTCAAAAATGTGTTGCCTTTCTTAAAAATTTAATCATTTTGCCAGGAATGTGATTTTGATAGAGAAGAGATTTTTTTTTTAAAACAATATAGTTATTTTGGAGCAACTTACTCCTTCCCTTCCCTCTCTGTGACCTTATCAGTTATACCAATGCAGAGATGATTAATACACATCTATTTCCCTCTTGGGGTAAAAATAGCTACCAGCGTAGCTTGGTTGGCATAGATCTCACTACAACAATTGGAGCAAGTCCCACTGCCCAGTAAACAGTTTGTATTTGTCCTCTCTTTCTCCCGTCATTATAGCCTCAAGTCTGGAATCACCCCTTCTCCTCTTCTGCTTCCTGGCACTTGGGATTGCTAGAACATACTGCTCCCTTTGTTTCAAAAGGGTCCAGGCCAGGGTACATTTTGGGGTATGTTTGGCAGCACTCGGAAGTTTGCTCTAGACAGTGATTTCTTTCAGTGGTCGAGTGTATTTGGTGATGAGCCAGCAGAGCCTGGGGCACTCACAGTGTATGTTCACAAGCTAAGAGACACAAAGTCTAGCTCAGGGCCAAGCGTGAGGGATGCTCACCTTCTAGTCCCACACCAACTCCTCTGTTGCCTTTCAATCTTTCTGTCTTTGCCTCCCTCCTCTGTCAGTGCTTACCTACTTCACAAAGACATCGTGACTGCAATTTGGAAATGTTTCTTGCAAATACTACGGTTGGTTACAGTTAACCACCTGGGACAAGCAGTCTGTTTCCACAACACGCTTCCTATAACTGCAACTATTTTTGTTCACAAACACGTGTTTCCTTTTTCCATCCTCACTCATTTCTCTTCTCTTATTCTTGATTTTCACTCTCTCATCCATATGCGCCTCTCAGAGCTGACTTCTTTCCTCCTCTAACCTGACTGTCCCCCAGTCCCTGTCTACTCAACTCCCCTATTCTCCTCAAGCAGAGGCTGCCCTTCAGCATGTGCAGTAACTCCTTTCTGGAATGTGACTTCTCCTTCCCCCAAGCCCCATTCTTTCTTCATGTCCTACTCCCACACAACCCTACAGTGATAAACTCCTTTTTCTCCTATTGTCTCGATTCCAACTTGCCATCATTGACTGTTAACAACCTGGAAAATCCTTATGGGCATTTTTATGCCTTTAAAAATGCATCCAGTGATACACCCAGTTCCAAAGAGAAACGGGCTTGCTCATCCCTTGGTCCATACACCAGTGTTCTCTACCATGCAATCTTCAATGCTTCTCCCTTCTAACTCCAAGCGACTTGGAAAACAACACTTCTGCTGCTTCCCTAAGGAGCATGATTCACAGCAAAGATTTTCCCTGTGATGTACCACGTGTTTTTTTCTTTGCTCTGTTTAATCACATAACTCTTATTATACTTACTGTTATCACCCTAAACAATGTCCATGTTAGCAAAATGCTACTGCATTGTATCCCTTTGCTCTCCATTAAACAAAGGTGGTGTTTACATTGAAGTAGCTTGTTCTGTCTCACCAGCAGTGTTACACTTCTGCTTGTGGATGATGAGCAGTTGCCCACAACAATATAAAATACTCTCTCAATAAAATGTTTTGTGATTCTTTCTGCAGAGGCTGCTACAGTCTATCCACACAAATTATATTCTGTTGTCTCCTGCCGCTTCTCATTCTTTGCTTCTATATCTGGCCTATATTCTCATGACGCTGGGTCATTCCCTCAGGGCTGGAGCAGAAAGCCTGCACACTCATGCGTTTTCGTTTCCTGTCCTCCTAATTGAGAAGGGGAACAATGACTTTCACTGTGCTATTTTTAAGATTCTGTGATGGCTTTAAATCCCACTTCCCATCTGCATCACTCCCCATTAGGTGTGTAAACAGGCTGCAGTCATTCAGGATGTAGAGGTTTCAGCCTGAAACACAGCTCATGTGCTCCCTCATTTGTTCTGATGCCTCCCTTGCTGATATATTCATCTGATCCTTCCCACAGGCCCATGGGGCACGCTGTAGTATTCTCTCCATCAACGTGCTAGCAGAGGCTACCAGGGCTCAACCCAGTGGCAGGGCAAACACCTCCCTGCAGAGAAGATCTAATGAGATGGTCCCCTTTGGGGTGTGAGTGTGTGTGGCTTTGCTTCTTGGAACAAGCTCAGGTACACTATGAGTCACTTTTTTTTTTTTCGGATGATGCTTGAAAATATTTCATTGTCATCGACTTTCCTAAAAGAAGAAAAAAACCATGTATGTTAAGGAGTTAAGACCGGATCTAACACATGCAAGGGCATTGACCTATAAATTCAGTCAACAGGCACTAAGTGGCAAATTCAGTCAGTCTAAACAGGTTGCCCAGAGAGGTGGTAGATGCCCCATCCCTGGAAACATTCAAGGTCAGGTTGGACGGGGCTCTGAGCAACCTGATCTAGTTGAAGATGTCCCTGCTCATTGCAGGGGGGTTGGACTAGATGACCTTTAAAGGTCCCTTCCAACCCAAACCTTTCTATGATTCTATGATTCTAAATGCCACTTCAGATCCTGTGACTAATGTTTTGGACTGGCTGGCTCAAGGTACTGAGAGCCATCTAGGCAAAAGACTGTCTCCATCTGGTCTCAGGAGCTGCTATGCCTCTGCGTATCCAGTCCCTGTGCCTGCTGCAATACAGTTACCTAAAGAAGTACCTAACCACTTCTCCAGGACACAGAGTATAGATAGGAATGGACCAATGAAGGTCATGTGCATATGCTGGTAGTGTGGACTGCAGACCTATGGGATGGCTGTGGAACGTTTACTATCTTGAATAACAACAACAAAGACAACCATGTTCCCGCCCTTCAAGGTGTACTGGGAAGAGGACTGTGAGCAGTAGGTATCTTTCAGTGGCATATGCCTGAGTGTGTAGGAGGTATTTAGGAGAATACGAGGGTTGTAAGCGGGCTGGATTCATGGGCAGTGCTCTGGAGGGAGGAGGATGCCTTCTGAAGCCATTGCAGTTCCCCTATTGCCAACATGCTGCTGTGTGGGACTTTGTCACCAGCGCCACTTATATCTGGGTTCAGAAGGGAGGTCTTCCAGAATGGATAGTAAATATGCAAAACCCAAATGAAATGCAAACCTGGGACCCAGACTGTTATTGTCTTACCACGTGTAGAGCAGTGCATGACAGATACATGCTGATGAGCTGGGTGACCATGAAAGTTATTCTGCTTTTGGATTTGAATTTAATTGTCTTTTGGGTGTGACAGTGATGAATTAAACACATTCTTTAACATTTTCACACCCCAACTCTTTCAAAGCTCATAGTAGGGTGGGGACTCCTGTTATGTGGTTATCTGGTCAGCTGCCTTGGAGGAGTTAGAACTAAAAGAGCCACATACTGTGGTGGTACTTGGGGTTTGTGGTGTGATTTTTATCTCAGCATTGTTGTGATTACTTTTTAAAGGTAAACTTTTGCTACCACTGCATTGACAGTAGAAAAAAGGGGAACTTTCTCCAACAGAAACAGCCCCCAAAGTTGTGATGCATTCTTGCAGATAAGAGAAAAATCAAATGTCATGCTGAAAATTGCAAGGACAGGTGAAGCAGCACAACCCTGGCTTGGACTTCCAGAAACACCAAAGTGGCTGAGGACACACATGACACTGTCTGTTCCCAGCTGACTTGAAGTGCTTTTGAAAACCCTGTCTTTCAAGTGTTTTCAGGCCAGGCTTTGCTGTTGCTATTAGTGGTTAACTGGAGCTAGGCTTAGACAGCTCAGGCCTTGGTGGATTTGGAGGAGTACAAACAATGAAATCACAGCTTTCTCAAACATGTAACTAAGTCTCCTCTATTTTGTGTCTGTCATTCAGAATCTCACGTTACTGCCTTGGGAACAAACTGCTCTGTACATGTAGGCCAAAGCTACAGAAGGCAGTACTCCCACCTGCACAGCAGAGATCACTTGCTCCTTCATGCTCAAGGCTTGGTCCAGCCGTACTCCTCTTATGGGTGCCAGAACAAAGACAACCAAAGCTGGGCACACTGCAGTGCTGTGTCACCCCTTGGGCTCCTGTGGCAAGGGGCTGGTGAAGGGTTTGTTTCCCCTTTGGCAGGAGATGCTTCGAAGAGCTGCCTTTCAGGCTGAGCTGAGTGCTGTGAAATGGGGGGAGCAGCAGTGGGGCATGGGGCAGGTGGAGCAGTGGTTCCTGGGCAATGAACCCACTGCCTTCAGTGCCAGGCCCGTGGCTGAAAGCCCTCTGCGTCCCACTGGTGACCCATCACACCTGCTCTGTGTGCACCACTGCTAGCGGAGCCCCTGGCATAAAGTGAACCCTCCATCTCAGGAGGGTGTTGGGCAGGGCCCGGCCGAGGGAGAAGCACCCAACCACCCTCCTGCTGGGGCCGGGGCGGTGCCCGGGCGCAAACAGCCCCGCAGCAGGGTCCGCTCAGCCGCGGCCGGATCCCCACGGGCCGCGACGCGGCTGCTCCGGCAGCGCGTGAAGCCGCCCGCGGCCACGGCCGCTGCCCGCGTTTGAAGCAGGAAACCGCGGGCGGGTCTCCCGTGGCGGCAGTCTTCCCGCGCCGCCGCGGGAAGGCCGCACGGGGGCGCTGCCGGCCCGCGCTCCGCTGCCCGGCCCCGGCCCCGGCCCCGGCCCCGGCCGAGTGCTGCTTCTGGCGCAGGCCGAGCGCCGCCGGGGAGGCAGAGCTGTGGCGGGGCTGCGGGTCTCACCGCGGCGAGGGGAAAGGCGACTGGAGTAAACCCAGGTGTGCTGTGAGCGCCAGCCGGGCTCCTCCCCGGCCTGGCTGCGCAGCTGTGTTTTTGGGGAACTATTTTTAGGTGCCAGACTGTGGTCTCCTTCACCCTGACCTCAGCCCAGCATAGCTTATGGCTTGCAGTGCAGCCCTTCCAGGGTCACACCAAGGCACCCGGTGTCAGTCCCTGGTTGCTGACCTTTACGAAGGTTTGACTGCTCTCTGTGGTTTCCTAGAATCCCTCATGAGTCTCCCAACATACATGTGGCTTTATGTTTAAAAGGGCTTTTTTTCATCAGAAAGAAATTCTGAAACCTGCACAGCAGAGACCAGTGCAATGTTTCTGTCTCCGATGCCTGCCCTTGGAGGGGCAGAGCAGGTTTCTTAGGGCTCAGGAGGTTTTGAAAGTGTCATAGCTGAGAATGGGAGGTTTGGTATTCTGTGTAGGCATTTAAACATTGTTCATCTGTGCTTGCTAATTTGATGAGAAAGAACAAGCTGTAAAAACAATCAATCCTTCCAGCAGGCCAGGAAAGACCAAGAGGCAAAGGAGTTTGAATAGAAGTCACTTCTTTCTTTGCGTCACTGTGTTTTGTTCTGATTGTTAGCAGCCCCTCCTCAGGGGATTGGGTGAGGATTGCTGCTTCCAGCCAAAGCCCAGGTTGGCTTGTTAGTAAAATTGTGATTACCCACATGCAGAGCAGAGAGGCTTCAGGTTGGAAGGTCCCCCCTTACTACACGATCAGTGACAATTTACTGAGTTTAGTTATCTTGATGAACCTGTTGAAATCAGAGCAGTTAACTGATGAGATAAAACATACACTTACTCATGATCAGCACGGCTTGTGTGGCCATACAGGGTCTGGAAACATGTATCATGCAAAACATGTTAAAGGAACTATGTGGTACTGGCCTACATGTGTTACATTGGAAAAGAGGACAAAATTCTCACATAAGGGCACACATCTCATCACATCCTCAAGAGAATGAGGAAGAGGATCATACTAATACCTTATCCCGGCATTGATACAAAGTCCAGGATACAAAATAAATTCTGAGCAAAATGAGTCCTGTCACAGCAACCCTGAGTTCTGGATCCTGGCCAGAAACAGTTCCATGCAGCCACACAGATGCTCCAGTGATCAAAGGCATCATCTTCTTCTCCAGTCTGCTCAGCAGACCCAGAGTCTGTAGCACAAGCAGAGCATTTACACTATGGTGCCCTGGGCAGTTCTGGGCAGGGGTCTGCCCTGCCTGTGCAGAGGGAAGACTCAGCCCCTGTGTAAGCTGTTGGGGTGTATGGTGCTTCTAATCGGCTGTTGGACTGCCATCCTCCAGGAAGGGTGGCTTGACTGGAAACCCCTGCAGGGTGCAAAGATTGTTTCATCCCCGTGTGAGCAGCTGAATATGCTGTGCCTGAGGGACAGTTGTAGGGACCGTTGGACACGAAAGACCAGGGAATCACAGCAAGAAACTGCGTTTGACTCATGCAGCCTTGGAGACAGTATAGTGAAGAGCGAAGGAGGACAGCCATACCTCCAGGGAGGCTGAAGGAACTCCCCAGAGGCCAGACAGAACTCAGCAGTTTGCTGCCACTCAGAAAGTCACTCAGTTAACCAACATTAAGCCTGGGAGCAAATACCTGCCTGCAAGAATGCATGAGACAGGACAGAAGTTGTCTAGAAACCCTTCTGATGTGTTTGCTATTTGTCCCAGACTACTTTTAATCCAGTGAAGCATAGCTTAAAAGCCTTTGGTGTTCTTCGGGAGCTCACTGTAAGGGAGGGGTCTAGGCTCCCCTCTCGYGGCCAGCTTGGATGCTGTCACCACACAAAATAGAATTTGCAGTAAAAATTAGAATGACAATGAGCAAAAAATAGAAATCAGATATCTATATTCTCTAGAGAACATAAGTGATTGAAATGACTACTCTAAAACATCACTTTAACCACATTGATCACATTACAGATCACCATAAGATATTCTGGTGAATTGGCCTTCGTCATGTAAAGACTCCAGATTTCCTCACTGAAGTTCCCAGCCTCCATGCACCTCCATGCTCCTGGAAAACTTACTCTTCATAAGAATAAGTTCCACAACTTAACTGCTGAACCTGGACCTTCAAGATAGGACATTCTTCCTCATTTCGAGGGCCCTCCACAGCCACACATTACCATGTCAAATCAGCTTGATTATCAGGGACTTCACCCTGAGAGTGCAACCAGAAAAAACTGCAGTGCATGCAAGTTACAGAAGTTAATAGGGCCAAGACACAGCACTCGCAGCAAAAGCAACTAGCTCTGCAGCTGCCCAGCTCCCATCTTGATTAGCTGTCCTTCTGTGTCTCTATAGAGTGCACACTCTATACAAATCAGGGTGAACATATTCAAACTAACTCTTAATCTGGATAACAGAGCAAGCCTGAGTGCGGGAAGTATCTAGTTACATTCAGGCAAGCTCTGCAGTAGCTAATATACCCTTGTTCTCAGAATAAAAGCTCTGCTCAGTCTAAGCTGTTCCCAGCTACTATTAAGTTGGCCCAGGCAGATGTATACACATCGTATAGGAATGTGCAGCTCCCTGCTTGCCCATGACTGACTGCTGGCGAACTTTAAAGAACAGGCTTTTCACACTTGGTCTCTTTGATCTCAGCTCTGTGGTTGCTGGTCATTAAAAGTGAATGTTTGCCCAGGGGGCTTTTGTTGTTCTAGCCAAATTGCTGCTTCAGTTTTGGGTCTGTAGCCTCATGCAATTCTGACTGAGCCACAGCAAAGCACACCCATATCCAGAGGAGAAGTCAAGCAGCCTGCTGGAGCCTGCTGCAGCATAGTAAAGCTGGGGAAATAGAGGTGTCCATATTGTTTGTATAGATACTACAGAATCCTGGATTTTCTGTGTCCTCATCTTAGTCAGCGGAGTTACAAAGACATCAACCCAATAAAAGTCCTCAACCTGCAAATTTCTGTAGGTTATGAGGGTCTTTCAGGATAGCATTACCATACGCTTTTCCTGTTGTCACATTCCTCACTAAGCACCCACTGTTGGATACGTATCTGGGAGGCAAGATACTTGACCTATGATTTTTTTGTTCTCATCTGGTACAGCCAGCCCTTATGTTTACACTCTCATGAATTTCTTAGATGACTATCAGAAAAGGTGAAAGTTGGTGTTTCTCTGTTCTCACTGTGTTGATACTGCTGCTAAACATTAATGTTACATTAGTGTCTGGGACTCATCATAGCACTGTTCCCAAGCCTAACTTCAGAATTCCTCAGGAATCCCCTTCTGGCTGGGAGCTGCCTTGGTTTGCTGCCAGGCCAGGAATGGAGCTGTCTCATCAGATAGCCCTGGAAAATACGGTGTGATAAATCTCAGTTTTCTCTCCGCAGATGTGTTTATAGATCAGCTGCTCATTCTGTTGTTTCAGGTGACCACTGAAAAGTCACATGCATATGTCCTCTCTCTCTTTAATTCAAAGTCAACTCTTCTTGCTGCTTGCTCTGTTTGGTTGCTAGAATTCTTTATCCCTTGTCTGTCTGCTATACTGCATCAGCAGCAGAGTCAAGGTATGGCCACTAGGAAGCTATTAGCAATGAAGTTGTGTTCAGTACACACCATAGAGATCAGCATCACAGCTGATGCTTGTTTTTGTTAGCTGAACTATCCTCCCTTTGACAAAAGTAGCCCTTCAGGTGCTGCTGTGTACCTTCTCAAAGGTGCTGTTGGATGTGATTATATTCCTATTGGTTATCCCAGATCTTTTTAAAGACTTATCTCTGTGCCTGATGTTATGGGGTGCCTGTTGTGGCCCAGGAATTTTTAAGCACTGTTGGTTTTGTTGGTGTTCACAGTATGATGGGGAGCATACAAATGTATTACTTCTTATGCCAGGGGTGTTACTGCACATGCAATCAACAATATAGGATTCTTTAGTTACCAAGTCATTGAATCATGTTATATTGATTTAGGCATTTAGCTCTGCAGGCCATTGGTTTCTTTCCTTCTGTGCTAGGTAAGAAAAAAGCTGTAACAAAAAAAAAAGTAAGCCAGTCACGCCACTTTACTTCTCATTGGGTTGCTGTGGTTACACTATGTTTTCTAGTGACATCAGTGAGGGCTCTGTAATGCTTGTGTGATGGACTGTTTTGATGCCTCTTTTGCTTGAAGAAAAAAAAATAGTTGAAGGGGAAAAAATTAATTTGGCCATTTGCATCTTTCCTTCTAGTTACGTTTTCGTAACTAGGTGATTAGTGTTAGTGGTTTACAGAGGAGCAAGTGGTGACTTTTTTATTAGCTTTATATAATACAACTACAAATGATTCTAGTTGATATGGAAACATAACTATTTTTCCACTATGAAAAGAAACATTTCATTGTTTCCAAGCTTTGAAAACTAACTCAGATATCACCTTTTATCTATCTAGGTTTCTCTGCTGTTTTCAAGGCTATTTGAGTTTTTTCCAAGTTCTTCCATTTCTTCTGTAATACAGAACAGCTGATCATCCTTGTTTACCTGGCCTCAAAGTCCATAGGGTTTCAAAAAGTGACAGGATAAATCCATGGAAGAGGAATCCCTCAGGGTTGTTAAATACAAAGATACCACCCTTTGAAGTTCCTGAGCTGCTGGTGAGGGAGGGCTGGGATAGAATTTTAGAAAGGTTTCATAGCATACTTCCCTTGATTTTATACTCTTCCCTGACATCTGCTTTTGGTCACTGTTGGAAAGTGGACAGTGGGTGGAGTGCATCATTTGTCTGACCTGCTACGGGCTTGGTTATGTTCTTAGGTTCTCATTGTCGCTGACTATGAGAGCAAATTGCAATTTGGTTTGATAAATAACATCAAAGCCTAAGAAGTGCAATATTGTTTGAAGCTCATAGGATTGTAATGCCTTTCAGGTGGGCTTATTGCTTTATAGGAAAAAGGTGTTACTTTGGGGTGATTGTGTAGGTCAACAACTGCAGGTTCTCTGACTGACCTGTTATTTCCATTGCAGGCCAGGCAGTTCACCAGTTCACCCATGTTAACAGAGTCTCCTGCAACACGGTCAGTGGTGGGAGCCGTCAGATGTGCTCAGTACAGACAAAGGAAGCAAGCAGCCTTGAAAAAAAATATCACAGAACTCTGTGAGCAGCCTGCAGACTGTGTGCTTAAAGTGAGTAATGTCTTGTCTCCTAACAGGTTAACTGGTTAATTACACATCCAAGTCAAGGAAGGGCCATTCCTGATTTCACAGAGGCTGGGACTGTTTAGTCTCAAGAAGGGAATGCTTAGGAGGCATCTTATTAGTGTGTATAAATACCTGATGGGGGTTGTAAAGAGGACAGAGCCAGACTCTTGTTAGTGGTGCTCAGTGACAGGAGAAGAAGTGATATAAGAAATTCCATTTAAATATAAGAAAACTTTATTATTGAGGGTAGTCAAACACTGGCACAGCAGCTAACCTTGCTCTGAGCAATGGGGTTGGACTAGACAATCTCCAGAAGTTCCTTTCCACCTCAACCATCTCATGATTCTCCATGCCTTTGTTCTAGGCAGTCTGAATTGTGGCATTCTCACATTCTCTGTGATGTGTCTGTATAAGTTTTAGGTCTCATCCTGACTCAGCCTTTCCAACAGAAACACCAAAGGGGAAGGGCTTTCTGCTTCGCCACCTAGGAATTCAGAGATGAAAATCACCATCTGTATAGCTGCTGCAGTGTCTTTTAGCATCATTCCTACCTTTTTTTCTGCCTGCTATGTCTGGTCTTCAGTCATGCCTGCAGACACTGTAAAGCAGGTACTATATTATTAGTACTCATCTATATTGTACTCTTCTTGATAATTGCAAATAATAATATTACCACATATAAAATAAAGAGTTACTGCTGCTGTGTTGTCCTACCACAGAACTGAGTGTCTTTTGGTATTCACACAGCCAGTGAGTTAACAGTGACTGTCTTATTTTGTGTCTGTGGAAGGAAGAAATAGAAACTCATCATGAAAAAAAATGCTAGAGATTAATTTTGCAACAGTAACTATCTGTGAATTCACTCAGAAATGTGACCATACAATAGTAGCCTGTAAGGCCCAGACTACTCACAAAGGCATAAACTTACAGATTTAAAAACGAATATGGGGAAAAGGAAGGAACCTACAGGGGCAAACTTAAGACCCATTAAACAAGCCTGAATTGCCTGAATTTGAAAAGTGTAGGAGACAACCTTTTTTTAATTAGAAAGTCTCTGTGTAATATGTGCCTAGTGCAGACTGCTTTGGTGACAATGAATACGTATGTATAGCCTGTCTTGCTGTTGGAAATCTCTGTCCCAGACTGAGTTAGCTGCAGCAGGGCTCAGAGCCAAGTGCACAGTCTGCTATATAGTTTGCCAGTTTCAAAAAGATGAGCTATGATATCTCATGCTTAAATACCTACAAACAGTACAAGTAAGATGCATGACTGCAGTACGTGTGTGACTTGGAAAGGGAAAAGAAAAATTAAACACAGTATTACCAGCATAGTTGAAACTCCAGCTGGAAATGGATTCAAAAGACTAATCCTTGGTAGGTAGCAGCACCTAAATGGGTGACACGAGTTACATATGAGTTTTTCAGATCAGAGATCTTTCTTGCATGAGTAAGAATGATGCTTATTGGTTTTGAACCTTACACAGTCAGTTTCTTCTGTCATAAAAATCTACTGAGTAAAGGGTGTTTAAGTGTCTCAAAATTGTTGAAAACAATGATTCCTAGTTCTGTTGCAAGACATAGATTCACAGTACTCATCACTAAATCTGCTGCTGATCCGTGCTGTAACACGACAATGTTGTTAATAGCATACCCTCTTTAGCAATCTCAAAGAGCTCTAATACATCAAACAAATAAATCGTTACAATGTTTGCTGTTAGACTTGCAAAGTTTCAAGATAAGAATTTCCCAATCTCTATCAATGCAAAATTGCAATCTTTCACAGATTTTCAGTAAAAATAAGGAAGGCCTGCCAGCCTTGAAAGTTCTCCACTGAAAGTGCAGAGAGAGTGAGCACTCTCCTAGGATAACAAGTGGTCTAGGCATGTTCCTGCCTTTCATGTGGGATCAGGCAGCAGCAATCTGTGTGTCTCACTTCCCAGCTAAGTACCACAGCCTTTGGGCAAGTGGCCCTTCTTGTTCCTGTCTCTGGCACTGAACAGAAAGTCTAACTTTGACCCAAGGAGAGTTTTGTCAAAAATGGTTTAATTGCTGCATGCATGCATGCACATGCGCACACACAGACAGAGTTTTTTAAACAAATGAGCATTCTCTGTATGAACTTTCRGGCCAATTCTAATTATGTGAAGGTGACTAATAGGACCAACCCACCCACCACTGGAAAGTGGCAGCCATGTACTCATGTATACCCAAGTGAACAAATTAGGGCAGGAACTGAAGAGAACTTTCAATGACTTGTAAACTGTCTTGATTTGAGATTTAAACACTTTACAATTACAAAAATGCCATGGTATCTCTAGTGATCACATATCATCAGAGCATCAGTTTCATGTTGAAAGAACTGAAAACAGCATTTCAGCAAAATATGGAAATATTTTCTAGCAACTAGACAGAAACTGGCAACACTTCATTTTTCAGATAATTTATAGGTTTTATTTCAGAACAGAGTCAAGACAATGTATTTCTGAATAAGTGACAGGTTTTTTCAAGAGTTTTTATTACAATAAAGTGTGGGTTTAGGTAGCATGTGAAGCCTTCAGGCATGCTTAGTATAGAGCTATGCATATTTCATATGCATATTTCTATATTATTATATTTCATTGTATATATTTAATAGATTTAAATCCTAATTCTACTTTCCCACACTACCTACTTGACATACAACAAGCTATTTGCAGCTTCTGCTCTTCCAGTACTGTTGCAGGGACAGCTTTCTGCAACACCTAAACATTTTACTAAACTTTACCCTATTGTTACTATTATATGATGAGTAAGATTTTGTGATTTATTCATGAGCTTAAAGCCACATGAATGAGCTTTTAGTGTGAGTTTCAGTAGTTAGCTAAAAGTGTCAGTGCTTTTAATCCATATATTGGCCTCCAGGACAATTAAATTCAGAGAGTAAAGAAAGGATTAAGTTAAAAGGAAGTTGGAAAGATCCAGCTGGGTCCAACTGGCAGTATCTAAAGTTCTATTCATCATAATAATGAATTGAACTTGGAATCACATAATGGTAACTACCTATAGGATAAAAAGAATTATAAACAGAAAAAAAAGGTTGACTAGTTATTGAAAAATAATTGTACCTTCATTACCCACTCAAATGTCATAATTAACACAAAGTGCTTCTGGTTTTATTGTAAGGTGAGAAAGGAAGATCAACACAATAATTTCTGCTACATTTAGCCTTATCTGGATTTTGTGATATTAAAGTTTCATTATCTTTTTTCTTTACAGATTTGACACTCACATACATAATTTCTGTTATTTTGCAAAGACTAGACTTATGAAAATAACTAGTTTTAAATTCACTGTCCAATCTGAAAAGAATGTGAAAATTTGACAAACTAGGAAGTTGAGAAAAAAATAATTTTATGTTTGGCAAACAGGTTTTTTGTTATAAATTTGATAGAGTAAATTTTAAAGTGAAACACTATTTCAAAGAAGTCAAAGTATTTAATTTTGAAATACCAACATATTTCCTTTTTTTCAGAATTTTTCTATACACAAAAATTTGCCAAAATAGATATAGACAAAATGTTTAATGTGAGCAGTTTATCAGTGGAAGAGGATATTCAATTCAAATACTTCATCTATCTATCTAGAGCAGACCTAGGTGCTGAGTGTTTCCTGTTCTGCATGTTGGAAAGTAACACCAAAAGCATCCATGTTGCCACATCTAAACTGACTTTTTGGGGGAGAATCATTTAAAAAGGAGCTGCATTTAGAGATGACATTCATGCTATGTGCAGACAGGCTGCCTTCCTCTCACTTCCTCCAGGCTCTTCCTTTTGCAGCCTGACTTTCATTCAGGTGCCATGCAGGTTGTTACCCTCCCCTGCATGTCATCCACCTACTGAATAAGACATAGCCTGCATCCCTTCCTAACTATTTCACCTATTTGTTGGATAAGACACTAGCAATCTGGTCCTATGGAGCATCCAGCATTGAAAAACAAAAGAGGAGAAAGGAAACACGTGTCCACACTTAGCGTCGTGAGCACCCTACTTCCAGGAACCATAAAGCAAATGCTTAAGGTGTATTTCCAACTGAGGCATCTGAAACCTGAGAGTGAAGTGACTTTGTCCACTCCCATGAAAGAACCACAACTTCCTTGTGATCAATGGTAGTAGAGCAATTGCTGTATTTAATAAAAGTATATGGAAGCCTGGTCTTTCTTAGTCATAAAATACAAAGTAAAAACATGAGAAACAATAATGGAAGTTAATCTGAAAATTACAGCATAAATGATGATGTTAATATGAAGAATTTTTACACTGGATATGCACCTGTGGCTTACATATGGGAGGGGGACTAACATGAGTTTGGAACCTATTGGTAAAATTGTTATAATGACATTATATTATTGCAGAGAGACGAAGAGAGAAAAGAGCTTAAAAGATGATCCATCTTAATGAGAGAGTACTATAAAAAGAAGACTAGACAAATAGTCATAAAATAAAATATGATATAATGAATTAGTTCGGCATTATAAGAGAAAGGAAAATATTATTAATTTGTGAAGCAGACAGTCATCTTTGCTACAGAATTAAAAGTGAGAGAGCTCTTATAAATGCTACCCACACGATGTAACACCTCACCAAAGCTCAACTATGAAACCAACTTATTCTGCTGATTACTGCTGTTCTAGCCATCTTTCCTGCATGTAAAACATTAAGTCAGCCAGTTATGAAGCTATCRAATGTTTCCAGAGTGTCACTTACCAGAAGGATTCGATAACTTACAAAGAAATGAACTGTTTTGCTTTCTGATCTTGATTAAGTACTGCTAACATACCACGTTTTGTGACAGTTTCAAATGCGGATTATTTTTGGTTCTTGTTTCTTGTATTTCTACAATTTTTGTCCAGCTCATTGCATCTAAATTTTTAATCTGTGTGATCCAAATCAATTAGAGCATGTTTTGTGTTTCCATAGTACCACCTAACACTGTTTCTAGTGCAGGAGAAGAGAAGACCTATTTTTAATCACCTATTTGTTGTATTTGTTTGGGTTCAAATGAAGTAAAAAGATGACAATAGCAGGAACTAGAGACTGTGTCTAGCAGGTAAGAAGGCCGACTCTGAAAACATACAAGAAGAAAAGAAGTCTTATCAGAGTTTCTACAGAACTTCAAACTCCTCAGCTTTCCCCACACACCAGCACATGAAGGGAGGTCTCTGCAGTGTGGCTGAAGGGCAACAGAGACCAACTTTCAATGAGAATTTTCACAGGGAGGAAGGAGGTTGAGGTATTTCTTATAGTTTATGATGATGCAAGTGCCCAGCCCTAAGTACTGTGGAAGTTAGTACATACCAATCCCCTCACGCTCTGGAGGGGGACTTTCTAGTTTGCACAAAAGTAAGCAGTACTTCTGCTGGCCCCATTCATTGCTAGTTCAAGGAAGCTACAAATCCCCAAGTAGAAGCTCTAAAAGCGGGACTAAGGTGTAGTTAAGTTAACAGTAACTCATTTCATGTAGAGCAGGATTCATTTATTGCCTGTGTGTACTGAAATCTGGGAGTGTTTGGGGTCTGGCTACTCAGTTTCTAGTTTGAAAGACACATGGAGTATTTGCTCAGTGTAGATATTTTTATTTATGTAAAAACAGCAATCCTATATTTTTCATGTAAATGGCGATCTTGGCCCAAACATTAATGTTCATTTCCCATAGAAAACCCGCATCCCAGGCACTGATCCTGGCTGGGAAGAACAAAGCATCCTGCTGCTTGTTCCAGCTTTCAACACAAGCTGTTGCATCACAGGGCAGAGCATGAATGTTGATAAATCCCACCCACCACACAGCATAGTCCAACCAGATGTTACCCAGTGTTTCAAGCTCTCCTGGTTGTATCACATATCCTGTTACAGGAGGTGGTCTTCTTAAAGTCCCACCTATTGGAGTCATGTAATTATGTGAGAAATTGCATTTTCCTTAAAAGCAAGGTCTTGCTTTTTGTTGAAAAAAACCCAACTAATCCAGAAGCAGTCCAATGATGAAAGAAACATATCTCAAAATGGATTTTTTTAGTCAAGGTCATAGCTGTCAGGTTGCCTGATATATGGTTTCTCAGGATTGTGACATGATTTTTCTGCACTCTGGCTGGACAATGCCGGGCAACTGCAGCTGCACAGTTACTGTTGATGATACAAAAGATTACTCTAATGGCTGCCTTATGTGTAAAGAGTTTGTAATGAACACCAAGAGCCATCAATACATTATTTTTCATTTTGAACAGTCAATATTTCATTAATTACGAAACTGGCTGTATTATAGCTAATAAGTAAGATTTGCTTTCTTATTATCGATTCTGCTGGTGAATAAAGAAGTACTACGTAGCACGTTTGCAAGAAAATTGCATGCCTATAAATATTGTGCTATAACAGAATTCATCCAGATTCTTTAATCCTAATTTCGACTGCACATTTTTATTTTCAATTTGTAATATACTTATATTGAAAAATCCCTCTGTCTTACCGCTTCTGCTGCAGGAAGCTTGCCTGTTGCTGCTCCTGTGAACTTGAAAAGTTTGGGACCTCATTTGTATCATGTGGATGTTTGAACAGAACAGAAGTGTTGTGTAGAAACGTCCCACCCCAGAGCAGCAAATGAATCAGATCAAACTGAACATTTTAAAGTATTACTTTTTCAAAACAACAGCCAGAAAAGAATAAAGAAGAAAAACTGTCAGTGAAGAAACTGAGAACTTTTTGTTCAACTGTAACTTCATAACCACTAAAAAACGTTCATTAAAATATAAAACCATGACTGTGGTTAAGACAGCTAACTATGGAAATAGGAAGAAATCTCTATTTTAAGAGTTTAAAAAAGGAAAGAATAGTGAAATTTTGAGTAGTTAATAATCTCCTACTTCATGGAAGCGTCTGCCATGTCACATCAGCAGGAATTATTAATGATTCCCAATGAAGTTTTGTCCCTTACCTGAACTCTTCCTTGCTGTATCCCTCTAGTAAGCAACAAAAATTTTTAAACTGACTTCAGGGACAATTTTTACAACCCCCTTCCCATAGTTACTAAGATGTTTTATCAGTAACTGTTATTTGCTCAAACATACCACAGTTCCTCACCATTCCTCTTTGATATACAATATAAAAGTACCCTTAAATAAGACTGTTCTTTTATCAGTCACAAAAAACATTCACACAAAATGATAACAAAGTCATGTAAGTGCTGAATGTCTGTGTACAGAAGTACAGGAATAATTATGCCCAAGTGATGCTCAGGAATCTGCAGGATCAGCAGAGTATGGTGTTGTGTATTTGTAATTCTTTCCTCATTCTCTGCAGCTCAAAAATTTTCTGAATTTCACCTCTTCCCCACACCTCCCTCCCAGCCATAAGCCTGCATTCAAAATTTACGTTACCCTCCCAGGGACTGTGGAGGCCCCACAGCCTAGCTGTGACAGAAGCTAGCTCAAAGTATCATTTATGTGTTCAAGCAAGCATGCAGTTTACAAATGTTAAGAATAAATTGTTTTTAGTAATGCATAAGACCATCTGCTATACACCAGCCTTCTTTGGTTTGGATTTCATGATATAACTCTTGGCTACATCATCTGATTCCTATTTATGCCTCTCCTAGAGGCAGAGCTTTTTAGTCATGGTTCAGACTGTTCCCATCACAGGAAAAACTGACGCATTTTCTGGTTTATTTTTCAGGGCTCACTCCCCAGCAATAGCTTTTGTCTAGCGAAACAAAGAAGCCAGTTTTATCTTACCTTCCAATGTACTTTGCCTCCAAATCTCACCTCAGCCCCTCACACACATACTCATACTCTTTGGAGCTGCAAAGCTTGAAGTCAGTACTCAGACAGGAATTGTATCAAACCAGTTAGGAGTTAACCTGGCCAATGCAAATGTTGGTTATTGAAAAACAAGAAATTAGGCCCAGGGGAATCTTGAGCAAAGGTCAGGAGGTTAGGAAGGATAGGAATAGGTCAACAAAAGTCTGCTCTTGCATAGCCTAGGGGTCCTTGATTTTTTTTTTTTAATTTGGTAAAGATCTGTGGAAAACAAGATGAATGGATTTTCCCTAAAGACCTCAAGGCCTGACTGAGTAGTGAGTTCACATTCACATGTTCCTCCAAAGAGTGGGGAATCTGAATATTTCACAGGAAAATCTCTAATGCTAAAATGATGGACTACTCATTGCCTACTCATAGATTAGCCAGGTGGGAGACTGCTGTCACATGTTTTTCTATATCAGCTAGGACTCTGATAGTTGAAAATGGCAAGAAGAAAAATAGTTCAGATGAAAAAGTGGACGAAAATGAAAGCAGAATATTGGGGGGTGGGGGGTGGTGTATGCATATGCCATTGTCTTTGATGCAGACAAGTATACCGGTGAATGCCCACTCAGATGCAGCCAGAAACTCACTACCTCTGTTTCACAAACAGGCTGACATATCTCCTGGCTGGGTGAAGGGCACATCAAAAGAGACTCTTCCTGAACCTCACCAAGCAGTATGGTCTCATTATTTGGCTGTCCAGGTAAGATGCTCAGTCATGTTTTTAAACTCCCTGTTCTAATGAGCAGAGTTCTGAGACCAAATCCTTTTGCCTTTGCTTTTCACATTCTTCCCAGAAAGAGTCAGGATTTCCTCTTGATTGCATTTTCTGGGATGTACACTGACCTAGAGTTTGCACCTTTCATATTGGTACTGCTGTGATCTGACAGAAAACTATATCTGACTTGCATATCTCAAATTTTTTTGAGTGCTGATCATGGCAAGACGCTCTCCAAGTATCAGGGAAAAGCACAGAGTTCAAGGTCCTGGAGGGCAGCACAGGGCATCAGGGGAATGGAAATTCCCTGAGGTCTGGGCTCTGCACTCTTCAGAGCTAACTGCTATATGGACCATATGGAGATAGGTATAAATATCATCTCTGCGGGCACTTAGGCTCCACTCATCTCTGTAGTGCCAGATATAAATTATGAGAGTATCATTGTCAATAAAATCTGAACTGAAATCCCACTTTAGTCTTCACTGCCGCATCTGCTGATTTGAGTGCACCTATTACCCTGCCAGAAAATTCAAAAGGGGAACCTGGCTTAGAAGAAAAACGATAATGTGTACTTATATAACATTGAGCTCAGGGAAGGCTGCTACAGTGCTAAGGAAAGCCAGAGAAAATTAAGCACGGCAGATATAAGAGAAGGTTGGAAAAAGTAGCTACTGAGGATGAAGAGAAGTTCAGAACAGCCAGAGAATTTGGGCAAAGTAATTTCCAATAGGATAATTAATAAATATCATACCAGGAATTATTTACATGCAGGAGCAAACACACAATATTGCTATTGCCATATGTGAGATGATCTTTTCTGCTCTGCTCTCCCATAACCTTCACTATTCAGGTAATTTAGCAACCTGCAGCTTATTTAGGGCAGAATTCTTCACTGGTCACTACAGGCTGAATGTCTCAAGGGAATGCTTGCGTACTAAAAGGGATTAGTCCAGGTGGATGCAGAAGGCCTAACCATGGTCAACTTAGCTGCCAGAAATGAAGGTGAATTGGAATACACAGGTTCTACTGTGACCAGAGGTCATGAAGTTGTTGATAGAGGTCCAAAGCATCTCTTCACCCAGAAGGGATAAACTTAGAAAATAATTTACTTGAGCTGCTTTTAGATTGCTTAAGAAAACTAAGTTCTTGCTCCCAGTGTATAGCAATTGTCAAGGAAAAGAAAAAGAAGAAACAGTTGATTCCTGATTAGGAGTCAGACACATAATTCAGGGGATATCTGAGCTACTACTTTCTGTGGTGGAAAAAAATTGCCCTGGATAATTATTCTTGCTTTGTCAGGGTAAATTTATTGGAAGACTTTGCAGCTTGTACAAGTGGATGTGTGGGTCAAATCTATTTTTACCAATCCAGGAACACATTTCTCTGAGCGGGCTGCACTTGAATAGGCATAAATTCAGTCATTTTGCAATGACATCAGATGTGTAATCTTTGACCATTTTTTATCCCCAAAACACCAGGTTAGTGGAAAATTAGGGGAAAAATCCCAGAATTTCTAGTAGTCAGAATACTAGAACACCTTCAGAAAAAGGATATGTCATCAGATGCTACTTTTACTTAATGCACTACAATTGTAGACCAACACAGAGAGAGCAGTTAGCACCTGCAAACATTGGCAAATTGAGAATGTGAATGTTTATTTGTACAGTTGGAGGYGGTGCCAGATGAAGGGGCAAGAGGGGAAAAGCGAACCAAAAGTGCAATGGGATTTGGTGTTCTGGGAGCTGCTGCCACTGCAGGAACATGGCATAGAGGGCTGTGGGGTTTGGGTTCACAGTTATGGAGCCAAGAAGATGGATTCACAGCTGTGAACAGACACATGCTGTCAAGTTTTTGGGTTGCAAGGCGAAATTTTGATAGCAAAGAGTCAAAGTAGTAGGTAGTAGCTGAGAATGCTGAAATTGTTTTAAGCTCCAGCAGCTTTGTGTGTCGGCTAGCATTTAGTGAGTTAGAGTGTCAAAGAGGTGCAAAGAAAACAGGATTTGAAAGTAGGACTAGCTTTCTGTATAAACATGTACAGGAGATGCTGTCAAAGTCGTTACAGCTACCTTCTGCAAGTAAGTAACTTTGCTGGAAGTGAAAAGGTGATTGGTAGCGTCTCTGAACCACATCACAGCAGCTCTAACTAGACAAATAGAAGACTTGACAGATTTTAGTGGTGGCACCCTGAGGAGGAGAGCTGAGAAAGTAAGTGTTGGCATGAGTGCACAAGCTCCCTCAGAAGGGCAAAACACAGGGTCAGAGGGGAAAGGTTCATCTTGTCATCGCTGCTTTCTAACATGTAGCCACTTCCTGTTTCTTCTGAGAATGGTGAATAAGAAATGAACTTGAATTTGGGCAAAGCTTCAAGGTTTTTATTGAATGGTACATAACTAATAAACAAGATACACTGTCGACATTTTCATGGAAAATAGACTCAGTTAAACACAGCAACATACTTCTGCCTTTTGGATAGATGCTAATTTAGCATTTGTAAAACGCAAGGCCCCAGCAGAGCTGGAACATCCTCCCAGCAACAGCCTAAAAGAGAGCTCCTGCTGGGCAGCCTTTGTCTCCAACGGAGCTGTCAGCACTGGCTCAGATATCATCAATGTAAACCCCAGCACGGCATTGCTGGGACACAATGCCAGTGAAAGGAGCTGAGATCAGGCTTTTAGAGCAGCAGTGTCATTAGTGCCAGCCTATGGTGATGCCTCTGTGGAAGCGTAGAGCACTAATGCCAGAAATGGGACCAATAAATAGCAATGCAGGGAAACAAGTCAACATTCCTTTGTACATTAGTGTGCTCTTCTGTCTCTGCCCTCCAGACCTATAGGATTAGCCTTGCAATGACACACAAGCCTCTGTCGTAATAGTGTTTGGATTTCAGTTGATCAGTAGACATGGTGAAATTTGACAGTAAGATGCTCAGCTGCAATAGCAATAGCTCTTAATGCTATACATATATATATGTGTATATATATAGACTACATATTGGTACAATACAACTCAAAGAATCAATGGCCTAATGTAGCCATTTTTATGTGACAGGGTTAACCTTGAAATATTAATGCATAAACTATTTATTCTCCTCCAAACCATAGAAGTTACAAAGAATATTCTCTCTCCTTCCCGTACACCTTTGTAATAAGAAAACTAATTTTATTTCTTTAACTTAAGTGAATTAGCAGACTCTCCATCCCAGCTAGCAAATGGTTTCTTTCTTTCCTTGTTTCAGTTAACAGTGATGTGGAATGGAATCACTTTTTTCTCTAGCTTTTCAGAAGGCATTTTCACATAGACCCCAGTAGTGAGACATCGTCTTCTCTTTATCTATAAAATACGTGAAGACAGTAAAATAAAAAAAGTAATCACAGCATAATCATTGACCAGCACATTTTAGGGAAAACTGATGGATGTTCTGCCTTTACTGAGTAGAAGGTATTCTAGACACCTTTCCCTGTCACCCCTCTTTGTAGAAGATCTGTTGAGACCATTTGAGGGAGAATCAGGAGTTACAGGGACCATTTAGCAAAAAACAGAGTCCTGCCATTCATTTAGCCCTTTGAAGGTGCTCCTGCTGCAGAGTTCGGTGTTGGTTCAAAACTAGGAGTGTTCACACCAGACAGTTTCATTTAGATTCTAGGGACAAGGGCGGATTGAAAAATATGGGACAGGGATACTATTTGGCTTTAAGCTTTGGCATCAGGTTTATTTCTGACAGACTGTGAGTACTCCAGACACCCATGGAAAGAGGCAACACAAGCTTTCATTTTGCATGCCTTTGTCTTTGTGCAGACATTTCTAGCTGTGAAGTTAAAAATGCTGTAAGTTACAATTCCCTCCCATCACAAGGGGAAGCCTCTTTAAATTTGCTTTGCACAAAAGTGAGTGGTGAGAAAAGGAAAAATCAAATCCTGGGATTCTGTATGAATCAGTTGTGAAATCAGAGTACACGTGAAGACTGTTGCCTTTGATCCCAGAAGCAGGCAGGAATCCAACCTGTTCTAAGCATCCAAACCTGAGCTAAGGGTCAGTCCAGCTGATGTAAGCTGACTGCTTTCTGGTACTCTGGCAACACAAATGAGCCATGAACAGACCTAAATGGCAGCTCCAGCAAGTTGTCTTACTTTGCATTATTGTAACAGCATTGCACCAGTAAAAAGGAGCATCCCAGTGTGTTTGTTCCCAGTGTTCTTCCCTGTTCTCATTTCTTTCTCCTTGTCCTCATCACACAAAGGGGTATTATTAGCAGGATGGGGCTGAGTTGATGGGACTTACCGCTTTGCCCACAAGAATGGCTGAGATGATGATACTGTAAAGAAAAAATCCTGAGGCAGTAGCTCCTAATACCCAGAGATATATGGCAGTGTCTGGACAAGGTTCAGGATCTAAAACATATGATATCACACAAGTCATGTCACACGTAAGCCTCATAAGGAAGCCCCTAGAGTCAATAAGTCAGCCTCCACAGTGCTTTTCTCTAGCATGTGCTATCCCAGGATACTACCAGGACTGAGCTCTGAGTCCCTGCCCGCTCAACCTCCAATGAAAATAGGCTTTATCTGTAGAAGAACATACACGTTTCTCTCTGCTGTTTCTTCACCTACATATCTAACTGCCTAGACATACATGTACACKATACGGTATTGCTTATGCTGTCAAACATCCATACATTGCTAAATACATTGCATGGCTATGACTATGCCTGCTTTAGGTATGTGCAGGGAGGCCTGAAAGGAATAAGAGCTAACCCTGATTATCAGAGCTTGAATCAGTCCTCACTTCTTACAAACAGAACTTTGAAGACCTTTGAGACATAATAGCAATTCCCTTAATCTGGGAATATCACAGTACTGTAAAGCTGCTTGGCTTACCAATTACGTAGAGATGCGTCCCATTTCCCTTGTTCATAAAATAGGGTGGAGGGTACATCCGTTCCATCTTGCAGATGTAAAGACCGGTATCATTAGCTTGCAGGCCAGTGAGGGTGAGGGTCACATTGTTTCGGCTGGGGCTAACATGGCACTGAATGACCTCTTCCACACGGAACATTTTCAACTCAATTGTGTAGGTTGAAGCACAAATTTCAATGAACTGGTCACCCGCCTGTTTAAGCAGAGTCACTCGAATTTCCTTTGCATTCCCAATGTGCTTGTATTTACACACCAAGCTGGCGACTCCTTGCCTGTTGGCCAGCACCATTGCTGGCTGAGTCACTTCCATTACTGTAAGGAAGTAAAGAGCGTGATGGTAAGTGAACTGTTAAGAAACGGTCTGCAGTCATTTACTTGAAACATGCACAATAGGAAGGGAGTCCTACCACCTCCTATTATCCATGGGTAATTCCTAGAAATGCTGCTAAATCCRTCCAAAAAAAAGGACTCCAAGACCACAATTCACATAGGCACTGCATTAATATACTTAAAAAAGCTCAAGGAGTGCTTTGATTACTGTAAATGATATTATAAATCTCAGCAATTACTTGTTGCTTAAATAGTAGGTAATTTGGCCCACTTACTGGAGCAATGACCTGCATGCTTCAGTTTCCCTTAACATAACTTTTTAATATACCTAAGAAAGCAAAAAAATAGACTTCAGATGGTAAAGCTGAAATTTGAAATTTAAAATTAGGCATTTAAACCACAATTTCTGCCTGGTAGAAATAAGCATGTTCACATTTAGAAACAAACAGGTTGACATCCTGTATGGAACATGGAACAGAACCATTAGGGTAACGGTAAAACTGAATGGAAAACCTGTTTGCATATTTTTGTTTCTGATCTTTTTGCTCCTCATTTTTAACGAGCTATTCCCAAGCCACAGTACAGCAACAGTATATACCCCAAGCCACAGTATAGCAACACACAGCAAAGCCTGATAAACATACTGCAAAAAATCATTACAAATCTTAAAGGGAAACTAGTGTACCATGTACATCCCCATTGGCTGCTTTTTACAACTTCTATACTCTATCCTGCCACACAATGGGAAGGCACTGACTTTTGCTTTAATAAGCTGTGAAGACTCAGTATTATTTGTTCAGTTTCATTTTATATCAGTCCATTTTGGGGCAGGGCTTATCTTCTTCAGTTCTGCAGTGCAAGAATTTGGGATGAAGAGGAGTAGAATTTCTTTATCCATTCAAACCTCTATATCCACGTTATCAGCTGCCAATAACTTCACTCACAGGGCCTGGTTTGTCAAAATCTTTCTTCCTTCTTGAACTACTCTGAATCCTGCCCAGCCTCTGTACAGATGCTACTGCTCTAAAGTCTGTGTCTGGTTTTCCAGGTACCTTGCGGTGCCCCAAAACCTTCTTCCCAGACTATGGAGGGGTCCCATGTCATCTCCCTCTCCCTGTCGTACCCAGTCCATCTCCTGCAAAGATGTGAAACCGAGAAAATGTAGACACCCCCAGCTACCTTGCCTCCTTCATCTACCCACCTTCGGCAATGGCAGTGGCTGTGCAGAGAAAGCCCACGGTGACCAATATTGAGAGCATTCCTGTGCTGGGACAGATGCTGAAGGGGCTGAAGGTGGCTGATGCCTTCAGACTTTAAGATAAACTGGAACTCTCAGGACTGGAAAAAAGGCGACACCTTTCAGGATACTGAATCTTCGAAATGTTTGAACCCACACAGAGTCAGTGTGTATATATATAGCTTTGATCCCAGATGCTGTACCTGAAAGTAATATGAAGCTTTGTTTTGGTTTTACGAGAAAGGAAGTAGTGGGTTTGATTAGTACGTGCACAGTTAACCTCAAACAGCATGAACAAAAACAACTATTCAGCAGATGGAAAATATATATTCAATCTGAAACTGCCATCCATTCTGCTTTAAGAATTGGGGGAGGAAAGGTAATCATCCAATAGRGCAGTTCAGGCCCTTTGGTGGTGCCAGCTTGCACAATCATAGCACTTAATATTTTAGCAATCATCAGGTATTTCCTACTAGGACAATACACAGAGAACTATACTTCTGCCTAATGTGGCACGGTGAATCACTGCAAACTAGCTTTTTTATGGAGGACTTCCCTCCGCCCCCAATTTCTTTGCTTGCTTTAATGTTAGTGCTTTTGATGTTTAAAAATTGCTGCCCCTTCAAAATACTGATTACACTTGCAATGACTTCATCTTTTCATATCAGCAATGTGACTTGAATCATAACCCAGCTTCTTTAGACTTTCCTGTTTCCAAGAAAACATTATCTATCTAGGTTTATAGCTAATGACTTCCACATCTATACAGTACTTTCCCTACCTACGGACTTTACTGTCTAAGTACCTTGAGATCAACAGAAGAAAAACTGCAGGAGCTTTGATTATTGCTATCTCTGCTTAGAGCACCTGCGTCATTTCAAATCTCAGTGAAACAGTTTTCACCCATTAGCCTTTTAAAAGTCATGTAAGGTCTGAAAATCATTTTGCTTTTTTATGTGATAGACTCATATCCATGAATCACTGCCTAAAGAATTTCATAAAAATGAAGTTATACTTCAGTTACACTGAAGGTCATCATTCTTTTTTTCCCCACACTTTGAGAAGTTCTTTTAGAAGGTGCTTCATCATTTATATATGTAGATCTAGTAGATTGCCAAGGCCTACTTTTGGACCGTGACCTAGAAAAACTAACAGCATTAGTTCTTGAAGAGTAGCCTGCCCAATCCAAAGATACAGGATAAATATTTGATCTTGAAATTACATAAATACCTAATGATATAAATAAATTTACTGCTTCCATACTTAGGTGATGCAACAATTGTTTGTAATGACAGATTCCTAGTCAGTTTGATCTTAACCAGCATTCAAAACAGAACGGATGATAAATAAAAATACGGCTATGGGAAAATGAAAAACTGCACCCTAATAATGAGTCAGGCCCATATTGTATTACTGGTTAGACAAGCTTAAATCAATTTTAATATTAAATTTAATATTAAATAAATGCTATTGCAACATCGTGTACCAGAATATCAGTGAGATTTATGGCATGAAATTACCAGGTTATGCCTGACATTTTCATATCCAGAGTAGTAACCAAATTACCTGTCCTATGTATTTTTTGGGCTTGGATTTTGTATGCAGTTAAACAAATGATGCATTTGAGCCTCAGCAACCATAATGTCATCTCCTGATAATTGATTGAGACTGCAAATTGATGGTGCAGTTAACCACTAAACACTTGCAAAGGATTGCCACGTAAAACTCAGTGCTCACTGTCCCACATATCCACAGTACCTTATACAGCTAGAGTGAGAGGTAGCGCTCTGGTGCTGCTCTCTCTGGCAATTGAGACTGCTCTGGCAAACATTGTGTTTCCAGTGGTACTCATCTTGTTTCCTGGCTGTTTTTGTTCTCAGGGTGCCTTTTCAGATCGACCGCTTTTTACTTTTTACCCTTGTTCCTCCTTAAAAGCCTCATGTTATGGTGACTGCTCTTCTAAGTAAGGCACAATATGTCTCCCTGTGGAGTCTCTTGAAGTCATCTCTGTCTTCACAGCCAGGGCAGCCTGAGGTGAGCCCAGAGAATCCCCCTTCCAATGGATAGAGATCACCATGCTATGGTGTGCTTTATCCTTGCTAACCAGACTTTGGATCTTGAGTTAATGTGTGCGGATAGCAGATGGATGATGCAGTAAAATAGAGATCTTGTTCCAAATAAGATCTCTCCTTCACTGCTCCCATCCTTCCCAGCTCAATTATGGCATGGAACAAGGTATTGGTAACTGAATGAGTTCCCTCCTAAAATAAGATCTACAAGAATCACTGGGGACACCTTTCCTCTGCTGTGCCCCTCTTCTTACTACTTTTCAGCTGATGAAGAGTCTCTGGACTTCTGCTTCGTCCCCCTTCCCTGTATATCACAGCCATGCTTTGTGGGCTACAGCCATAGGACCTATCTTACCTAGTTACTGTGCCTTCTTGTCTCTGTAGTCTGGTATCTTCCTGTCCCGACTTCCTCATTTTGAGAACTTTTTTTCTTCCACCCTTTCCCCGTAACTGGAACCTGACACATGGCCTAGGGCCAGGGCAAGGGAATCAGTGAAAGAAGAGCCCACCCTTTGACTTTGAGATTCAGAAGGTCTTTCAGGAAGGATATTCCTCAGGCTGTCTCCAACAGCCTGTGCTTTGCACTTGCTGTGTCCAAAAGCTCAGTATAAGATAAATCTTTCCTTTAATGCACATACTTATATTATAGTACTCTTTGTTCTTAGGGGTGATATTAATCCCCAGGTCACAGGAAACCTTTATACTCTACATATGCTACCATAGCAAAGTGTCAGAGTAGGGGATGGGACTGAGGGCTTGCAGAGCTAAGCTGCAGAGCCTTAAACTGAGGAATCATCTTAGGAGCGGTTCAGGTCTCACGGCCTCTTTGAACTTAGCTCAGAGAGGGACATGCAATTTACACTGAACACTGGACTACACTACTGTGATTAGTCAGATTGCTAGTAAGTAAAATAACTAGGTTTCTAATGTAAGTTTCTTTCTCATTTTGGGTTAGTCGCTAACATTTTAGTGATTTGAATTGCTTTTCTTCATTGAACGCTTGTTAGGGCAAACCTTCCTGCTGACACCCTGTCAGAACTCCCATTGCAAAATGTTATTATTCACAAAATTGTTTTCACCCTTTAAAGCCTGTCTCATGCTGCCCATGTTTTTTTCTTGTGTGACAGGAACTTGCTTGGTGAATTGCTTGAGATGTAATGGGGAGAAGAGAAGCTTATCATTTGCATAAGTATCTGGTTTCAGGATATTTTGTTAAACTCAGAATGTGAGATCATGTCTTATTATGTTAAACAGTTCATGCTTTTACCATGTTAGTTTGCCACAAACCTATTGGGGTTTTGAAATGCACTGTCATTTGAAAAAAAAATCCAGACCTCTAAGTGGTATGGCTGAAGAAAAAATCTTTTCTACAAAACAATAGGTAAAGAGAAAAGGAAATAACACAGTGACTGGAAAAATATTGTTTCATTACCATTAAAGGACTAAAACCTGATTAGTGTAAGTAAAGGCCTAGATATGACCAAGTTTGGTGGATCAGTCTTGGTTCCTGAAGGAACCACAATTCACATCACAAAACCACTGATTTTTAAGTCTCTCAGAAATGTGGCCTTTCTGTCAGCCTCTAACCTGGATTTACAAATGCTGCTCTCTAGTCCTAAGCCTGTGCCCCTAGTCCAGCTTCAGCAGAGGCAAGGACAGCACTAGCTGAGGAATTGTCCATCCGGTACTTCTCAGGGCACATGGGGTTGGTCTTCTTGTGCACTTCTGCTGACCAGCAGATTGTCCAGAAGGATTTGAGGTGTGGGTGGATGTGTGAGTGTCCTTTTTCTTTGTGCTACAGTTGTTGGTATTTCCTTTTTAGAGTCTAGGCTTTGCTTCCCCTACTGTAAAGTTAATTGTATCCAACTGGCTTTCCTGAAATGCAGGGCATCTATAGTTATCTAACACAGAGGGAAAATTGCCTCCCAACTTTTCATGCTAACAGTTCTCAGTTAGCCTTGAAGGTCTCCATTGTACCCCTTACCTGGCTGGGTTTGCTACATGTTATTCGTAAAAGTCCGTACATGCCCCAGTAGCAACCAGGACCCCTGACTGTGTGAATGCATTGCCCCGTCCCCATGCCCTATGCAGCTTACAGTCAAAATGTAAGATCTGAGACTGTATGGAAAGAGATACAGACAGAAGTAAGAGGAAATAAAGAGACAGGACTGAGAAGCAACACAGGCAAAAGGTCTTTACACACCAGCTTCCTTACTCTTCTTCAGTTTCCTGTAAGGGGTTGTGGCAAGGGAGAGATGTTAGGAGGAATTTGAACACAGACCTTGAAGTGTCTTGGCAGATGTTTAAGGACTTATCTTTAAGCAAGGAGCTTTCCAAAGTCGAGCACCACAAATCTCTTGTTAATAGGCCAGTCACTTGGGAGTGAACACAGAATAAAGCAGACACCTTCATCCCAGAGTAAACACTGAGAGCTAGTCTGTTTTCAGGAATAAGCAAAAAAGAACCAAAGGAACCCCCCAAGTCTAAAAATAAAGCAGTTAAGTGTACCCCGTGATGAGCTGTAGCTGTGGCAACATGGAGAAATACTGGAGAAAGGTTTTACTTCTGCTTCCGTTTATTTCTTAAAGCATTGCAAAAAGGGAAAACAGCAAAAGGTAGTCCTATTTCTGATAGTCTCTGGCTCTGACAGTACAGCAGTTTGCATTTAACGAGGGACACAAGAATAAATCATTATAAAGCTTTGCTGAAGACATGTGAGGAGTGCTGTTCTCCTCAAAAATGAGATGCGTAAGAAATATTTTTAAAGGGTACAGACGAGGAGCATAATTCACATGTGGTATATAGCTTAAGAGCCTACTTCCAGTTTTCACAGGGCTAATTAAGACCCTGATTTTTTTAAAAAACTTTTAAAATGGCATTTCAAACTGCAAGATCAAAGCAGGACTCCTGGAAAACCTAGAATTAAACCTTTATATTTAACATTTATAAAGCAAAGGACTGAAAGAAGTTTACATAAAGGAGATAGTGCTCCAGCTCAGTGGACATACAGAGAATCCAAATATTTGAAAGACAGGAGACCTGACAAGGAAAGGCATTTTCCTAAGCTCACATTTGAAGTTCTGTTCAAATCCAAGGGATTGCACGGACCACATTCTAAAGTACCTCTTTGAATTGATGACAAGTGGGTAATGAAGATCAGCTTTGTTCACCAGTCAAAGTCTGGAGGCCATTTCTGAGGAGTGAATGAGAGCTGATAGTTTGAATGGGATGGGCTGGAAAATGAAATGAAATGAAATGAAATGAAGGAAACTTAGTAATATAGCAGAAGGGGGAAGCCACCGCACAGACACAAAGAGAAGGACAAGGTGTTCAAATTGACAGATTCACAGTAACATTTTGAATACATAGCAGTGAGCCAAAGTTTGTCAAGGCCAGTGAAGAGAAAGTTTCAGCAGTTGAGATGAATAGTGGTCATGGGCTAAGGCTTCTGAAGGTATTTTGTCACATTTAACTACATCCACACTCGGTCTGATTTGCCTGTGCAGGGACTGGATCTCAGAACTACAGCACAGGTATGCATCTCTTCCCAGGGGCACACGGAGTTTGGGAACAGAAGCCACAAGCCTTGGACATCTTAGGAAAACAGCTTCTGTATGGAAATCTCAGAGGGCTCTTGATGAGATGGATATAGGGAAATGAGAACACCAAGAGGGGAAAAGATGTTTTGGGCAGAAATATGAGTGGCTGGATCAGTGAAGGGTATATGTACCTTTTTCAGTGCTTTCAGATGTCACTGTTAGGCTGTGAATGAAGCATATTCCCAGACAAAACTGCCCAGAAGCCACTTACGAATGAAAACACATTTTAATAAAGACCAGATAGTGCACCACCTGCATCCCCGTCAATAATGGTGTTTAAAATTTGCATGACAGAGCAAGGTGCTATGGAAACACAGCACTGAGGGATGGGGACCACTTCAGAATCCCTCCTTGCTATAACCTCGCCTCGCTTTTCTGCTTCCCACACCTTCTCCTTGCCTCTTTCCTTGCAGTTTTATCTACAAAAAGCATGGAATGAATAGTGGCTTTATTATAGATTGTTTATTCAGAGCTTGTCAGAGAATCTGTTGCTGGGAGTTATGTCTAAGATCTGTAGGGTTGATGCCCTGACGTATGGAAGTGATATGCTCAATCAGTTTGCCTTTGGTCCATGGGCCATCACGTTACTTAAAGTTTACAGTGATGTGTGCAAGGCTTGTGAGTTTGCATTAGAATATGTGTTAAATCATAGGCTGGAGGCTCTGGAAAACAAAGATAAGGAATTTCTGGCAGAGGGTTGTAGAATAAATCCCAGACTTTGCAAGAATCTTCTTGGTTTTGAAGCGTAGCAGTTGCAAAATAAATTGTCACCCCATAACCCAGACCTCTCTGAAAATGGGATGCTGTAGCCAAGCGCTGCGTTTGTGGCTGGCATCATGTGAGTCAGCAAACTAAAAGCAGGTCCTATACCTTCCAAAAATGTATCAGCTTCAGGATTTGTTGTTCAACCTACTCTTCACCGCAGAATCTGATCTCATGTACAAAGCCTTACCCTTGCATTAGTGATAACTCAAACTCRTTTTGTCTTCCCTAGTTTACAAAGTACTTGAAACCACATTTCTAGGACCTAGCAATTCCACTTTCCTGAAGTCCCTACCGGGGCTAAGTATGAAAACAAAACCCTGAAATGTCAGAGAGGCCAGATGTGCAAGGGGAGCCTGAGTCTTTTGTCAGCCAAAGTGATAGTTTGAAAAAGCTGACAAGCCTCTACCTCTCTGTTCAGAAGCTCTTTCTTACTATACCTGTTTACTGACAGATATTACAACTCCCTACAAGCTTTAGCTTTCTCATATTCTCAGACAATCCCATCTATAGCAACTCTAAGAATATTAACTTGAATGTGTCAGTGTGGCCAGCTTGCTCTCCTGCTTATTTGAGTTCAGCACTGGTTGGAAGTGTTTAAAAGACGTGTAGATGAGGCGCTTAGGGACATGGTATAGTGGGCATGGTGGTGTTGGGTTGATGGTTGGACTTGATGATCTTAGAGGTCTTTTCCAACCTTAATGATTCTATGATTCTATGATGTCTCCTATAAAGCCTCTGATTGCAGTGAACATCCAACTAATGTGCTTCTTCACAGCTCCAGCTGCCTCCTCCCACTATCATCATCTGAAAACCCAGCTAGGAAACCCTACATTTTAAAATTCATATCCAGCATCCAAAAGAGTTCCTAATGTTTTGGCCACAGGGATAACGGATACCAGAAAGTATGATAGTGGGCAGTTTGGTTGGCATGTGTGCTAGAGATGAAGGGGAGAATCAAGAAGGTTTGCAAATGTGTTTCTAGGGGGGAAAGAGACTATAAAACAGGGCTGCAAAGTCAGTAAGAGGGGATAAAAAGGAGGATGGGCTTGTGGGTAACACACCACTTGGGGAATTTTTCTTTTAGATAGCAGTGAGATTATATCTGGTGCRTACAAAGAAAACAAATGTGTTGGATGGGGTCCAATGAGAATCAAGCCCTACGCAAAATGGGAGGAAATGTTTTGAATTTTATAATTTTGATGAAATGTTGAAGGAAAAGGGGAAATTTTTGAGAAAATGCATGTACATCTTTTCCTAAAGCTTTTTTCAAGTCCCCACCAACAACATTTTTCATTTTTAAATCATCAGGTCTTTTGCAAAGAAAACAAAGGTGCCTTACACACTGGCAAAATGTAATTTTGTCTTTTTTTCTGCCTAGAACCAGTACTGGGTGCAATGAGAAAAATGTGAAGGGAACCCTTTGCAGCAAAAGCAACTGCAGTTAAGCAGAGCTTTCTTGAGAAAGTTTCACTTCCTAAGGGTTTTTGCTATGTTTGCTCATTCAAATGGCCATTGCATTAACCCAGTTTTTATGATTTCAAACATCAGCAACCAACTTAGGTCTTGTAAAAGAAAAAGTGTAAAGCAGAAGGCCTGGTTCTCATTACTCTAAGGACCTAACTGCATCAACAAATTTTGCTGCCACAGCCTTGTAAGTGGTGTTGCTGCAATATTACCTGCCTGATACATCAGCCTGTGTTGGGTTATTGCCAGAGGTCAAGATTCAATGAAAATAATGGTATTTCTGTACCAAGGTCTTTGGGCTAGAGAGGTTAGGCAGGACTCGATCTCCCTTCATTCACATTCCTCCATTCCTTCAATAGGTACGAAACTACAGCACCGCCCATTCCTGACTTGAAGGGATTTAACTACGAAAGCTATAAGAGCGCTTTCGTTGTTGCTTTTTTAATACTGCATCCTGAAACAGAGTAATTTCATTTGCAAGCTATTTAACAGTAGACTGTGTATTAGGTCATAACACACTGAGCTGGCGAATGCAGGCTCTGGAGAGAGTGCAGCTATAATTTCTGTCTGTGACTTTGCAGTGACTGATTAATGTTTTTTTGAGTTCCTGGGCCACTGAGGAGCTGGAGACATGTGGAGTTGCAGGCTCTGGAGTCTTGAGAAGTTTGGATTTGCATGATAAACTGTCGAGCCTGGGAATGGGCCTTTGTTTTTGAAAAGAACTTCTGTAGCCAAAAGTTCAGGATAGGAGATATTAATATATTTCAGGAGCTTGGCCAGTACGATCATATTCTTTAATATCAAGAACAAAACCCTTCAGAATTTCCAATGAAATAGTTCTCGATGTTTTTCAAATTACATGATTTTCTTTTTCTTGTTCAAAGCAACATTTTCTTTCAAAAATCCTTGTTATTTTTAAACATTCAAATGATATTTAAATAGCCAACATCAAAATGAAGCATTAAAATTTTTTAGGAACAAATGTCTCATTTGAAGCCTCCAAATTATTAATTGTTTTACTTTTCAATTCATTAAAAAATCAATTTTTTTTTCCTTTCAGTCTGATTGAAATGAGTCCTCTTGACTTTCCAAATCTGCCAACGAAACAAAAAAAATTAATTATTCATCGAGTTCCAATGAACACCCTTCATAAAACTTCTGAATTATGCAAAAGAATCACCTTCTGGGAAATAGGTATAGATCATTTTATGGTACAAGCTTGCAATGTGACTCAATGCCTCTTCACTTGCACACTATAACCCTCTTCACTCATCTGATTATTCAGTCTTTTGCCTTGTCTATAGTTTTCAGCTCATTTCCCCCCCACTGCCACCATTGATCTTCTCTAGTTTTCCTTTGCTTACAACAAAATATTCTTTATCTTTTGAGATATCAAATGCTTCTATCCTGTGAGGCAAATGCAGTCTTGAGGACAGAAATGGTTAAATGACTTGGCTCATGACGTTACTCGTAAAACTTGTCACTGCTCTGATGGTGTCAGCACAAAGGGCAAGGAGCAGCCACCTGCCCCCATCGCACCCATGGCACCCCCAGTAGCACGAGTACAGGGATGGCGGGGATGGCATGGGTGGCAGGCCTGGCTGCTGGCCGCTGTTGCTCAGGATCTCTAGCAGAGCAGGCATTCTTGTTTGGCACAGAGGTCTGGCCTTGCAGGTGGACCTCTAGGGAAAACAAACACTGAGAAACACAATAGAAATAAGACACAGAAGCTCAAATTGAGGGGCCAGAAGCAGACGGGGGAAATGAAGAAGCTTTGATCTCCCTCTCCTTGATCTCTGAGCCACCCCGCTCTCTTCATTTCCCCCTTCTCTGTGCCCCGTGACTGCAGACGCTGCACGAGTGAGCGTGGTGGGAAGCAAGGGCTGCCAGCCTCCTCCTCACAGTCAGCCAACGCTCTCCTGAAGTGAATCACAGATTCTCCCTCCCCAGCAGCCTCTCTGAAGCAGGACCCCGGCCTCATTC
Organism: Phoebastria nigripes; assembly: GCA_035582835.1. Taxonomy (NCBI): domain Eukaryota; kingdom Metazoa; phylum Chordata; class Aves; order Procellariiformes; family Diomedeidae; genus Phoebastria; species Phoebastria nigripes. The sequence continues at coordinate 2,574,728 of JAYKAV010000445.1, forward strand.
ACCCACGTACTACCAGGCCCTTCAGCTGACCTTAAAGAGGAACACACCTGCTTCTTGCTTTTAGTATTGCTGCTTGCAATTTGCACAAGAAGCGTTGTGTTCTCTTTCCTGTGCTTCTCGCTCATGCGCAGGGCCAGTGGGTCCTGGGGTGGTGTCCTGGGTGCCCCAGCTGAGCACCCATCCTTCACTTTGCAATAAAATGGACAGCAGCCACGTCCACACCATGTGCATGGTAATCCATTTGCTCTGCGCTTTCAGGGATTAACTACATTTTTAGCTAACCTGCACGTGCTGTTCTTGGGATCCACTTTGTTATCTTGATTAAGTGCCCATAGTTTCTTCAAGGCTTTTGCCCAGTAACCTCGTTTAATAGCAAATGTCATAAAGGCCACAGCTAGAGTTTGTACACTCCAAACTCTAAATGCCTACCATAGTTGTTTGCATAATTGTTGGCCATTTTTCCCCCTTGATAGCTGGAAGTTTTCTACAAGAGTGCCTGCCTACACTGACCATCATCCATTTAGCAGGAAAGGGAAGGCAGGTACCAAGGTATTTTTTTATCAAGGACAGATAGGTTCTTTAATCCCAATGCCACCAAGAGCTCCAGTCCTTGCAGAGTAGGCAAGAGAAGGGCTTAGCTGATGGCACCTTATCTTCTGAGCTGTTTGTGCTCATTTCAGGGACATTGTGAAGCCCAGACAATCAACATGTCTTCGTGGGAAATCGCGTTTCATGTGGCTTGACTTCTGGTGAAGACATGACAAAAAGTTTGTCCTTGTGCTCTTTGGCTGCAGGAAGCTCTAATTTGCATTGGCAATCATCAGCCTCCAAGAGGAAATTCTCCTCAGGGAGCAACACTGTTTACCAACAGGGACACCTCTGCTGTTACATTGTGGGCACAAGTTCGGTGTAGGCACTGCTGTGCTCCTTTTGAGCTGCTAAAAGATTCCTGTTGTGACAGCAACCTCACACAAGGCAGTACTAAGCCTTCCCTGCCAAGGGAGGACTGGCCTGCAGCGAGTCCAACGGTTAGGTGAGTGCCACTGCCAGGGCTCAGTTCTTATCTCTTAAGCTAAAGTGGTGCCCTCCCACCTCACCATTTCCCTCAGCCAGGCCAAAACTGCCATCTTTTAATCTGTTAAACTTGTGGGGTTTTACTGTATTTATTAATGTGATCTGAGTGAGAAGACACTGCACAATGCCTGAATTATCTCATCATCCAGAGAAGAAGGAAGGGTCCCTGTCCTGCGGGTGTGATTTCACCGACAGCCTGACCCCATGGAAGAGCAACTGCTACCAAAATGGGCGGGATCATTCCCTGCCTCCCAAAATCCCTAGCCCCATGGCTTTCCCTCCCTTGTAGCAGCACTAGCCCTTGTGCAGCTGTGCAATCTAAATCCTTTCCCTGCTCCAGTTCATCCCACAACCAAATTAATCCCAGTGCCAGCACAAGGGGGTGGGGTGGTGCAGCTGGAGGCCAGAGGGGCAGTCTGGATGGCATTCTTGACAATGCTGGCTGAGATCAGGTAAAGTGGATCATGAAAACATGTCCTAAAACACTACCTGGTACAAAACTCTCCTGACAGTCAAGATAGGGCTGGAGAATTCTTCAAGGCTTTCTCTTCAGCCACGTACATTTTGTTTGTGTTTAAATCTTTCTGAGTCTTGACTCTCCAGCACACCATATATAGTATATTTAATGTACAGTGAAGATAATTAAATCCTAAATATGTGATCTGTGATTACAGCTGAGCTTGTGAGCAGTGACAGCTCAGGGAATAAATCAATGGAATGAATCTTTGAAATTGAAATTTATTTCTGCACAGTTGCCTGGTGAGGCACTTGAGGTTTACTCAGCTTTGACCTCAAAGGCCCCGAGCAATGACTGCAGTAGTAAAGTCTATGAAAATGCCACATTTGCTCTGATAGAAAGGGCTGAAGGAGGGGCTGATTGAATGATTGCTGTGAGAAATATCAGCGATATTGAATTTGGGCAGGGGAATGTCTTTCAGAGGCAGATACATGCAGTTCACTCCAGAGACAGACAGGCATGGCAAGTGAACATGATGGGGTTAAAGCAGGGCTGAGCTCTCCAAAGGATAAGGCAGATCTGGGCATGTCGCGGACCTCAGAGGGAGCTCAGGGAAAAGGAGTTCTGGGTGCCCAGAATTTCACTGCAGCTCTCTGTGTTTATAAGGTAAATCCTGCTGGATCAGTCACAGCCATAGGAGTGCGGGAGATGTGAGGAACCCTGCTACGTGCCTGTGTGAGCAGCAGACACTGCTTTGGGTGTTTGCCATAAGGTACTTGCTTCTGGAATGAATGGCTCTGGGCTTCAGGAATACCCTGGCTGCACCCGCATGCGTTCTCCAGCAGCTGTGCCTGAGCGTTTTAAGGTATTTAAATTCAAAGATCAAGTGTTAGCTACCAGCTCGAGGTGCTGGCAGGAGGGGAGCCAGCCGTTACCCCAGGGCAGGGGTGAGCCAGCAGGTGCCCTCACYGAAGCGTCCCACACATGTGGAGTGAGGACGTTCCAGTACCAGCTCCAGTTAAGCAGTTTGGGTGCAGCCACTTGGCTTTGGAGGCTGAGAGGTTTTCCCAGGAGTGTTCCTGGACCCATCTGATTTACTAACAGACATAAGTCATACAGTCCAAAGCAAGATTTAGCCCCAGGAAAATGGTGCAAAGGGAACTATTTTTACAAGCTTTCTGAGCAGATGTTCCTGTAACTCTTGGGTTTGGCACCCTGAGGCTTTATAAGTAACTCATGAGGTTCCCCCCTTCTAGGAAGAACATACCTTTTACATTAAAGAGCGGGCCTCAAATCTTAAAAGCATTGCTAGCTTTTCCCCTCCCCTCCCTTTAAATACACCCACATACACATGCTTCGCATTTATGGTGTGGTCATCCTCACGGTTGCCTTGGGGCCAGGTTTTGTAATCTTGTATCTAGTCCTTGTAAATGGGGCTGTGATTGCCATTGTAACAAGAAATGGCAGTCGCTGACTGCTGTAACTTGCCAGCCCGAAAGAAGAGGGAAAATAAAAAGGAGGGGGTGAATTTCAGTTTAATTTCGCTAAATTCAGCATCCCCCCAAAATATTTAAGTATAGCCAATTAGGTAAAGACTCTACTATAAATGAATAACAAAAAATTAACTTAAAAACAAGTAAAAAATGAGCTGACTACACAATGATATTCTCATCAGACCTCCTCGATAGATGGGCAGGGCGCTATATATCCTTTCGCCTTTCCCCTTTGGCAAGAGTGTTATGTGTTATCATGTGGTGTATTCTTAGAAAAGCATCTGCCATACCTTCATGAAGAATTCATTTCTCGCAAGCCCTCCCCCTTTTCAGTTTGAGAACTGTGGGTTTGTACGAAGCGTCATTGTAAAACAGGTCCACCACAGCCAAATGTCATTTGGCATACTATATTCTCAGAACGAGCAATACCGTGCCCTAGGCAGGAATGACAAAATATCGAGGGTAACTATGAAACACGCGTGAGCCAAGTCTTTCCTTTCGTACCCTCCTCAGCACTGCTGGTCTTTGCTTTAATGCTGAATGGATGTGTAGCACAGCTGGGTCCCCCTATCAGGTGTCCTCAAGAAGGGAACATGTGCCCTGCTTTTTCTACTCCGTATTGCTTGCGGTCGTGCCAGGCAGACCACAGCTGAAAGCTCGGTGCCGTCCTGCAGGTGACAGACCAGGCACACAAGGCACATTATGGCAACCTGCACTGAGGTCTGGTTGTAGAGATTCGCAGGTCCCCAGACAAGGCACACAAGGCACATTATGGCAGGCATTGCATGAGATAAGGAAAAGGCAGTATCAATATCATAGGGGTCCAGTCCAGAGCTTGAACAAATCCAGTCCTTCAAGTTTGTTCCTCACTGCACAGTCACTACAGCACCATTCCCCAGTCAGCAGGCGAGGTATTGCAGGTGTAGCATCCTGGCAGCTATTCTGGTGGGAGCACCACACAGAAAAAAAGCCAGTGGAGGTCCTCTGGATGTGTTTGTGCAGAGCATAATTCTCCTGCCAGGGAACATTTCATCATCACCACACATTGCTCAGTGCTGCTATTGTCATAACTCTTACGGGGCTGAAGGATGTGAGGGGAGAAGCCCAAAGTTTAGCAGTAGTTTGGGAGCTTATGGGGAATGTGGGGAATATTTCCTGCTCTCCTGGGATGGAGTCATACTTTGTCTTGCACAGGTTTAAACTGGGAAGCACAAGTTTAAATCAGAAACAGTTGACTAGATCAAGCAAAGCTTATTCCTGGGATTTGTACCATTAGGCTTTGTTTACCGACTGAGACAAGTGAGCAGCATAGAGTGAACAGAGTTGTGAGAACTGTGGTGAACCTCCTGGAGCCTCCAGTTCCCTCATTTTGCATTCATAGAGAGAAAGACTCAGCAAACAGGCCCCCGACCTTTCTCTCCCCTCCCCACATCCTCTCATGTGGGAACTGTCCAAGCCAGGCCTGGGACACCTCTGGTGCTCAGCCCTGAAAGCCACTGCTTGCAAGAACATTTGTTACTTTCGGAAATGCATCAAATTCCTCAGGACCCTGGGGAGAGGCTGAATGGGATCTCAGCAGAAGAGGCACCTCTGAACTCTTTTCCCACGTGCAGTTTTCCTAGGCTCAGCTCACAAACTGCCCATGTTGAACAGAGGACTGCAGCCCATTGTGCGTAGCAGCACACCGGAGTAGGTGGTTCGCCAGAAGGGATGCACCTTTCCCTCCAGCTGTTGAACTTGCGCCTCTTCTTCCTGCAGCAGTGCAGTTAGATGCATGGCCCAAAACTGAGGCAAAGCACATCCCGAAATCTGTGGGGCGCTGCTAGTTATCTCCCTGTGGGCCTTTAAAGGCAGAAGGAGAATTTTGATCCGGAAGGATCAGCAGGTGGAGAGACACTGCTCGTTGAGGTACAAGGAACTGCCACCTTTCCAAGCTGCACCCTCGTGTCCCCCAGCTGCTTGTGGCAGAAGGGCCGTGGATCAGTGTGAGTGTGAGGAGAGTCAGGATGTGGCCTGCGGCTATGCATGGCCCTTCAGGGAAGGTGTGTACGGGGTAGGGAAGGGGTGTGCAGGGGGGAAGGTGCGCGCTGGGGGTTTGCAAAGACATTTGCTGTGAAAGGGCATTTCATTGCCTTCTCCAGACGGCCTGGGAGGGGGAGAGGCAGGAGGGGACCTGCCCAGCGGCGCTGCAGCCTGCAGCAGCCCCGCGGGCTCGGCGCCAGCCGGGCAAAGACGAGCGGGAACACCCAGCCCCCGGCCCGGGCCGCTCTCCCGGCTGTCCCGCAGCCTCCGCGCCCGCGGCTCGGTGCCGCAGCAGCGCGGCGTAGCGGCG